>CM054179.1:57359890-57934890 GCA_028829895.1 Sinotaia quadrata
TATTTTATTTTTTTATTTTTGTTAATAACATAAAATTATGAGTTCCTGTTTTGTTTTTGCAACAAATGAATGCAGTCAAAGTATAAAATTTTATTTTTGACTTAAACTATTAGGCTGTCTATCATCATGATTGTACATTTTAACTCTATTTAGTAATGGTTCTTCTTCAACCATATTGTTTGCTTATTAAAACAATTTCTTCACAACCGTAGCCTCATGCATAAGACAAATTCAAAAAAGAAAAGCATACTTGCAGACAGAAGTGTATAATATAAAGATTTGAGTTACATTATATAACAGATTATTGTATGAATATATGCATGGCATAAAACCGTTTGATGGTGAGGAGAAATGCTGGGAAATGTACCTGATCTCTGTGGTCATGCAAGCGAGCTGCAAGCAAAGCAGCCATGCCTTTCTTGATGGCCAGTGTTTCTGGTTCCTCGCTAGGCACGTGAGACACAGAGCTGATCTCTCCGTTTGGGGACAGTACAAAGGAAAACCTCAACAGAAAGAACATTTAGTTATGTGATTTATTACTGCCTCCTACTGTGCAGTGAGTAATACTCTATCGGGTGAAAGATTTCTTAAGCGGTTCTTGAGTTGTTTTATTGAGATTTCTTAAGCGGTTCTTGAGTTGTTTTATTGAGATTTCTAAGCGACTCTCCATTTGTTTTATTCAGACTTTAAGTGATTCATGAGCTTTTTATTGAGATTCCCAGGTGGTTCTTCAGCTGTTTTATTGGGGTTCTTAAGCAAAATATTGATATTTTACGTCTGTGTATTACAGCAACGAGTGCTCTCGAAGTCTCTAATGTTTAAGAGTGATGACTGTTTAAGTGGTCTTGGCTGCCTCTTGACAGCAGTGTGCGGTCTTACGTCACTAAGGAATGACGAATTGAAAGTGTCACACACTCACACGCACACACATGAACATTTTACAGCCACACGCATGCATACACAAACACACTTTAAAGATAGGCGAAAATATTAACTAAAAGATGCATTTCCCACCACAACCAGTTTAGTATTGACATCGTCATTAATAGAAGAAAGTGGAACAATGCTGTGTGTGCACGTGCGTGCTTCAGCTATGCGAGGATGTAGATACGTGCTTGTGCGTTCTACTAACCACCGAGAAAAATCCCAGTCGTGACCTTGTGCACCTGAAACAAACCATGCAACAATTACTTCAGTCACTGTCAGACAAGCAAAACAACAGTTCAAAAATCACTATCAGACAAATCAACAGTTTCAACAATCAGTCAGACAAACACCTGAAAGTTAGCTTTCTTTTATGTCAATTAGATTATACATTTTTGACACCTGAAAGTTAGCTTTCTTTTATGTCAATTAGATTATACGTTTTTGACACCTGAAAGTTAGCTTTCTTTTATGTCAATTAGATTATACGTTTTTGACACCTGAAAGTTAGCTTTCTTTTATGTCAATTAGATTATACGTTTTTGACACCTGAAAGTTAGCTTTCTTTTATGTCAATTAGATTATACATTTTTGACACCTGAAAGTTAGCTTTCTTTTATGTCAATTAGATTATACATTTTTGACACCTGAAAGTTAGCTTTCTTTTATGTCAATTATAGATTATACAATTCTGATATTACGCTACTTGCTCATATATTTTGCCAGTTACTGGTAACCACATGGTTACCGCTAGTTTATTTTTGCCAATTAGACTACATATTTTCCGACACAATAAAATTACCTGGAACTTTTGAAGCTTCCAGAGAAAACGTAATGACTCGCAGACGGACCTCTTGTCCAGGGTCCACGTCACGCACATACGTGTATCCCATCTGTAACAGCACACGAGACTTAATATTGTCCCCATCAAGATCAATTGATACCAACAGTTTATAAAACAGTTATGGAGTGAGGTAGAGGTACTCTTTTGTCTAATGACCAATACACAGAACGCAAAGTTGTAACATGTGAACATGTGAACATGCTAAGGTGTAAAAAAAAAACAAAGGACGGAAAGTTGTAACATGTGAGCATGTGAACATGCTACGGTGTAAAATACACACATTAACAATCGTGAGAACCGCGCTGATTTGGGGAGTTTCGCATAATTTTCTTTAAATTTTGATAACCATGGAAAGAGGTTTTAAAGAAGTTTAAAAAGAATTTTTCAACTGACTAAATATGGACATTATTTTACCAGTTTTTGCAAAGTTCAAAAATTGCAATCTCTCTATTTCTCAAACATTAAATTTATATAAATAAGAAAACATTCTTATTTTTGGCTTTCATGCAAAATAACTTTAAGACAATATTCTTACTCTGGCTTTCATGCAAAATATAGAACTTTCAGACAAAATTCCTAATCTGGCTTTCATGTAAAATAATTGTAAGAAAATATTCTTACTCTGGCTTTCATGGTGAACCTGTCTACCCGGTGTACTTGGGCGTCGGAGTGAAACTTGTATTGGTATTCAAAGCCAGGCTCGAACCTTAGAAAGCGGCCATCTGTCTGGTGTAGAAAATGTTGCAAACCGAAGACGACGAATACAAAGGCACACAACTCTCGCGCCATATTGCCTCACAGCGCTTTCTGATTTTTTCCCGGTTAAAATGTGTGATATGTAACTGTCATCTCCTTCAATTTGGGTTGAGAACAAAAATTAAACAAAATAAGAGGAATATATGTAACGTCTGGGTACTATCGTCTATCACGTCGACTGATATCACGGATACACGTATATGGCCTTGCAGGTGTATGTAACGAGACTGATTGTAACGGACTGTAATCTTAAACTCGCTAGATCAATATCGACCTTCAAGTGAGGCTTTTATCCTAGTCTGCCGTGGGGTCAGGTAACAGTGACTCCTTGCAGAGGGAGGAGGGAGGGGGCAATATAGCATGTGACCTTGCCAAAAGAGTGGAGGATTGAGAAACAGGAAGAGATTGAGCCACACAAATAACTTGATAAATAACCTTAATACTTATATATATACTAGAGCGTATTCAGTAAAAACAAGAGAGGGATAGGGCAACAAAATTGCTTTCTAAACAAACAGACGTGAATAGAAAGAAAGAGACTTAAACAAATAGAGCTGAAATAGACATGAGCAAAGAGACAAGAGAAATATGCCATTTTAAACCGACACACAACCACACACACACACACACAACACACATATATATATATACACACATACACCCAAACCCACACACATATTTATTATATACCCACACACCCAACACACACGTAGATATATACACGCATATACGCACACACATACAAACACACACACACATATGCATATAGATAGATAGATAGATAGATAGATAGATAGATAGATAGATAGATAGATAGATAGATAGATAGATAGATAGATAGATAGATAGATAGATGAAGTCGAACAAAAGATTTTATACTTCTTGAAAAGTAAGTAATGCTACGATCAATGGCTTTAGAATGATGATTAATGTCTTGATAATATTGTGAACAGTTGAATTACAATACATATTTCTGTGGAATAGTGGAGCAATGATTAGAGTAAATATATTTAATAGAAGATCATGACAGCACATTAAATAATTTTGTAATAAGAGAGTCTAAACTACTGTTTAAATAAACGAACAAGTGGCAAATGTACTAATTACTCTTGTGGTTAAGGAATATGTAATGCTAAATGCTCACAAATATCACTCACTCACTTGCGTATATATTTACATAAATCACTTAAGAAAATTCCATCTTTAAGAAGATTTTTTTTTTTAATATTAAAACTTGATTCGGTAAAGTATCGAGAGTTGCGTCCCATGATCTACTCAATAAAAATAGAAACGCCAACAGTTAAAACAGAAATAAGTGCCGCTAACGGTTCAGTTGGAGATATCGGTGTGGAGGGCCAATAAATATTTACTGACATTTGCAAGATCGACACTTACGTTTATTGCACACAGGAAAAGTACCTAATAAATATCAACCTCGTTTATTCTGGTTGTAGCAAAGCCACAACCGCTCGTTCGTTTCCTGGCGACTGTCTTGAGGAAACATTGATTGTGAAAGCAATGAGTTAGACGGAGGTTAAGTTAATTTTAGTAAAATACCTTTATAAACTGACAAAAACAAACGTAAAATACCTTTATAAACTGACAAAAACAAACGTAAAATACCTTTATAAACTGACAAAAACAAACGTAAAATACCTTTATAAACTGACAAAAACAAACGTAAAATACCTTTATAAACTGACAAAAACAAACGTAAAATACCTTTATAAACTGACAAAAACAAACGTAAAATACCTTTATAAACTGACAAAAACAAACGTAAGCCTCGGTACATAGATTATGAAGAAAAATATAGTGTCATTCGTTGAGGTACATAGATTATAAAGAAAGTTATACTTGCATTCACTGAGGTACATAGATTAAGAAGAAAGTTATACTTGCATTTAATGAGGTACATAGATTATAAAGAAAGTTATACTTGCATTCACTGAGGTACATAGATTAAGAAGAAAGTTATACTTGCATTTAATGAGGTACATAGATTATGAAGAAAGCTATATTTGCATTCAATGAGGTACATAGATTATAAAGAAAGTTATACTTGCATTCAATGAGGTACATAGATTATGAAGAAAGCTATACTGGCATTCAATGAGGTACATAGATTATGAAGAAAGCTATACTGGCATTCAATGAGGTACATAGATTATGAAGAAAGCTATACTGGCATTCAATGAGGTACATAGATTAAGAAGAAAGTTATACTTGCATTTAATGAGGTACATAGATTATGAAAAAAGGAAAGCTATATTTGCATTCAATGAGGTACATAGATTATAAAGAAAGTTATACTTGCATTCAATGAGGTACATAGATTATGAAGAAAGCTATACTGGCATTCAATGAGGTACATAGATTATGAAGAAAGCTATACTGGCATTCAATGAGGAACATAGATTATGAAGAAAGCTATACTGGCATTCAATGAGGTACATAGATTATGAAGAAAGCTATACTGGCATTCAATGAGGTAGTGTAAGGAAAGAAAGGTGAATACATACTTAGAACACTCTGTAAGAAAGCTTTGAGACTCATGTTGGCTGTGTTAATGTAAGTCTGCTAAGACTGTTGATGATTGAGTAATGTAAGACTGCTAAGACTGTTGATGACTGAGTAATGTAAGATTGCTAAGACTGTTGATGATTGAGTAATATATGACTCCTAAGACTGAGTAATATAAGACTGCTAAGTCTGTTGTTGACTGTGAGTTATAAGAGAACCTGGTGACCCGTCAAATGCGCGAACGACAATTGCGCGCACCGACAAATGCGCGATAGGGTTAGTGTTAGGGTTAGGGTTAAGGTTAGGATTAGGGTTAGGATTAGGGGTTAGGGTTAGAGATAGGGGTTAGGGTTAGAGTTAGGGACAGAACGCGTCGTCGCGCTTTTGTCCATCGCGATTTTGTCAGCGCGCATTTGTCGGTGAAGCGAGAACCTTAAGACTTGTTGGCTGTGTGTAATGTAAGAGTACTAACATTCTTGTAGGTTGTGAGTATTTAACAGTACTAGGACTTGGTGGCTGTGAGTTTTTAACAGTACTAGGACTTGGTGGCTGTGAGTATTTAACAGTACTAGGACTTGGTGGCTGTGAGTTTTTAACAGTACTAGGACTTGGTGGCTGTGAGTTTTTAACAGTACTAGGACTTGGTGGCTGTGAGTATTTAACAGTACTAAGATTCTTGGTGGCTGTGAGTATTTAACAGTACTAAGATTCTTGCTGGCTGTGAGTATTTAACAGTACTAAGATTCTTGTTGGCTGTGAGTATTTAACAGTACTAAGATTCTTGTTGGCTGTGAGTATTTAACAGTACTAAGATTCTTGCTGGCTGTGAGTATTTAACAGTACTAAGATTCTTGCTGGCTGTGAGTATTTAACAGTACTAAGATTCTTGCTGGCTGTGAATATTTAACAGTACTAAGATTCTTGCTGGCTGTGCGTATTTAACAGTACTAAGATTCTTGCTGGCTGTGAGTATTTAACAGTACTAAGATTCTTGCTGGCTGTGAGTATTTAACAGTACTAAGATTCTTGCTGGCTGTGAGTATTTAACAGTACTAAGATTCTTGCTGGCTGTGAGTATTTAACAGTACTAAGATTCTTGCTGGCTGTGAGTATTTAACAGTACTAAGATTCTTGCTGGCTGTGAGTATTTAACAGTACTAAGATTCTTGCTGGCTGTGAGTATTTAACAGTACTAAGATTCTTGCTGGCTGTGAGTATTTAACAGTAATAAGACTCTTGCTGGCTGTGTGTAATGTAAGAGTACTAACATTCTTGCTGGCTGTGAGTATTTAACAGTACTAGGACTTGGTGGCTGAGAATAAAATAAAAGTACTAAGACTCTTGTAGGCTGTGAGTATTTAACAGTAATAAGACTCTTGCTGGCTGTTAATTTTTAAGAGTGTTAAGACTTTCTGGCTGTTGAGTAATGTAAGAGTGCTAAGACTTTCTGGCTGTTGAGTAATGTAAGAGTGCTAAGACTTTCTGGCTGTTGAGTAATGTAAGAGTGCTAAGACTTATTGGCTCAGAGTAAGGGATGAATAAAGACCGCATCATGTAGGCCTACATACGCGAAAACGTAATGGCAGGCGTTTAGCCAGGTAAAATAAATGTTCACTTGAGCGAGGTGAACGATGGAAAATAGAATATAAAACTAACATTAAGTGAGATCTGCACAGCTAACGTATTTATATTACTTCATGTCACTTTTTTCATGCAAGCGTCTCTGGAGTAAAGGGTCCTGAGATTATATTTTAGATGTACGAGGAAATGTCCTTTGGGCGTTAAGAAGATGTAGAACACTAAATTTACATCACTAATGTTACCATGAAATTAGGAATATGTTTATATCACTCAAAACTTAAATCAGTACAAGAACATGAATTTAGGAATATATTTATATATCCCTGGCAGCTTTAAATCTGTACACGATCATGAATGATAAAGTGGCTCCCGCCATACTCCTCCATTTCCACCCCTCTATCCAATTTCTTATTTTACATTCTTCTATTTTTTTTTTCGTTTAACAAGTTAATTTGACTATAACAATATACAGCGGAGCTATCAGATTTGTGAATGAGAAGTGATGTCATTTCTGTTTTCTGCTCGAAAATACAAAAATCTCGGAGAGCCAGAATTAAGGATTCCTAAATGTGTGAACCGAAAGATCAAGAGCATGCCTAATTCTCCAGAATAGTTCAGTGTGAACGCTCATGCCTAATTCTCCAGAATAGTTCAATGTGAACGCTCATGCCTAATTCTCCAGAATAGTTCAGTGTGAACGCTCATGCCTAATTCTCCAGAATAGTTCAGTGTGAACGCTCATGCCTAATTCTCCAGAATAGTTCAGTGTGAACGCTCATGCCTAATTCTCCAGAATAGTTCAATGTGAACGCTCATGCCTAATTCTCCAGAATAGTTCAATGTGAACACTTATGCCTAATTCTCTTGAATGGTTCGGTGTGAACGCTCATGCCTAATTCTCCAGAATAGTTCAATGTGAACACTTATGCCTAATTCTCTTGACTGGTTCGGTGTGAACATGTGAGCCGTTCGATACTCATTCGTTCAAACACTTGCAAATTTTTCTTCCATAATGACGTGGGATGACTATCACCAGAAAAGATGCCTGTTTACCTCTGACCCAAATCGCCAGATAATTTGCCTTGCTAAATACAGTTTTAACAGGTAAAATTTTATTTTGCATAAACTAAATAATTTTGCGCGAAACGCATGGATGAAAAGTCAAGTTTGGTTTAAGACAGTTACCGCTAAGAATAATGTCTGGCTACTTTGTTACGAAACTCACATTTTACTGCTTTAAAAGTGTTGTGTTCCTGTATACTTTCCATTCTTGTAATAAAACAATTAAAATGTAGAGTGCATTAAAAGTGTTTTGTTCCAGTATAGTTTTCATTCTTGTAATAAAACATCTGTGAAGCATGTTATTGTGTCCTAACCTAGAGTGAATAGCAACTTATTTTAAGTTATAATTACTCCTTTCTAAAAATAGTAATAATGACGTTTTGTTGGATGGTGTCGTGATCTGACACCCTACCGCCTGTAGATTAATTTAACAACACAAAAATAAAAACTCACTCAACTTAATTTGTAACCAGATAGTTAGGTCTTTGCCCTAGTTTCTAGAGGCACTGACTTGACTCGCTTTACAAGTGTTAGATCTGTGCACTGATTTCTAGAGGCACTGACTTGACTCGCTTTACAAGTGTTAGATCTGTGCACTGGATTTCTAGAGGCACAAACGTGACTCGCCTTACCATTGTTAGATCTGTGCACTGATTTCTAGAGGCACTAACGTGACTCGCCTTACCATTGTTAGATCTGTGCACTGATTTCTAGAGGCACTAACGTGACTCGCCTTACCATTGTTAGATCTGTGCACTGATTTCTAGAGGCACTAACGTGACTCGCCTTACAAGTGTTAATGGCACTGACGTGACTCGCCTTACAAGTGTTAATGGCACTGACGTGACTCACCTTTCAAGTTAGCATGACAAAGTGGACAGTGAACTCTGGCTTTTAAATAGCAGTAACAGTTAAGTGTTTTAGTATCTTAATCCAATAACGCATTTCATCAATAAAATAATTGCCAATAGTACCAAAAGAGCTTGGTATTGCGTATCTGTTTCACGATGAATCTAGGTAGATTGCATATCTGTTTCACGATGAATCTTGATAGACTGTGTATCTATTTCACATTGGATTATCGATATGCCTGGTGGCCTTTGAAGCCTTGGACCATATTTCGTATTTCTGCCAATGTAAGAAGTGTAACATGCATTGGCTCCAACAATCGTTCTTATAATTAGGCTGCGCCTTTGTAGACACCCGTTAGGAAATTCTTTCCTAAATATCTAAATTCCGTACTTGGGTGATGACAAAGTTGTCTTTCACGTGTCTCTTAGAGGCTTTAGAAAACGAATGACCAGCTTGGTTGACGATTTTCTCTAAATAAATTATTAGCTAGGTCAACATAAATTAGACAAGGGATCCAAATTGTTTGTTTTTGTAGGATTAAGTATACTCGTAGGTTGAGAAAATATAATATTATCATAAAGAGTATTTATTTTACTTTTCCTATTTAATTCAAATATAGAAAAATATTCAGGGTTAATGCTGGCGGGTTTATATTGTTTAAACAGTGATGTGTATAATAAAGAAATTATACTCTTTGTGAAAGAGACCACATAAGCACACATTCAGTACACACATATACATATATATGCACACACACATACACACACACACACACACCTGGAGCATGACATGTAACAAAAATCTTATATAGAAAAAGTACTAATGCATAATAAATTAATATTGCATTGTAGATCAGGCGTGTAGTGATTTAGTGTATATATACTATTTTTAAAATAATGGGTCTTTTCGTAAATTTAAAACCGTCCATCAGAATCTAACTTTTAGTGTTTGATTAATTATAAAATTGCCTGCAATAAAACCGACCCTCAGAGACTAACGTTTAGTGTTCGATTATAAAAATTACCTGCAATAATATTTTAAAATGTGAGTTATAAATAACAGACATGACTTTTCTTCTCTGAAGTAACTTTTAATTTGCAACCATAGAAATTCATCTTTTCCATTTTTTCGTTTAGTCAGTTGTAAGTATGCAGTTTTAAAATGATTTTTAATTTTTTGTGAAAAATGCACCAGTAAAGCAATTTAAACTGTCAAAAGTTCTGCTGTAAAGCAATTTAAACATCGTCAATTGTTTTGCTGTAAAGTTTACACACGTAAAGCAATTTAAACATTGTCAATAGTTTAGCTGTAAAGTTTACATACGTAAAGCAATATAAACATTGTCAATAGTTTTGCTGTAAAGTTTACACACGTTGAGAACCAATAAGCGTCACTCGTCTTAATTTTTCTCAGTTTCAATTCAAAAATAGGTTAAATGTTTCAGTTGTACTTAGTAGTTTTAACGTTTTAATAAAATATGTATACGCAAAACAAAAATGTGAAACAAAATTTTATGTGATCGTCCTCCCAAATACTCCCATAGCACAGGTCAAGGTCAAACATCTTATTCGTAGCCAAAAAACAGGACACATTTGAAGAAAGAAAAAAAGTGTCTTTATTTTCCAGAAATTCGTCTACTTCTCTACTTTTTCAGAAAGAATCACTGTTATGGTAATAAAGAGATGAATATTTCAAGGCACTTTAGATCATTGTATAAAGAACGAAAAGAGATATTAATGTAAACAAAAAGTACAACCAGACAGTTATGAATCCATTGTGGTGCACAGGAAGCAGTTATATATTTCGTTCAACTGTAGTTTGGACACAGACGACACTTCGCATCACTGCTGCAAAACTGCTAATCTAGACAGGAGTCAGTGACTTCACTTCTAATAAATACTCTATGAATCTAATTTTGACAGGAGTCAGTGACTTCACTTCTAATAAATACTCTATGAATCTAAATTTGACAGGAGTCAGTGACTTCACTTCTAATAAATACTCTATGAATCTAATTTTGACAGGAGTCAATGACTTCAGTTCTAATAAGAATTCAATTAATCTAATTTTGACATTAGTCAGTGACTTTAGTTCTAATAAATACTCGATGAATATAATTTTCACAGGAGTCATTTATTCATTTCTTATCAGTGCTATAAAACTTCTAATTTTTACATGATTAATTTGCTTCATTTCTGATTAACATTTCAACAGATTAATCTGGTGTCTAATAATTTAGGCTTTTGACTTGTTAGTTTTGACAGGACTGATTTACTGTTTTCCAATAACGTTTTCAGTAATGATCACAATGTAAACACCACACCTGTCTTGTAAAGAAATGTGTACTCAGTGGTAGATGCATTACGAAGAACCTGAAAATAATTTATGCATAGCGCTACAGTTAGGAGAAAGTTATATTCAAAGTAGAAAGTTATTTTCAAAAGTCAAAGTTCGCATATGAAGGTTACAGGATTACGGGGACACATAAGTATTAAGCTGTGGCTTCTGCATTCTCAACAGGCGTTAATGTACTCCCTTGGACGTCATCAAATGTTACCTGCACATAAAGATATTACGGACTTTAACGACTAACAATACTAAATATCAAGTTAACATAAAATAAACAGGAGTATTACCTAAACCTTATATATAGTTATCAAAACATGTCTTGATATAGCCAGTGTTGATGTAAAAATACATGTAGTGATGTAGCCAGTGTTGATTTAAAAATGCATGTCTTGATATAGCCAGTGTTGATTAAAAAATATATGTCTTGATATAGCCAGTGTTGATGTAATAATACATGTCTTGATATAGCCAGTGTTGATGTAATAATACATGTCTTGATATAGCCAATGTTGATGTAATAATACATGTCTTGATATAGCCAGTGTTGATGTAAAAATACATGTCTTGATATAGCCAGTTTTGTAAAAGGCATGTGCTAATATAATAATGCTGGTGTTGATGTAATAAGAAAAAACATTAAGTTTAAAGGGATGTTATGAAATCATTAACTTATACTTTTCAAGCATATCCTAGCAAATATTTTGAAGTTTACGTTTAAGTACATAATTGCCTCTATACCAAATTGGGGTGAATTCATATACAGAAATGTTATTGCCGAAATAAAAATGTCATAAAACCAATATTCCTTTGTTGTAGCTGCAATGCATATTAATGAAGGGGCAAAACAGTTAGTGTATATTTGTTCAGTGGCATTCTTGCTATCGTCTTTAATAATATCATTTTTTTTTACTGAGAAGTTTCTCCTGCATGTAACCACAAACAAACAAACAAACAAACACACACACACACACACACACACACACACACACACACACACAGCTCTCTCTCTCCCTATATAGGGAGAGAGAGAGCTGTGTGTGTGTGTGGAGAGAGAGAGAGAAAGAGAGAGAGAGAGAGAGAGAGAGAGAGAGAGAGAGAGAGAGAGAGGCCATAGTCTACAGGCTGGAAATTACATCTCAATATGCCTGCCTGTTGCGTATAGCATTAACACAGATTAATTTCAAGAACCTGTCTCACTATTCACCGAAATCACATATTTTTCATATGGTTATGCTATAACAACCACTGGTCAAAAACACTAATTTTTTAATGAAACATCCGCATATGATAAGATTGGAATTTTTTGTAAGAAAACTGCTGCAAACCCAGGGGGGAGAAGCAGTGCTTTGTGTCGTCCTGGCAGCACAGACGACCATGCTGACAGCGTCATGTGCGTGTTCCATAGGCGGTATGCTCGAAGACATGGGGCTTCTAATATACAGGTGGCCACCTTTACCAGTCGGTTTACTGTAGTCCCCCTGAAGAACACAAGTTAAGTGCATGATTGCACCTGTAATTATGTCTTTTATAACTACACACGTTTTCCTTCTTTCATTTGCTCTGTCCAGTATATTTTATGCTTTACCAAAATATACATTTGAGAATTCCACTGTCACTTTAAGCACTTTTCAGCGATCATAATTTATATGAATAATGGTCAGGTAATTAGAAAAAATGAAAAAGTAGTACTTAATTCACATTTACTTATTATTAATCACAAAGTAAAAAATACTGATTCTTGAATATTTGGTGCTTTACTTATTAAACTCATAGAAATAAAATAATACATTGCCAGCTGTTATCATACGACACATTTCTCTGTGCACTTTACCATCATGACACATTTTTGTGCATTTTACCATCAAAACACATCTCGTAGTGCATGTTACCATCATGACACATTTCTCTGTGCAGTTTACCATCATGACACATTTCTCTGTGCACTTTACCATTATGACACATTTTTTGTGCATTTTACCATCACGACACATTTCGTAGTGCATGTTACCATCATGACACATTCCTTAGTGCACATCATTATAATAGGCTTTTTTAAATGCCTTAATGAGATTTAATCACAATAACAAGCTACATATCTGCTTTTGCACTCACTGCTCAAGGTGAATTAAATTATAAAGTCGAGAAATTATGGGATTCCAAGAAGGAACAGTAGTAGGGTGCAATCAACCTCTCCTAAGTCAGGGCTATTCATTTAGCCCAATCACATTACATAAATATTAAAATATAATTCAAATAAAACAATACCAGATGTACTGCAATAAAAGCTAAAGGTGCATACAGTTTAAGTTTATCTATTAAGTTACAGATAAAACCAGACTAGATGCTTTTCAATTGGAGCAAATGGAAATCATTAAAGTAAATTATCTAAACTTGTAGCTTTGTTAATTACACGGTCCACTAACTAATATCTTTTACAACGGATTCCTTAGTTAAATGGTTCCCTAACTAATATCTATCACCTAGGTTTTGTTAGATAAACGGTCCCCTAACTAATATCCAGCACCTAGGTTTTGTTAGATAAACGGTCCTGTGTCTACAACTGACCTCTTCATAAGCACTGTTAGTGAACATGTAATCCGGAGGAGGCGTGGGAGGGCGATCGTCTTCAGGTTTATTGTGACAGATTCTCCTCCACTTCTGTAAACGTCTGTAAGGGAAAACCATTATAGAATGCTGTGCTTCGTTTGTGTAATAATTGTTGGTATATATTTTGTATATATCACTAAGATACAACAAACAAAATACATGTTTATATTTTGTAGTAAAAGATATATTTTGTGTCAAAATTACTTTAGTGCATATTGTGCAATGTTTTAAATATTACTGACAAAATGTCATATTGCAGTTTGTGTATTTAGCTCCCAAATACAACATAAATATTAAACAATTTTAAGAAATTAAAATATACTAGACATTTAAAAGATTAACTATATTTTGTTAACTCTTAACCATATAAGTATAGTGAAACACACGACCAGTACTATCGATAAAATCAGATATGAGTTTTAAATCACAAAAACATCAAAACTAGTAACAAAATCATTTATGAACTTTAAAACACAAAACAAACAAGACTATTAACAAAATCATTTACGAACTTTAAAACACAAAAACAAACAAAACTAGTAAAAAAATCATTTATGAACTCTAAAACACAAAAACAAACAAAACTAGTAACAAAATCATTTATGAACTTTAAAACACAAAAGCAGTGCTATCAACAAAATCGGATATGAACTTTAAAATACAAAAACACTGCTATCATTAACAAAAAGAGTGTAATGAATAAAGTATATAAGTGCACTACAGCACACTGTAAGATACAAATAGCTTACCCAGTCCTGAGTGCCCACACGTAGATAATTATTGCTGCGATGCAAACGAAGATAAGACAACTGATGACGATAAGGGCGATCATCCAGCCCTCTAGTCCTTGGCAGTCAGGGTCCTCTGGTGGACAAGCGCACACATAACTGTTGATTCGGTCAAAGCAGACGAGCGGCCAGGAGCAGGGGTCACTCTGGCAATCGTTGATATCCGTCTCACAATGAAGACCGGTGAATCCGGCAGTGCAATTACATACATAATGCTGGTCAAACCCTTTTGCCCGCAATGGATCTTGACACGTGTTGGAGTGCTGTTTAGCTGTCAAAAGTCACGGCAAATTCCCATAATTTGAAACAGCAGGAATCGTTCTCTCAGAGGAGTAATATATTGATCAAGCAATAATAAATTAATTAATAATACTTTTGTTTAGAAACTGTATGAATGTCACTGCTCCAAGTTTGACCTATGAATGTTGTGAATTAAATAAATACTTCATTGTTGAATCTATCAATTATTTCACTTCCCTATCCCCATCTCTTTAAAGGTGGAGTGGGTATGGGCTGGGAGGGTCTTGGAGCGCTGATAAAGTCAGTCCATGCATCTACTAATATATATGTAGTATATAGTATATAAAACATAATACTGAATTGCTACTGAGTCTTCTAAAGAAAAGATAAAAGGAAACCAAATGAATAATTTAAATGACTGAAACATATCATTAAATAAAAAAACCCAGTATTTCACAACAATTGTTTAAATATCTTAGGTTTTCTTTTGAAAGTGTATTTATTTTTTCTTTATGAAAAATGCATTAACTAAAAAGTGTGAATGGAAAATGTTTGCAGTATTTGATATTCAACAACAATACATGAAAATCTGTAATAATAAACACCAAGAAAACTTTTACAGCGCCCGCGTAACTGCCAAGTGAGAGAGACAAATGATGTCTGCTGGAGAACTATTAATTATATAAATTAAGATTCTCATCACTTGTAATTAGTTACGGATGATTTAATTAATAATAATAATAACCATTTAACAAAGTGGCATTTGCGTCACAGATCGTATTGTAGGCCCAGGCCTTAACACAGTTGTATGATAGTAGGCAGAAACCTTAGCACATTTGTATATTCGTAGTTCAAGACTTCAGCATATTTGTAGATCAAAACAGAGTCCTCAACATATCTGTTGTCATAAAATTGACAAGTGAACTGTACCTACCTTTACATGTTCCCCCGTTCTGGCATGGTCGCTCCATGGTGGCGAATGTAATGGTGGTGATAAACGATAAGAGTCCACCATCGTCCTGGGCCATGAACCGCATTGTGTCGTAGCCATAAAATCCGTCGTTTGGGCGGTAGGTCAAGGACACATAACGCCAAATTAACCGGTTGGCAGGATGGGGCAAGGTCATGTTTGCGCAAGGCACTGTGTCCATCTGAAAAGGATGATGAAGTACGAATGATAAAAACGTACCATTTAATTAAAGAGAAAACAACAAAGCAAGAGAGTTCACATATTGTTTACTTAATTACGCCAGTGGCAGAAATTATGGTTTAGATAAGTTACAGTTAACATGCCTTTACCTGAATATCTAAAGAAGAGGTACAGTCAGGAACGTCAGTTATTTCTTGTGCAAGGGACACCTCCCCGTTCTCGGGGTTTTGGAAATTCAAGGTGAGAGTGGACCCAGTGTCGACATCGTATGCGCCCATTACAAGAGTGAACGTTTCGTTGTCCGTCTGCATGTTGCGATTTTGTTCCAGAAGTACCTGAACACAAAGTGCATTTATGATAACACCTGATCACATAGTGCAATTATGGTAACATCTGAACACATAGTGCAATTATGGTATCACCTGACCATATAGGGTAATTATGTTAACACCTGAACACATAGTGCAATTATGATAACACCTGGGGTTTTTTTCGGGCTGTCTTTTCTCCACAGGAGCTGCAGTAGACATTTCATCCTGGAATGTTCTCGGTCTTGTTGAATCCTATGGGGACTTCGTCTCCACACTGAGGGGTGGTGGATGGTGTTGCATTGGTGTTGGTGGTTAACAACTGACCCCAAAGTGCAATTATGATAACACTAACCATACAGTGCGATTATGATAACACCTGAACAAAGACTGAAAAACACCTGACCAAAGACTGAAAAACACCTGATCAAAAACTGAAAAACACCTGACCAAAGACTGAAAAACACCTGACCAGAGACTGAAAAACACCTGACCAAAGACTGAAAAACACCTGACCAAAGACTGAAAAACACCTGACCAATTATGATAACATCTGACCACATATAGCAATTATATGTATATTCCTTACAACAGACTAACACTGAGTAACACCTTTCCATAGAATAAAATTATCATTAATTCATATCCACGGAATAAAATTTAAATTCACACATAATAAGAGCAGTAAATTATGTCGAAACAGTGATTTCATAATTATAGTACAGGTAAAAACCAAACCATACCAAAAAAATAAACTTGTAATAACACCTGACAGCAAAGATTTTTTAAATCGTTTAAAATTCATTCATACAAATAAATATATTTTTTTTACAAGTAACCACTTAATACCATTGATCACAGAATGAAATTGTCTAACACCTACCCACACATTAAAAGTATGCGTAAGTCCTGAGCATTAAACGGAACTGTATACTATTATAAATAGCACCAGTTCACACAATAAAAACGGTGCATAATAGTATGAATAGCACCAGCTCACACAATAAAAACGGTACATAATATTATCAATAGCACCAGTTCGCACCATAAAAAACGGTACATAATATTATAAATAGCACCAGTTCACACAATAAAACTGCATTTGAAGCAAACGTCTCTATTGATGTGAGACTTTACTATATTTTATTCAGCTCACTGGACCGTGAACACAATTAAAATAATTACCTTAACATTTACACGTCGTCTGATTATTGAAAAATTCAGGTCTCTTCATACATCAAACTGTTATAAACATTATAATAAACTTTGTAATAAATAAATAACAATAAACATTATAATAAATTTTGTAATAAATAAATAAATAACAATACGTTAGAAGTTGTAATACATCCATAGTGAGTAACAAATGCTGAAGTCAGTTTGCTGACACTCCACAAGCATTCCCTTCCCGGCTAAAAAGTGTCAATGTGTTCTAAAGACAGCATTCTTCTTCCGGCTAACAAGCTGCAATATTTAGACCTACTGTATGATTCTAACGCCAGCTGCCTAACAACTGTCCATGTGTCATCTACTGTATTATTATGAAACACAGTTAAAATACGGTTAAAATGTGTCAAATTGTACCCCAACCGTATGATTGTAAAGCCACCACTCCACTTCCTGATAAAAACTGTCCATGTGTACAACTACCGTATGATTATAAAGTGAGCATTCCACCATTTGCCTTTAGACACTAACACCCGTGGTATAGAGCTCTTTCGAATGTTTCAAAATCCTTAAGAATTTTACTCTTTTGGCAAGTTTAAATGCTCGCACAAGTCACTCTGACTATGTTCTTACATTATGTCAGCCATTCTTTTTCTTGTAATCATTGCTCGCCGCCAGACTGGTGGAAGTGATACCTAGCTATGTGTCTTAAGAAACGATGTCTGACTTTATTCTGTCATGTGATCCTTAATGATGGCAGACTTTTAAATTCCATATAAAAGAAAAGAACTAGAGGCATCTTAAAATGAAAATATAATA
Source organism: Sinotaia quadrata (assembly GCA_028829895.1). Lineage (NCBI taxonomy): Eukaryota > Metazoa > Mollusca > Gastropoda > Architaenioglossa > Viviparidae > Sinotaia > Sinotaia quadrata. The sequence goes on from CM054179.1 coordinate 57,377,861, forward strand.
GAAAGTAATGTATGATGGAAAAATATGTCATACGAATCTATTTGAGTCTTTTAATATTTTACAAGAATGGACAATGAAAAGGAATAACATATTCAAACACACAAAAGATCTATTCCCGTCATAATGGAAAGATTATACTGACCACAATGACGGCTGCTGGGTCATCTGTAATTATATTTACACCTTTGTGGAATGCAAAGGCTACTGGTGGGTCGTTGACAGCATTAACGACGATGTTGATAGTTGCAGATGTTGTTGCAGGAATGATGCCCGCCACAGCATTCTCCACAAGTAGAAACCGCACGATGTAGGTAGCACTGCAGTCGTCACAAGGGGTGAATAACAGCCTGCAGAACGTTTACACACTTGATATCACACTCTCATTAACTGACACCGTTGAAAGGTGACGTCAGCAATAATAACATTTTTCTTTCTCTTGAAACTTGTATACATACATTTAAGTACTTAAGGTTTATTTATAATCATTGTATTTCGTATTACTAGGGGTGATTTTGGACGTTTGGAAACGTTCATAAAATAGCATCATTCTTCATTTATTAACTAAAGTATTTACTCACATGAATAATTTACAAAAACAAAACAAAACCTAAACAAGATTGTGTTTCTCATACTATAACTTACCTGAATGTGCGCTTAATCGCAAGTCTTAATTTAAATAAGACAGAAGGAAAACAGCATGCACAAAAACAGGTTCGCGTCTGCTAAAAATCGGACTACTTTCTGTATCTGGGTTTCCTTTTTTGTAGATAGAGCAGTGTTTCAGTCTGTTGAGTGCACGAGCATGAGTAATGAGTTGGTTCTAATGTGTGTGTGGGAGTGTGGTGGTGGTGGTATTCTGGTTTGAATAGAAAGATTATTGTTTGTGTACATTTTAGTTTTGTGGGGCAGGGTTTTAGTTGTTTGCCATGTTTGGTTCCGAATTTTGTCTCACCCCCACCAACGTCTGCATTTTCATTTCCAAATATGTTGCTGTGACTGGGGATCCATATGAATGTTGTTTCTATGATTTTGGTTAACAGCATAGAGAGTGCTTTGTTGACTTGGTCAGTGATACGACTTCTTGTTGGCAAGGTTTTCCTTTTTAAGCATTTGAGTGATATCACTGAGTCGGTGAGTATGAGGATATTTTTGACGTTGTTGAAGGTGGTGGCTTAGGCGTGTTTGATGGCTATTACTTCTGCTGTTGTGATCGAATGTGCTATGTTTAGTTTGTAGGTATATGTTCCTGTTTGGGCGTTGACCGCTACACTTTTCCCTGTGTTCTGTTTTGGGCGTCAGCATATATCTTGCAGTGATTGAGGTAGCAATATGCTATGTGTTCAAGGACGTTTTGTTTGATTGTGAGAGGATTTGTTTTTATCTTGCTGCCTTGTAGCAGTGTTAAATCTATGTGAGGGTGGGGGGTTATTGTCCAGGGTGGGGTTGTAGTGGTCCTGGTGTTCGGTCTTCAGTTTGTCTAGGCTGTGTGTTTTCATTAGTCATTGTGTTAGCTGGTTTCGCGGTTGTCTGTTGACGTTCCATTTTTTTTCGTTGTCTAATGTTTAGGCTTTGTGGTAAGTCTGATGTAACTACTTCATCCCATTTTGTGATGAGAAGGTGCTTATTGGTGGGGAGAAAGTCTTCGTGTGAGGTTCTGTTCGCCCTTAGTTTTATTATTTGTTTGTTGCGTCTTTCTACTAGTTGAGGTGGCCTGTTTGTTTGTAGAGTTCTATTATTTGTTTGTTGCGTCTTTCTACTAGTTGAGGTGGCCTGTTTGTTTTAGAGTTCTATTATTTGTTTGTTGCGTCTTTCTACTAGTTGAGGTGGCCTGTTTGTTTGTAGAGTTCTAGTATTTGTTTGTTGCGTCTTTCTACTAGTTGAGGTGGCCTGTTTGTTTGTAGAGTTCTATAATTTCTGTTTGGTAGTGCGTGCAAGCATGACCATAATGCTTTGTTTTGTACTGCTTGTAGGGTTTGAGTGCATGGGTTGTTGGTGGGTGTGTATGTCGAGCTTTCATAGTCCATGACTGGATAGACTATAGATATGGTGGCTAATAGGAGTGTTTGGGCGTCGTCCCAGTTCCGGCCCTTGGTGGAACGTAAAATGTTTTTGTTTTTATCGAATGTAATGCATAGAAATTTATGAGTCTTGTTATATTTGATGGGTGTCTGGGGCCAGGTCTAGGCTCCATGTGTCTGTCCAGTGTTTGTTTGAGGTGTTTGGTGATTTGTGCCAGGTTTTTGAGTGCGCAATATAGGGATGAATCATCTGCAAATTGCGATATGTCTTTGTGTTCCCTTGATGATCGTGTAAAAGTCACCTGTGGGTATATTGAAAAGTGTGGGGCTTAGTGCAGTGCCTTGTGGTGTCCCATGTGTGGTTGAGCGCGTTGTACATTTTATAGTGGAGTGTTCTACGTGGAAAGTGTGTACGTGTAGGAAGATTTTGATGTAATTGTAGGCCTTACCACAAATGTGTAGTGTTTTGATTAGGATGGTGGGGCGCCATGTTGTGTTAAATGCTTGTATTATGTCAAGGTAGATAGGTGTGTAGTGCTTGCTTTCCATTCTGTCGGTCGTTATATTGTCTATCGGTCTATTTGTGGCATCTATTGCAGGTCATTTGGGCCAAAAGCTGTGTTGAAAGGTGGACAGGAGATGATTTGTTTGTAAGTGATAAGTGATTCTTTAGTTTATGATTGTTTCTAGGATTTATGCTAGTGTAGAGAGAAGTGAGATGTATCTGAATGATGTTGATAGTGATAAGTGTTTCTCCTGTTTGGGTATATAGGGATTGTAGTTGCTTGTTTTTGTTGTGGCGTATGTTTCCTATGTCTAGAAGTTTATTGTAGAGTTCTGTGAGTTTTTGAGTATGTTGTCTGGTAATCTCAATATTTGTTATGGGGTCTTGTCTGGATCTAGTGTTGTGTTTTTGTTTTTAATTGTTGTGTGACTTCATGTAGTGTGAGTTTGTCTTTTGTGTCGTGTGTTTGTTTGTATTTAGTTTGTCCTTTGTGAGTTCCTAAATTTATGTGTGTTGTTTTCTGAGGGTTTCTTTTTGTTTCTATTAGCTTGGAATAATGAGTTTGAGCCAACAATTTCCCAGTTCACAGCTTATGGTTGCTCAGTGTAGTGGCTATGAATGTAAGCACTTGGAGCTCATTCGAGGATAAAGATAAAAACTTAAAGAAACTTTAAGAAAGTCATTCAAGCAACACTTGTGGTTTAGAGACCTCCAGTAAATTTTAACATATATAAACCAGTACAAGTATTCCAACATATGTAAACCAGTATAAATATTCCAACATGTATAAATGAGTACAACCATTCTAATATGTAAACTAGTACAGCCATTCTAATATGTAAATCTGTGATCCCCATGTACATGCATTGCAATAACTGTTTGTGTTCAGGCCATTAATTGACATGTTCCTGTTAATCTGTCTGCCAATAAAAATAAAATTATACACGTTCTTGTATTTGAGTGGCTTACTGATTTCCTGGTACCACTACCACAACACCTTCGTCGGGTATCAGAGAAGGGGTGTCGAGTTTGACAGCTACAGTGTCCCCTTCTTCGTCTGTTATCTCTACTGAGTAGATAACACTCCCTGGAGAGAAAGGAACAAGAAGTGGGAATTACATTTAACCTTGCCATTGTGTCATGACATTAATTGGAGAAGAGAATAAAATAAGTGTGTGTATTATCGTGTGATGATGTGAATAATGTAAATACATAAATTTAATAACGACAGAAGATATAAAAACTAGATATAACCTTCGTCTTCATCCATTTCTACATTTACTGGACTGGACAACACAGGGCTAGTGTTAGGAATGGTGTTGTTAACAATGGTCACCACGAATTGAGTCTGCTGAGTGAAGTATCCGTTTTTGCCATAGGTATCACACACCTGTCAGTGAGAAAACAAAAATTGGCGTTTATAATTTTTATAATTACATTACAGAGATAATAAAGTGCAAACTAGTGTCACATTGCATTTCAGAGATAACGAAGTACAAACAAACTAGTGTCACACTGCATTCCAGAGATAACGAACAATTCATATTCTTCAATATAATTGCATACTATAGAATGTCATTATATAGAATTAATGATTCATTATCACTAAACAGTTCATATATCTTAGTATAATTTTACAATAATGCCATTATACTGAACAAATTTTTCATTATCTTTAAACAGCTCGGATAATGTCGATATAATTTTACAATATACTTTGTCATTATATTGAACTGATTTTCATTATCATTAAATTGTTTAAATCCTTCAGTCTAATTGTCAAAATAATATTATTCTCTTCGTGTATTTTTCGTGTATACAAACAGTTTCCAGGTTTGAGAAATATAATTATGTTTAAATTCATAATGTTGGTGTACTGAAATAATTCTATAATTATATTCAAATAATTTACATAATTATCTTTAACTATTAATAGTAGCTCTTTTACTTAACTCTCTACGATTTAACGTGAGTAGGGCATGTATTTGAACATTTCACGACCAGTTTTATACTGAGGGTTGAGCTATAAATAGGTTACCTTGACAGTAATAGTTCCAGATGCAGAATCTTTGACCAAAGTATTTGTTTCAAATTTGCAGGATTCAGAGCTCAGGAACCACTTTTGCACAACTGCAATAAAATTTGAAGATTTTTCATTTAGACGATATTGTTCATGCTGATGGTGATGATTTGGAAGATGATTATAATAATGGTGATGATGGTGACAATGTATCCAATATTTTGTGTGACTAACATATTAGTGCAGCATGTACAGCAGTAACTGAAAGAATGACTTTTTAAAAGATGTCTGCCTACTAGCAGTGCAAGAATGCATGATTTAATAAGATATCTGCCAATTAGCAGTGCAAACATGCATTATTTAATAAGTTGTCTGCCTAATCTTAGCAGACCAGAAACAAAGAAATACCTGCTTAATAATTTACCCACCTACTAATGGTTTAATAAGAAACGCCCGACGTAATAATAGTTTAGACTGTCTTTAAAAAATAGTACATACCTAAATATTAGTAGATAGTAATTTAACCTGTTTAAGTTGAGATATAATTGATAACCGAATGATAAGTCCATCCTGCCTAAGATGTAGTGCAATAATTGATTCGTGACATATTAATACTTCAGTATTATCCCAGAGTGTGTGTAATATTTTTTGTATTGAAATTGGTCGAAGGGAATTTTCTCAAAGTATATTTTAATTTAAATAACAATCTCGACTTTAATAAGTAAATTACTAGACAAAGTTTGATTTACTTACCCAGATTCCAGCGCCACCAGTGTGATCCACTTTAAAGAAATGTATTTTCGGATAAATTTTGATCCACTTACCCTTCCAGCTCTAGACAAGTTGGACCCAGATTTCAGTGCTATACGTTTGATTCATTTCCCGAATTTCAATGCTAGTACGTTTGATCCACTTATCCAAATTCCTGATTAGACAAGTATTGATCCACTTACCCCAATTCAAGTACTAGACAAGTTGATCCAGTGAATTGAATTCCAATGCTAGAAAAAAGTTTGATCCACTTACCCAAATTCATGTACTAGACAAGTTTTATACACTTACCCACATTCCTGTACTAGACACGTTTGATCTACTTACTTAGATTCAGGTGCTACACAAGTTTGATCCACTTACCCGGATTCCAGTGCAAAAGCGTCATTGTTCTTTCGGTGTCCGTGACGTCATACGGATATGTGATCGTTAATGGGCCAGGCATAGGGAGTTGTCCTACTGACGTTAGAGAGAAGGAAACACTTTCCGTTGCAGAATAGTTCACCCTTCGGATTAAAAGTAAAAATAATATATGAGAAATTGTATTTTAAATAAAGCAATTTTTACTAAGTATTGTAATACTTTACATTTAAAAGAAAGTAGTGATGAAACATTCAGATTATTTTATTTTAATCTAACGGTAGATTCTACGGAGACAAATGATAACGTTTATGACCCCCTTATAAAGCAGTATTGAATGTCACTGTAAAAATGTGATTTCTTATTTACAAAAAACCTGTTATTCTTATTTTAAAATATTTCTAATTTACTTAATTCCAAGTTGATATGAGACATATTTTTCCATGCCAAAGACAAAAATCGATAAATCTCTTAATTAGATTTTTTAAAAATTAAAAACTATTTACGGTAATTGAAATCCTCAAACATCAACGTGTTTTCACCCAGACCTTGTCAGCAATATTTCAGACATATTTTCTATTTTTAAACTCCTCAAACATCAATGTATCTTCACCCAGACCTTATCAGCAATATATGATGTACATTTCTGACCTATTTTCTATTTTTAAACTCCTCAAACATCAACGTGTCTTCACCCAGACCTTATCAGCAATATATGATGTACATTTCTGACCCATTTTCTATTTTTAAACTCATCGTTATCTGCTCCAATGTCTGGAAAGTGTGAGAAATACATTCATTTTTTAAAAAGATCTTTGACGGTAGTTATAGACTGGTAACGAGCAATATGGGTCCCACTGAATGTGATTGTGATCAAAGTGAAGAGAATGGCATTGTGATTTGAAAGCGTGTATTTTGTTTACTGATCACACATAATTCACAAATGTGTCAGTTACAGGATATATTATGAACAGAAACTATATTTCTTTGTCAGCTTTGACTGTTATGGAAAATGTATAGTGTGGGGCATGTCATATTTTAATATTTCTCTGTAACATTATATTTAAAAAATCAAAACAATTTTGTAAAAATAATTTCCTGTTTGCACATAAGCGTCTCCTTTTGGTACGGCTGTATTATATAATGGATAATTAGCGTCACCTTTTTGGTACGGAGTATTATATAATGGATAATTAGCGTCACCTTTTTGATACGGAGTATTATATAATGGATAATTAGCGTCACCTTTTTGATACGGAGTATTATATAATGGATAATTAGCGTCACCTTTTTGATACGGAGTATTATATAATGGATAATTAGCGTCACCTTTTTGGTACGGAGTATTATATAATGGATAATTAGCGTCACCTTTTTGCCAGAATCCTGTCAACAGTTTCCACTGACGTCAGGGTGAACTCGAGATTGGTCAAGTAGGAGACAAATGATGTAGAAATCACAGACTCATACGTTGCGGTCAGGTCAGCATGGGTCAAAGAGGTGAGTACGATACTCTGACCCACAGTTAAGTCTGTAAATAATTATACAAATAATAATAATAATAATAATAATAATAATGACGACAACGAGGAGGAGTAGGAGGAGGGCACGAATAAGAAAAAGTGTTTTTTATTATTATTTATATCCATACAACAACACCCTCATATTAAAACTCATCAAAACCCAGTTTTGTTTAAACTTATTTCCCGAAACTTAATGCAATAACAACAAGTAACTATGCCAATCTATATGATAATTATTGTCTTGGATTTTCGTAGAGGTGGGAGTTACTTCGTTCCCACTCAGGCCACTTTCGTTATGTAGGCTTGCTGAGAATACTCAGATCAAGTGAACTTTTGGGGATTTTTGCTGCTGCCATTGTGAACACTGAAGCGATTGGTCTTTGTAATCTAAAGTCCACTTTACAGTCAAAGTTAAAATAATTTTCTTGAATTATTATATTCAATGTTTTCAAAACACTGAATAGTTTTGTCAGAGGCTAAGGCTTTCATGACGTCACAAATGAAAACGAGACCTCTAGTGTGGATAGAGCTATAAGAGAGGTCACTCTGCTTTCTATTTACCATTTTAGTAATAGAGTTACTATTTATTATGTCATAGAGAAGTCAATGAGCTATCTATTTACCATTTAATGTCATAGAGAGGTCAATGAGCTTTCTATTTACCACTTAATATGTCATAGAGAGGTCAATGAGCTTTCTATTTACGTCATATAGAGAGGTCCTTGTTCTGTCTATTTGCCATTCATTGTCATAGAGAGGTCAATGTGCTTTGTATTTACCATTTTATTATATCATAAATTCACTTTATATCATATAACTTAGTTTATGATATCACGTATTTACACTGTTATGATTATTTTCTATCACAAATTTCTTTTTTAGGCAGGACGATTTATGTTTTTTAATTTCCGATAGTATATCATACGATTCGAAACTGTGGTATTATCATTTCAACTAGTGAGAATAGATCGAATACGTGATACTAAAAAGTGTGAATTAATTGTCACTCGACCCAATTATTGTAGCAAGCTACGTGAATTAATTGTCACTCGACCCAATTATTGTAGCAAGCTATGTGAATTAATTGTCACTCGACCCAATTATTGTAGTAAGCTAAGTGAATTAATTGTCACTCGTCCCAATTATTGTAGTAAGATAGGTGAATTAATTGTTACTCGTACCCATTATTGTAGTAAACTAAGTGAATTAATTGTCACTCGTCCCCATTATTGTAGTAAGCTAAGTGAATTAATTGTCACTCGTCCCAATTATTGTAGTAAGCTATGTGTAAACCGTAAGGTAACATTCAAACAAGATTTCAGAAATTAGAATAAATTTTAAACATGAAGCTTGAGCATATGAAACTGTTATCTATTACTTCTATGAACTATTCTAGCTCATGTCATATGTACTTTTAACCTTCACCTGATGTTTATAGATATCAACATGTTGGAGATTTAGACAAGGCGTGGGGAGATTCGCTTACGTATTGCTTGCTTAAAAGGCAGTAATACGTTCTGTTCTGTGCAGTTAGGTTTCAACTGTTTTATACTGCATTTCTTGGAAAACAATATATATATATATATTATTCCGTATAGGTACATTCTATTATTTTGCACTGCATTTCCTGGAAGACAACATATATATTTTATTCTGTATAGTGAGTCGTCTATTGTTTTGTATTTCCAAGAAAGTAAACATACCGCTTGGTGTCTGAATAACAAACTGATCTATGGACCTCTTTCGTCGCGTGACTGGCAAGTGGAGCGTCAAAGGGCGGCTATCTTGTGCTACTGATTGAACGGAATTCTCTCCCACCACCACAACGGATCCCACAAGTCGAGGTCCTGTGCATCGGGCTTCATTACAACTGTCGATAAAGGCGTACAACTCACGACCTGGCTCCATGTGAAAGTCTGGAATAGAGTGTTCATTTTTATGTTTCTATGACAACGAACACACTTCTATTTAAAGTCTATAATACAGTTTCATTTTCATGTTTATATATGAATGAACACACTTCTGTTTAAAGTCTGAAAAGCAAATATTCATATTTAAGTTTATATGACAACGAACATGTAAATAGTTTAAGCGTTTAGAACATAAATATTCATTGTTGCAACGCACTTGTAATTTGGACTCTAGAAAACACAATTTTCTTTTGCATGTTTATCTTATAAGAAACACACCTGTACTTTTTATGTGAACGTAACTGTACATATGCACTGTTGTCTATAAACATATATGAATACAAACATGAACATGGCGATTGTCATGGACAAAGGGAGATAATACTCGCCAGATAATTATTTTAATATATATATATTTGCTTCAGTCATTCATTCAAGGTCGTCCAACCGCTCAAGTACGGCCGGTATTTGTTTTTAAAGGTCTCTAATTTAAAATGATGAATCATAAAGTTCACCTGTATTTCATTCGTAACAAGACTGAATCTACGTTGGATATTAAACTGTAAGTATATTCAGTGAAGTGTGCCTGTGAAACTAAAGATTTATGCATTTGTGAATGCGGTCTTATTTCATTTCACTATTGAATGTGGAAAGATTTATCAGAAATTAATAAAATAAATATAATATTGTGAATATCTATGTGTTTGTAATCAAGATAAATATTTATTAAAACCAGTATGATATACATTGTAGTTCAAACTTGAAAGTGCACTGGAGATTGTGATAGGAAAGCGTTAGCCTGAGTGAGAATTCCATGCTGGAAGTGTATATTAAAGCGAGAAATGCGTGAATTTTTAAGGACACATGCTTTTTGAGTGCTGGTAGTACAGACAGCAGATTTTAATTCGACTACCTGATAGCAATTGTCTTCTTACTGGAGATCCTATGACGAATAATAGATTGTAGCCAGGGCAAGTAAAGTGTATTTGAAAGCAAAACTATAGCTTTAAAACATAAAATGTGCACTTTCTCTGTGTGTGTGTGTGTGTGTGTGTGTGTGTGTGTGTGTGTGTGTGTGTGTGTATGTGTGTGTGTGTGTGTGTGTGTGTGTGTGTGTACGTAAATTAGATACGCGCAAACAAAGGTTAGATAATTAATCAATGTTTTCTGAACGTTCCTTGTACCTGAAGCAGAAGAGGTGGATATGTCACTTCCGTTGTAACCTGAGCGACCTTGGCGCAAGGAGAACATGACCTCATTATCCATGTACACTTTGCCATCTCTAATGGAGATTATACCAGAGAAATTGCTGGACACCAGGGTGCGCGGGAAGATGTCATCAGGACTTGTATCTTTATTACTTCCTATACTCAGATCTAGAAGCAAAGATACAAGTCATATTTAGATTAAACGTGCTTGTTTTATGTAAATTTACCTTATTAAAATGTTATTCCCTGTTTTGTCTGTAGTTTGATTTAAGTAAATAACTAATAAGGATTAAACATATACAAGAAAACTACATAATAAATTAACATTTCTTTCGTCGTTTTGGATTTGCATGGACGTGGTGTGTCTCTTGTTTGTTTCGGAAAAGACTACGTTTAAAAAATTTAATTTATGTTAAAGTCAATCTATCTGCACATGTATGGACACAAAATTTATCAGAGGGGAAATATTCAGCACACTATGATCACCTAGATCTGAAAAGCAATAATATTGCCAAACATGGTACAATCCGTTAATCTTTGGTGAATTTGATCTGATCAGCACGCTATGTTGGGTAAAACTTTAGTTGATCTAACAAGACACTAGGTTACGTCAATGGAACTTCTTACAATAGGAATCGACAGTGGGGTCCTTGCTGACGGTCAGTGACACTGCAATAGAATTGGGGTCTGATGACTTCCGAGCTGTGACTGGAATGGCATTAGGGGCGATAGGCTCAGCACTGGGAAGACCTCCGTTGACGTCAGTCACCGTGAGCGGATCGATGAAGGCGATAATTCCTAGAACACAATATCACTGCACTGAGAGTGACCAGCATAACACGTTACACGAAGCATAACACGTTAAGTGACAAGCTTAACACGTTACACGAAGCATAACACGTTAAGTGACAAGCATAACACGTTAAGGGACAAGCATAACACGTTACACGAAGCATAACACGTTAAGTGACAAGCATAACACGTTAAGGGACAAGCATAACACGTTGTTATTATACCATGATGTGTAAGAATGATTATGTAGATGTGAGTGTGCACTTAATATAAATATGTGTGCGTTCGTACCTCTTATGATTGCATGAACTATCTTAAAACATTTCTAATAAATAAAAGTGTATATAACAAAAAGGGGCAATGCATTCAGCAATAAGAAAAATATTATCATACAATTATATTAGTGTCAATGATATTAAAGACATTTATTCAGTTTAAATTTTCTTGTATTTGTACGCTGTAATCACAAATAGGAATCGTTATCTCTCTCTTACACACACACACACACACACACACACAGAGAGAGAGAGAGAGAGAGAGAGAGAGAGAAACTGTTCTCTATATAATCTATCTATCTTACCTAAGTCATCTTCATATGTAGTACTAAGACCGCCGCCATTAGTACAACGAACACTGACATAATAATGCTGTTGGTGTTGAATAATACCAAGTAGGTTGCGGTTGATCCCAGTTGGATTCATACCTGTCGATGTGTACTGCTGGATCTCTTCCCCACCAGGAGTGGTTCCTATCGCCCATTGGTAATCCTAGAACGGTTAGCAATACGTTATTTAGTACTAGAATATAATGACCAGCTGACATATTTATACTAATTCCTAAGATCTTTAGGTGATATAATTTAACATTAATCCTGACTTAAAACCAGATACTAATATTGGTTAGTACAAAGACATTAGAACAAATAGTAATACTAAACTACGTCAGTCTCTTATGAACTGGGCTATCATTACATAAATATTCAAATATAAAAATTCAAACAATACAAGATGTACTGTTATGAGTGTGAAAGGATGTACACACGTTAACTTTAATCAATTAAGTTACAAGGAAATGCAGAACATGTGTTTTTTCAGTTGAAGTCCAATGTAGGGCAAACATAAATAATTAAAATAAATTATCTAAATTTGTAGATTTGACCCTAACTTCCAGTAGTGAGAAATTATCAATGAAAAAGTTGGAAGTCCTAGCCACTGGCAAGATTACCAGTAGCTTAGTGTCAGGATATTTATAAATCTCGCTTGATCCCATCAATAAATATAAAAAAATATAGAAAGGAAAAAGTCAGATGTAAGAAATGTAGAAATGTAAGAGATGTAGAAACAAAATCTAAATGTAGATGCAAAAGGTAGTTTAATAAGGGCTTATACAGACATATGACGTGGCTATTGTATCACTCATAAGACAGAACAGATGTTTTTTTTTCTAGGTCAGCTAGTAAGAAGTAAGCTAGTTAATGCTGTGAACAGTGGTAAGGCAGAAATCTGGTCATAGGGTAGGATTGTACATCTGGCAGCAAACATTTATGTCTGGTCATAGGGTAGGATTGTACATCTGGCAGCAAACATTTATGTCTGGTCATAGAGTAGGATTGTACATCTGGCAGCAAACATTTATGTCTGGTCATAGAGTAGGATTGTACATCTGGCAGCAAACATTTATGTCTGGTCATAGGGTAGGATCGTACTACAAGTGTGCCTTGCCATAGTGTAGGATCATAATAGCGACACCCATATTATTACTCTACAGAGTAAGGTTTTATATTCAATATAATCAAGGTATAATGGGTACAAATCAAGGTATAATGGGTACAAATCAAGGTATAATGGGTACAAATCAAGGTATAATGGGTATAATGGGTACAAATCAAGGTATAATGGGTATAAATCAAGGTATAATGGGTATAATGGGTACAAATCAAGGTATAATGGGTATAAATCAAGGTATAATGGGTATAATGGGAATAAATCAAGGTATAATGGGTACAAATCAAGGTATAATGGGTATAATGGGAATAAATCAAGGTATAATGGGAACAAATCAAGGTATAATGGGTATAATGGGTACAAATCAAGGTATAATGGGAATAAATCAAGGTATAATGATTTGTAACTTTTAACATCAATCTCACCACAACGCTGCTTTCGTTGTCCAGACAGTTGTAGATGACCTGTATTGTCGAGTTTGATGCCATGAGTTTTTCGACTGGTTTAGCCTCACCCTGGTCAGTGTCCATGTATAAAAACAAAGAAGTGTCAAACTCGGGTGGGCTTGTATCTATTGAGAAACCATTGGAGGATACCACCACCCGCTTTCCCGATCCGAGTACTGACATTACTGAAACACACATAGGTACAGAAAATGAATAATTCATTTCGTGACCTAAGCACTGTTATAAGTGTAACACGTGTGCAGAAAAATAATCATTTCGTCCAAACACTGAAATTACTGAAACGCAGACATACAGAAATATAATAGTGTCTCAACACAAAACAAATGACATATCAAAACTATAACTACTGGAACTTAGGACCTATGATTGCTCACAGCAAAATCAAAATAATGAAGGATAGTTTCATAATTATTCGAAAGTTAAACCCTACCATTAAACTGAGACATGGTAATCGCACAAAACCCAAATCCAGTCAGAACACTAGACAATGAATCAGAAACCCGGACAGGGAGTGAAACAGGGTGACTTACAAAAACCCTCTCAGTACAATAACACGTGATTATTACTAAATCCTGTCAATAAACTGCTATAACGTGATTTCATAAACAGTCAGTGAATGCTACACAAACAGTAAAGATTTGGTGGAATGTAGAGCTTAGCATTAATCCTGATTTGTGACTGCTCTCAAAAAGACAAACAAGCACACTGTGTGTGTATTAACTTTTTAATACATATATTAAGAAAACAACAATGAAGAAGAAGCAACAACCGTTCTACAGGAACAAACATGATGCAGAACAAATATGGCAAACCAACACATACGCGAAGCCACACACGCGCACACGCACAACCACACAGTCACACACAAATTCATATATATTCATTATATTGTTCTCTCACCCCCATGCTGAGCACATAATTTCATACACTAACTTTTATACTCACTCCCATACTACAAACAGATTTCAATACCCTAATACGTATAGTATTCTTTCATCTCCATAAAAACAAACACATGCATACTCTAACTTTTATATGTTCTCTTATTCCCGTACTAAATAAACATATGCTTACTCTAACTTTCATATGTTCTCTTATTCCCATAATAAACAAACACAAAAAAGCATGGCCTAACTTTTCGTTATCAGATTTCATGAAGACTTCATTATACTATTTTTCACTTATCTAGTTATGTCCCTTTGTAATACGTTTCAAACCTGTAAAGTAATAGATGGCTGGAACATTCGTGTCATTGAAAATGACAGTTGACAGGTTCAAACCATCCAAGGTCAAGGTTAAAGGTATAATCCTATTGGTGTTACAGCTGGTGTTACAGCTGTAAATGTCACAATCGTGAACACATGGCAGGCATGGCGCATACACCTGGAAATGTGGATTTCAACTTTAAATTTCAAGTGAACATTGTAACGCTGCTCACAATAAAGACAAAAGTTCATTTATATTGCATTTAATATCATACAATGCGATACGATATAATACGATATGATACGGTTATATTTGTTCGTATGGAGGTTCTGGTACCTGAAACAAACAGCAATTTTTAGAACTTAAACGTAGGCACAAAATAACATCTTTCCAAACAGGTTTTTAAAACAAAACCTAAAAATCTCTCCAACACCAATCTGTACTTTTTCTGTTACATCTTTATTCATTTTCTTTCTTTTTATTTTGTATCTTGTCCGCCTGAAGGCGTGTTCTTTGTCACGTCTATGTCTGTTAATTAATAGACATGTTGTGTACTTCATGTTCATTTGAAACATGCGTTACTCAACATATTTTATTATTATTATGTCAAATTATATATATATATATATATATATATAGAGAGAGAGAGAGAGATATATATATATTTGTAACATATTTGACTAAAATATCTATTTATTATTTTATGATATATGTTAAATTACATGTTTATTTTGTAACATATTTTCTCAATATATTTATTTTATTATTGTATCTGTCGAAATATGTATGTGCATTTTGTGTCATTCTACTGAATTCTAATATTGTGTTGTGCTAAAAGTATAATATAATATAATATAATATAATATAATATAATATAATATAATATAATATAATATAATATAATATAATATAATATAATATAATATAATTAAAGTTAAATGGATAAAAGTAAATTATTTTTCTTGTTTCTTGTAATCTCGTTTAAGAAATACAAGAAAATAGAATAATATACTGTGACAGT
This sequence comes from Sinotaia quadrata, assembly GCA_028829895.1. NCBI lineage: Eukaryota > Metazoa > Mollusca > Gastropoda > Architaenioglossa > Viviparidae > Sinotaia > Sinotaia quadrata. Next base: position 57,393,386 of record CM054179.1, read on the forward strand.
TTAATAAAATTAATCTTAATCCAGAGGCAGTTTAAGGAGCAAAAATAATCTGTTAAAACAATATATAGAATAAATGAGTCAGATTGACAATATTTTTAAACAGTAGCCTATGTTTCCTTTTAACTTGGATATTTTCAGTTTTACAATACCTTTAAAATATGATTTAGTTGATTTAATGGCAAAACACACGATTTAATGGCAAAACACACGATTTAATGGCAAAACACACGAAATAAGATCCTCGTGATTTTGATTTTATTGTCTTTTTATCATTTGGATCTTATAAAATTAATATCGTCAGATTTAGATTAAAAAATATAACAAACCAAAGGACTGACATAGTTATAAAATGATTATATACCTAGTGTCATTACTCCTGCCAGGATTTATCCAAATCATGCATGCTTCCAAGTCATTTTGTCGTTTTTATAACTCATGAACTCTCACAAAATGACATTTTTATTTTACAATAAACTTCTATGCAATCACTAATTTTAAACATAACAAATTGTACACTTTCCCATTCTACAAGTAACTGCAGAAAAGTTCTGTCACATTAGAGAGATTTTACTGACAATTATAAAAGTAAAATGTGCCTTAATTATCCATATGAATGTTTTGTAAAATAACTTTTAAATGCGTGTTATCCTCACCTGTCTGAAAGGAACAATGTCTGCTTTTCCGCTTGAAGAACCAATACCCGCTTCGAAACTTACAACTGGATTCTGTCCACCTCGGAACGGCTCCCCTACGCGGCATGGGGATGTGGTAAGTGCAGGCAAGGTCAAGTTGGAGAATGTAGCACCTGTCTGCCAGTGGGAGAAGTCGGATACTGTCTCATTAATGGCAAACAAGAAATTCTTCCAGTTCCAAACAGATAAAACGAGCTTTGTGTTGTTGCTCAAAGTCGGAACACCGCACAGGGTCGTCTTCAAGTTGTCATCGACATAGACACCCAAGCAGTTGGTTGGCTGAAAAAAATCATTGTAATGGCTATTGAAATATTGTTGACATGTACAAATTTTCTTTCGTTAGCTTAATTATTGTAATTATTGTATTATTTACTGAATCAGAGAGTGATTCTGATTCTGTATGTTGGAATGATTCTTGAAATGGTTTAAACCAAAACATATGATTCTTGAAAAGGTTTAAATTAAGAACATATGATTCTTAAAATGGTTTAAATCAAGACTTGTGATTACTGAAATGGTTTAAACTAAGACTTACCTCTGCAGACTCATCGCTTATTTCAAATAAAACCATTCTGTAGTGGTGTACTTGGACGCTGGGGTCGAAATCTAACAAACTCATAACTTGCAGTGGTTCATAGGTGACGTCATCACCAAATGTGCACCACGTCACTATGCGTCCTCGCGCACCGCTTGCGTAGTCAGAGTCGTTAGCCTTTACTAGAAATATTTTAAAAGTACATTTAGAATGTTTCTCAGTGGCTACTAGTGGACTGCGTGGTCTAGATCTGTCAATAAAACTTTAGTTTTCCTTTGCTACAAAAGTAGGAAGCTTGTTCTGGATTGAAATGTAAATCTCAACTAGATCTGTTAGTAAATCCCTAGTTTTCTTTCGCTACAAAAGTAAGAAGCGTGTTCTGGATTGAAATGTAAAGATGACATGGATGCAATCATGGGGAAAATTGTTTCCAAGCGAAAATAAAATAGAGTAAAATCTGACCTAACAGTTATGTAGAATCCTCGTTTGTAATGACGAAAGCAAGGGGACGTGAGTTAAAGATTTTTCCTGATATAAAGCTTATGATGTGATTCATTTCAAAATGATGTGATGACATAAAGCTGTATAATGTGATTCATTTCAAAATGCTGTGATGACGTAATCTTAGTGAAATTAATGTTTGATTATCGCTTGGTTGTTCCTTTCTCGGATGTTCTCGTTTTGTCAGATTCAGATTTAAGTAAGATTTGTTTCTTCTATCTCTGATATTGCTGCAAGCAAATAGAAATTATATGTTCTTGCATGAATATCAACATAATCCGTTGTATAGACTTTAAAAAAATCCACTTTGAACATGAATTCTTTGTACCTATCACTCTAGCTCAGTAGCCATTCGCCTGGTTACTAGGAACTTGATAATTCTTGATTAAATCTCATTTTCACTGTCTCTGCGAATGAGGAAAATGTTAGAGTTAATCTATGCTTTCCTGCGTTCAGCAATGAATCGCATCATACAGGTTTATATCATCATATCACTTTGCAATGAATCACATCACACAGCTTATTGTTATCATACTATTTCCCAAATGAATCACATCATACAGCTTTAAGTCATCACAACATTTTGCAATGAATCACATCAAACAGCTGTATATTATCCTTGGCCTTAAGTGTATCCAAGTCCAAACTTGAGCTCGTGAAATATACTTTATGTATGGCTTGTCAACCATACCAGCTCTAAGTCATCTAGCCATTCAGTGAATCATATGACCGCCAATCTTAGAATATTACTCTATGGAGCTTGTTAATATTGCAACACTGTCATCCTTAGCCATTCATTGAATCACATTAGCCATAATCTACAAATAGCACTCTATGGAGTTTGTTAATATTGCAACTTAGCCATTCAGTGAATCACATCTAAGCAGCAATATACAGTTAGTACTTGAGAAACCTGTGAGCCATACCATCTTCGTCTTACCGTTGACTTGTAAGTGAATTCTACTTTAAGTTTCATTTTCTGGGTAGCACTTTAGAAGGTTTGTGAATTATACCAGTTCTAATGTACTCTGATCTAGCAGGGCAAGAATAATGACGCTATAATATTGAAAATTTCAAGTATTTAAGAGATAGATATTATTCCAATCCAAGACATCCTTTTCTAGTAAGATAATGGTATTAACATTTCGTTAATCTCTGACAAGTACTTTAAAGATATAGAATTATTTTAGCCTCAAAATAGTTTTAACTAATCAAATAAAGGCAGGCGTGGTCGTGTTTAAAAATGAAACAGCATTAAGGAATCTTGTTATACTTGCGTCATGCTACATGTAAAATGTTTGATGTCATTTCTATGGCAACGTAGATTGCAATCCCACTAAGGTCAACACTAATTCTATTGATTATATAAATTCTTTATTGTACAGATACTTACGAATTAATTATGTGTTCTAAAACAAACTATTTCATAAATGAATGGTCTAAAAACACAAAATACATTTTAAAAAAATAAATACTGACTGATATGTGAAGATTTGGATTATGGTTAAACAAAATACTTTTTAAAATGTTAATATTGACTGAAGATCTGGATTATGGTCACAAAATGAATTTTTAAAAATTATATTGATATATTGTCTAAAAAAAACGCAAAAATGCACTTTTACAAATAATATTGATTTTAGGATGTTGGTCTAAATAACACAAAATGCATTATTTAAAATAATATTTACGCGTGAAGATCTGGACTCCGCACGCTCGTCTTCGTTGGGCGGTTTGATCAGCTGATACATTCCCAATCCTTCCACTTGCCATCAGTTGTCGTTTCTCTTCTGGAGTCAGTTTCTTAACTTCAACTGACCTCCTACTCCTTATACTGTCAGATACATGTTCGTTGCTGGCCTCAGCAGAACGGCCATAACGTTCATTACTTGTGTTGTTGATGTAGGTCAAACAGTCACACACACCCGTGCAATCCTGAAAACACGAAATCCTTATTGCAATTGAGACACAAATCTATAACTGTTAGGCATTCACAAGCGTCCCAACTTAAATACTATGGTACACTATGCTGACACTTGCTTAAATACTATAGAGGACTTAGCAGTCATACACTTTCTTGAAAATTAATTACACACAATCTGAAAAATTAATTACACACAATCTGAAAAATTAATTACACACAATCTGGAAAACTAATCACCACACAATCTGGAAAACTAATCACACAATCTGGAAAACTAATCACACAATCTGGAAAACTAATCACACACAATCTGGAAAACAAGTAACATACAACTTGAAAACTCAGTAGATTAGAATTAAGTCATTCAACAAGCGTGTAGTAAATACATCGATTCTTCTATGACAATCATTTCTAAAGTATATACTACATAGACTACATAGACTACATAGACTACATAGACTACCTCCTACAGCACTAAATCACCTAAACATAATCGTATTCAATTTAATCCATGACAATTGCTTTGCAGACTGTACTGATATGAAAAGAAGTGAACATAAACTTGTTACTGACTTGCGAAATAAATAAGAACTTCTAGCAGACATAGGAAGTGAGCGAGAACGTATCATTGAAAAAAGAAGAAAGAAGAAAGTAAAATCTTAGAAGCATTTTGCTTGAAACTGTTTGAGTGAAATATTGTTGAAATAAAACAAAGTAACGAACATTTATAAAAAGACGAAAAGAAGAAGGAAGAACAAAGGAAGAAAAGGAAAGAGAAAGAAAATTAAATAAAACTGAAAATATAAAAATATGAAAAAATGCGTTGCATACATATTGAAACAGCCGTTGAAAAGAGAATGAGACTTTATCCCTGTTAGTGTACACAGTAAAATAGATGCTCACTGTATTAAGTAGCTGTTAAGTACTAATTTAGTGTACACTGTAAAGTAGGTGGCTCACTGTGTTACATAAGTGAGAAGTACGAAATTTGCGTACACAGTAAAGTAAATGGCTGATTATATTATGTAGTTGTGTTAAGTACTAAATTAGTGCACACAGTAAAAGTAAGCGTTAAATTTCACTTCTGTTCTTTTAACTTTACTAAGTGGGGCCGTGAGTCTAAATGAATTGCAGTGTTTCTTGATTATTGGCGTAAAGGTTGGTGATATATATTTATAACCAGTAGTTAATTCCTTGGGTCGGCACTGTGTAGGTGTGTTACATCTTTAACTAGCAAATATTTGTATAATACATTATTATAAAGTCATTCCAAGGTATTTCGTCACAAACACACACACACACACACACACACACATATATTCCATTTATCTTCAGTAAAGGTTATTTTCTTAACCGAAGCCACCAAATTTAATTTTGACTAAATTTCGACAGTTAACTCCAGACTATTTGTATTAGAAAACTTGTTTTCTCTTTAAATTTTATATATTTATGTCTTTAGTGATTTTAAACTTTTCTCCAATCCCTCCATCCATTCCATCCAGGTATTCATCCATTTACCCACCCCCACCATCCACCCACTCATTCATCCATCTATCTGATAATATACATGTAGAAGATACCAATCTAAGCATGAGCGTATGGACCGTTTACCTAAAGGAAAACATACATTCTCTTTCTCTCTATCCCAAGTGCGGTTTAATAAGAGTGTGTAAAATGTGCAAGGAAGTAAAAAGGGAATGAAGAGAAAGCAAAATTATGCGACAGACAAAAGAGAGAAAACGGAAATAAGGCGGGAGGGACAAAGCGACTACTAAATTATGATTAAATAACGATATAATACTAACAGTTGATTGTGGCGTGTCCAGACAACACAAACAAAATTCTCCTTCGACAGTCACAGTATAGTCGTAGTGATTAAGGTAACTGCTCTCTCCATCCCATAGTGTCACTGTCGTGACCGCCCGGCCATCACCATCAGCAGCTTTAATGTCCAGCTGGGAGGGAAAAAGGACAGTAGGTTGGAACCAATCACATGTATTTCTATTCTTTAATTCCAAGTCTTAAACTAACACATAGTTAAGTCTTCTACTTAGTAACACCGATTACTGTTTTTAGAAATAAACAGGGATAGAAGTAAATATCTACTAACACAAAGTTAAGTCTTCTCCTTAGTAACACCGATTACTGTTTTTAGAAATAAACAGGGATAGAAGTAAACATATACACACATAATAATAATTAATTTGTTTTAAAATGCAGTACTAAATCATTGCTAGATAATATATGTACTACGTGGGGGTATTGACAGTCTTCAATTATTTGCGGAATTCTTTTAAAAACAATTTTTTTTCTTAAAACGAAAGAATGTTAAAATATTCCACACAATGAACGAAACACTAACTAAATATTCCACACAAGGAACACTAAGTTAATAAAATACTCCACACAAGGAACACTAAGTTAATAAAATACTCCACACAAGAAACACTAAGTTAGTTAATAAAATACTCCACACAAGAAACACTAAGTTAGTTAATAAAATACTCCACACAAGAAACACTAAGTTAATAAAATACTCCACACAAGAAACACTAAGTTAATAAAATACTCCACACAAGGAACACTAAGTTAATAAAATACTCCAAACAAGGAACGTTAAATTAATAAAATACTCCACCAAGGAACGCTACGCTAAACAAAATACTCCGCAAAAGGAACGCTAAGCATATGTGAGCACTGTGTGTTGTGCACATCTTGTTCAGTAAACATATAAAAGTATTGTAAGTATGAAAAGCATATAAAATACTGATCTTGAAATGCTAATAATCACATCATAAAAATGCGTTGTGTAGCTCTCACTGTCACAATATATATATATATATATATATATATATATATATATACTCGAATCTTGTCTATCAAACGGATGGTTGTTGTGTAGCTCTCACTGTCACAATATATATATATACTCGAATCTTGTTTATCAAACGGATGGTTGTTGTGTAGCTCTCACTGTCACAATATATATATATATATATATATATATATATATATACTCGAATCTTGTCTATCAAACGGATGGTTGTTGTGTAGCTCTCACTGTCACAATATATATATATATATATACTCGAATCTTGTCTATCAAATGGATGGTTGTTGTATAGCTCTCACTGTTACAATATATATATACTCGAATCTTGTCTATCAAATGGATGGTTGTTGTATAGCTGTCAATGACACAAAATGTATATTTGAATCTTGTATATCAATGGATGGTTGTTGTATAGCTCTCAATGTCACAACAGACATACTGGAATCATGTATATAAAATGGATGGCTGTTGTATAGCTTTCAATATAACAAGAGATATACTAGAATTTTGAATATCAAATGGATAGCTTTTGCATAGCTCTTAGTGTCACAACAGATATACTAGAATCTTATATATCAATAGATGTTGTTGTATAGCTCTCAATATAACAAGAGATATACTGAAGTCGTGTATATCAAATGGATAGATGTTGCATAGGTCTTAGTGTTACAACAGATATACTTGGAATCTTTTAGAGCAAATCGACACCGCTAATACATTTTCACTGAACGCACTCCGCACTCGATCATACATATGTCTGACGGGTTGTTCGACATATTGCATCTTGTTAATACGGATACAACATTGTATTAATAAAGCGCTTTTAATTTTCATCTCGCCAGTTTAAATAATGAAAGTGAATGTCAAACAACATCCTGGTATCAGAGACATAGAAGTGCGTTTAAGTAATAAATAACGTGTTGGTATAAATTTATTTAACTACGCAATGAACTATAACTACACCGATCACTTTAAGATCAGTTGTTAATGTTAAATAACATAACAGTGCACTCATTATGCCCTCAATCATAACAGTGCACTCATTAATATCCTCAATTATAATAGTGCACTCATTAATACCCTCAATCATACTAGTGTACTCATTAATATCCTCAATCATAATAGTGTACTCATTAATGCCCTCAATCTTAATTAAAGGATGACGATTTAATTACCTCATATGTCCCGCCATCAAACGCATCAGCGTCGTACAACATAGCTGTCGTGTACATGCGGTTGAGGTTCGCATCCCTCGTTAAAGTAATTGTCACTGTCTGGCCATCAGCCGCTACTCTTGCTTTTCCTGCTTGGGTTGTCAAGTCAAGCTTGCGTCCACTTGTGTCAAAAACAAACTGGCCATCCAAGCGGGTCCACTGAGAGTCGTCGAAGGCTACAGATCGTGAAGGGCAAGATGGGCCATCAGGTGTCGGCAGGTAAAGTATTGAGGCTGCAAGTCAAGTTACATTCAAATTATTGAGTACACACTCCCGCTACGAGGCTGCAAGTCTAGTTTCATTCAAATTGTTGAGCACTCGCCCGCTATGAAGCTTTCACCTCGTTTACCTAACTTGTTATTTCTTTTTAAATACTCTTTGTTGAATGAGACTATTCTCAATACATCGCATGCATTTTGCACTATGTAAAACAAATATATTTCACAAATTTCAGTCAAGAGATGCAGACACCCCACAATACAAATCCACGAAGCATGAATTAATTAGCAAACGAACCATTAAAATTGTTGTGCAAACACACACACACACACACACACACACACACATATATATATATATATTATAAGATAAAATAACGGCAAGACTAGTTATCTAGCGGTTTCCTAGCAGAAGCAAATGTTTACCTTTGATTGTGGTATAAGACCCAACCCACGTTTGATCAGACCAGAAATTGGGCCCATCTACAACGAGGCCAGGTACTGGGGCTGAGTTGTCATACAGCAGTGGGGCAGACATGACACTCACGGACAGATCGGCATTATTGGTAGCAGTAATCCGAACAAAATATGGGTGGCCAGCCTGTGAACATAAAATGACTCATTTTATGTATATTATACACACTATGTACTTAATTTAGATCGGCGAATGAATATCAAAGATAGAGACTTTCTACGGTAATCTTTCTTAAGATTAATGTATGCAAGAGGAATTTCTGTGTCCAGTCTTGAATATGATAAATCACCTGATATATTAGTGTCCAGTCTTGAATATGGTAGATCACATGATATATTAGTGTCCAGTCTTGAATATGGTAAATCACATGATATATTAGTGTCCAGTTTTGAACAATGTATATCACATGATATATTAGTGTCCAGTCTTGAACATGATAAATCACATGATATATCAGTGGACAGAGTACAGTACAACGCATTGGGAGAGGCAAATCAGCACAATACTTAACGGCTCAACTGTTTTCGATGTAAACAAAACATTGTGATTTAATCTGATAATAAATTTCCATCAAAGACGTGAAAACATAGTAAGATCTCGTAATACACTGACGCTGAATAGTATACAGCTATGTCAACTCTTTCAGTCATGGAATAAAACCTCACCATGACCTCAGTGTCCAATTATGTCAACTCTTTCAGTCATAGAATAAAACCTCGTCACAAGCTTAATAGGTTAAAACAAGGATAGTCTGTAAAACATTTTGAAACTAAACTGACAAAATTCTCACTACATATTGAGTTCAGCTACCATATTTATCTCACTATAAAAATAACCCTCACGTGGATGATAACAGTGACAGCACCAAATGCACTGATCTTAATACAATCAGGTATCAAATGTTTAATATATGTCAAGAAAAAAAACAGCAGAAGATACGAATAACAGTAAATTTAGGATAAATAAAACAAATGAAATGAAAAAGCATATAGTCAACTTACAAGAAAAGAAAAGAATGAAATGAACAAAGAAAAGGCTTATGATGATCACGGTCCAGTCAAATCACGTGACGTCCTTATGACTCGGGAATGTGAATTTCAATAGTGAACAAATGAATTGGTATACTTAGACGTGCAGGTATTGTTAAATACGGATAAGCTAAAGAACACACACATTATATACAATATTGATCATAAAGCATGTTTACTGTTGTCAGCTAATTCAGTATACATGTGCACTATTAAATATTTATCATCTAATACTTTTGCACATGCCGTAACTAACTGGGCTCTATAAAATTATCTTCCCCACTATATGGAAAATACAGGCCTATTAAATGTTGTAACTAACTGGGCTCTCTAAAACAATTATCTTTCCCACTATATGTGAAATACAGGGCTATTACATATTGTCACAAGATATTTGTACTTAACTAAAGTCCATTGACAGAACAGAATATCCAGGAGCGATAAATATTTGCATGAACTACAACAACTACATTTTCGAATTGTCTTGCATATGCTTTCTTCAGCCTTAATCGATCAGTCACTTTCTGACTGTAGACATAGCAGCGTCATCTCAAACAACAAACGTAATTATGTTATTAACAAACAGAAATGAAAAAGGTCATAATACATTTTTTTCAAGCATCTCACGAAACTATAAGCAAAAAAAAAAAAAACGTCGGCAGAAAGGCAAACACCAACAATAGAAATGCTGTTCGATACTAACCGTCAGCTCCAGTTCTCGAAATGTATAGGACTGGTAAGAACCTTCTAGTACCACTGTTGTGATGACGTCACCACCTGGCTTGACACTGATATCACATAGGGGTTGCATTAGCAGTTGTACTGTTATTGATTTCAAGAAAGATTCGTCATCTTCAAAATTTTCCCAGTCGACATCCAGTTCCGTTTTACTCTTCGCAAATGTAAGGCGCTGAAATTTACAGTTAGAATTGAAACGAAAATATGTTAGGTTGTATGATACAAGAATGTAGTGTGAGATTAATTTGAACTGGAATGTGAGTGGGGAGAATAGGGAAATAAATAAAAGATATTATAAATAGAATGGAGACAAGAGACATGAGAAGGCGTTTAAGTAATTAAGGAAAAGAAAAGAGACAGATAATCTGTAGAGTGTTATGATATGAAAACAGCAAGTAATTGGACGAGTCATCAATGTTTTGTATGATGGGAAATTCTCAGACATTCTTTTAAATTAAAAAATTCATTTGTGATCTATAATTTTAAAAAGAGATATTATTTCTAATTTGTATGATTTAGAAATTTTGTGATAAAGTTTATTTCTGAAATGGAAGTCGAAGATATACAAAGTGGAGGGGAGATAAGCTGTTTGAATGAGTGCTTAGCGGTGATTAGGATTATTACTCTTGTTTTGTGAGAATGCTTACTCTGCGACATTTGCGTAGTAAAGTGATGGTAGACTAAACAGATTAAATCTACATCTAGTTCTTCATCAAATCTTATTACATGATTATCCAACCTTTAGGCTGATATAACTCCGAACTTGTTTGTAGATAGGTGGCATGTGTCTTAACAGACTGTGGGTGTAGATTTTGTAGACGATGCGAGAAAAGTCATAACTATTTATTACTTCTAGGTGCATTCTTTAATTTGACTGATTAATAAAGTTAGTCAAGGTAGAGATGAGCGTGGTTTGTAGAGTGAGAAAATTAGAGTACAGTCACAAGACTTTACTTTTTTTGCAAACACATTCTCCAGGTGAGGTGTTATATGTATGAGTCTTTCCTCTTAAGTAAGGTTTTGTTATTGAGAAATCCTTAATGGAATAAAAGACATACCCTTGGCTAGAAAAAGGTAAAAGAATATCTGTATTGTGTGAATGGTTAGGCGTTTATTAGAAAATGCTAAGCTAATATAAACATGTCAAACTCTTTTTTTTTTTTTACAGAGAGGTATATCTAATTATGTATGTATTTCTGTTGTAATTTGGAATGCATTAAGGACCCACAATTATGTATGTTTCAGGTTTTTCATTTTAACCTTATGGGCTGTGGGCACTATGATGAAACTGTTCATGTTTCAGGTTTTTCACTTTTGACTTATGGACTGTGGGCCCTATGATGAAAATATTCGTGTTAAATGCCGTGTTTAAAAGCCTGCCAGTTTTCCTACGTTGTCAACAAGAATTGTCAGGTTGTCTTTCATACGGACCGACAGCAGTGCGAAGTTAAGTTCGTAACACACACACACACACACACACACACACACACACACACACACACACACACACACACACACACACACACACACACACACACACACACACACACACACACACACACACAAGTAATGTGGAATGTTGATGATAAGCAGGATTAAGAATGTGTCTTGTTTTTTTTTTTAATACTGTTCAACACTTTTAAATTATTTTTAGTTAATTGTATATATTTTGCATATCTGTTAGTGTAACGTAACGTCTTTTGTTGTTCTAAATAGTAGTAACAGCTTAATTACAGCCTCTTGTTCTCCATTTCTATGAATAGATATATAGATGACAGACAAACAGAAAGATAAATAGAGAGACAGACAGACAGACAGAAAGACATACAGACAGATAGATAGATAGATAGAGAGAGAGAGAGAGAGAGAGAGAGAGAGAGAGAGAGAGAGAGAGATATCAGCCTCACCATTTCATAATAAGGTCCAGTCTTGACTCTTCCAGATACGGGTGGAGTGGTATCTATATGAAATTTCCTGGAGATCATGCGACACTTACCCGCTCTATCGACACCTGAACAGATTTAAATCGATATATTCTTGAAAGGTTTATCTGATTAATATATTACAATTGTTATAAAGTCTAAAAATTGTATATATATATTTGTGTGTGTGTGTGTGTGTGTGTGTGTGTGTGTGTGTGTGTGTGTGTGTGTGTGTGTGTGTTTTGCAATACTAATATTTAAAGAAACTCACTATATGTAAGCAATACAAAATACAGAGTTGGAGGCATCGTTAGGAAGTGCGTGTGTGAAGCATCTTTAAACTTAACGTTTATTCCAGAAATTAAACCAATGGAAACCAATCCATATAAAATTCAATAAATAAAACAGGAGTAAGTTTTGGAAGAGTTTGGGAATATGTCTTGAAATTTGATGTTTAGTCAAATATATTAATGGATTCTATCCAACTGAATACAATCCTTATACCCAGACACCAAGTTTAATTATAATTATTCGTGAAAGAAATTAAATCATTAGCGAAAAGCAGTCATCTTCACTCACAACATTATGAAATATTTAATACGTATTCACTAACAAAGAATTCATGACACGTTCGCTCAGTGAAACGAAAACATTAAATAAACATTTAGCAGACTCGGTTATTTCTTTTCTAGTACTGATAAGGAATATCTTAATTTTGGTTATTTTCGATCTGGTGCTGAAAGCTCTAAACACTGCTTGATAGCAGTTCTTTATTTAGAAACATTGTGCACATAGAAAAAGAAATGGATGAAACTATATTTTTTTAACCTTCTTTTAATTTTAATGACCCAAATTTTAAAATGAGCAATTAAAAAAAATTAGATTGGTTATAGTGGTGGTTATTTTCCTCTAATGTTCCAAAGACACAGGTGTTTTTACCGATGACATGGGCGTACACGTCAGAGTTGTGTCCCATGGTTACGTTTTGGAACTTTACAAAGGTGTCTTCATGAGTGTTGACTCGGTCAGCAATGTCCAGTAACATCTTGCGATCTAGGTCACTCATCTGACTTCCGTCAGTCTGAAATATTCCATCGCACTGAGTGTTAGTGACTATTGCGTATTTTAAACACGTGTTTCACTTCAAGGAAAAAACAACTTAGCCAGATCTTTGCAGTAATCCTGAAACGCCAACATTTATTTTATGGTCGAGGTAACATTCTAACATTCTCAAGTAAGGATATATTTTTATATATCAATAACACCAATCTAATATTAATTTGAGTCAAAGTCGCTTAAAGTGAGCAATGTTCTGAGGACTATCAAGAATATTCTATAACTATCAATTATTTCCGTTTAATGTTATAAAAACATTTCTAAAACTAACCGAAACATCTTTTTTCAAGAGAGGCAAACTCCAACAATCTAAAATTAAATCTGAAACAAGAACATTACGTTTAAAGACGATATATCTTAAAATTAAACTATATCAGCCTTTTAAACGACGATACCAACATTCTAAACACTAACATCAACACATAAACATTATGTTTAAAAAAGACGAAACAAAAAACTAAAATTATTCTCATTCATCAATACGTTTGGATACAGAACTATAACTTAATTTATAACCGTCGTCACTTTATAAAGACAACCTTTCAAACTTCAATCTGAAACGTGAGACCAACATCACTAAAGAAGCAAAGTATTGTTTCTTCAAGATAAACATACATTATACGCAGTTTCGTTGATATTTGTTTCTAAAATGTGAGTGCACGTTTAAAATACTTACAAACATTTGGCAACTACTGTTGTCGACAGGTTTCGACGATAGAGCCGCATAATACAGAAACATGCCTATGTCAGACTCGAACCCGCTCCAGAAAAACTCCACAGAACTATTGCTGTTCATGTAATCGTTCAGGTAAATAGATCCTCCTAAAAATTTCCAAAACGAAATATTTAGCATTTTTATTTTGTAAGAAAATATTCTTTATTAATGCACTATGGGTGTTTTTGTGTGTAGAGGGATTTTGTGGGGGTGAAAGGTGATCTCAATTATTCTTAGAGTCAATCCAGTGCTTTAAAATATTACAAGGATGTGAGACTGTTGTGCTTGTAGTGTCTTAAGAACAATACAAATATTACAAGGATGTGAGACTGTTGTGCTTGTAGTGTCTTAAGAACAATACAAATATTACAAGGATGTGAGACTGTTGTGCTTGTAGTGTCTTAAGAACAATACAAATATTACAAGGATGTGAGACTGTTGTGCTTGTAGTGTCTTAAGAACAATACAAATATTTATGGGGACAAATAATCTCATCATGAGAACAATAGGAATAATTATGGGGACAGAAAATCTCTTGATGAGAACAAAAACAAAGAATTAGAGGTAGAAAGGGAGTGGGGGAAGAGAAAAAGGGCAGACTTGATTGGCAAATTATGAAATAGGAGTTATCATCACCTTTTACACCGTCATTGAAGCCCACATAAAAGCCATTCGAAGTGACCTCGGCCTTCGAATTACTTGTGCTGTACGCGCGTACACTAAAATAGTAAATGGCCAATCCAGGGGTCAAGGAGAGATCATAGAAGGTCACAGAGGTGTTTAGCCCAACATCTGTCCAAGGCACTATGTTGTCCCGCGTTTTGTCAAAGCGACGATCAGTTCCCAAGGCAACCTCATAGCGAGCAACCTGTTGGTAGTCCTGTTTTTCTTTTTCTATAAGGCTGACACTGTCTGTTGAGAAAACATGTCTTGTTTCATAGACTATAGCAATATATTAGCAAGATTCAAACCGCCTAAAAAATCTTAGGGGACAATTGTTTCATTGTTTGAAAAAGTTAAAAAAAACTATTAATCACTTCATTCTTTCAGTATAATATAAATATTTCATTTTACAAAATTATTTATTTACGAGAATATGTATACGGATATCCTATACATTATATTTATAAAATCTAAATATAGATTACACTGCGAACCAACATATTTTTCTAATAAAATGATAGCGATTATATTGAACTGTACCTGTCTTGATCTCGCTTCCTGACAAATCGCTCACTGCCTGCTTGTCCCCAAACCCTTGCCAGTTGGCAGATACCTTAGTTGTGTAGGGGAGATAACTCAGGTCAAATCCAATCATGTCGCCGTCAAACACCTGAAGTAAATTGTGCCTTGATTATTTATATCATTATGGTAACGAAATACATTTGTATATACTACTGAATATATACTTGTAAATGTATATGCAGCCTATGTATATTTTAGGATACCTAAGTATATGCTATTCAATATAAGACAACACAAGCGTGCAGGTTCTAACAAGTCCTGTGTTTATATATTCGAGTGATTATTTGTACGTTATGTTGTGGGAACTCTGGAGAACATAAGGCCACATAGGCTTACTGGAGGATCTAGAATAATTTATTTTGTAGGAACTCCAGACTTTCCAAGTTCACCTAATTTGTTAAGATTATAACAACATGGCAACATTTCTATACTTCAATCTCCATGCTTCACGCCTCTTTCAGTTCAGATCTAAAATATGTTGATTTTTTTGTTAACTAAAATTCTGTTCGTAAAATATGTTGATTTTTTTAAACTTTACAATTCTGTTCGTAAAATATGTTGATTTTTTTTAACTTTACAATTCTGTTCGTAAAATATGTTGATTATTTTTTTTACTTTACAGTCTGTTCGTAAAATATGATGAATTTTCTAACTTTACAGTTCATCATTCTACATTTAATTTTTACAGCGTTTCTGATAATGTGACAGGTTATAATTGTTGCTTAACCACAAGGAACTTATCAGTGGTGAACCTCAAGGTCTGTTCCATACATTCATTAGAGGACAGTCTTTGAAAGATTAATCTTTATTGATTGCATGAACAATAGTCTTGCGTTCTGAATAATTCCATTCCTAGCAGATAAAGTTTAATGTAGAACGTTAAGGTTAAATGGTTAGCGATAAGGTAAAATGGTTAGCGATAAGGTTAGATGGTTAGCGATAAGGTTAGATGGTTAGCGATAAGGTTAGATGGTTAGCGATAAGATAAAATAGAAGAAGAAAAGTCGTACTGTATCATTTGTACGTTGTGAACTTTAGAACTGCTATTACACTGTTTTCTAAACCTTTGAACTGCCGTTGTACAGTTTTCTAAACTTGTGAACTATCAGTTCACTATATCACACATATCTCAATATTTCGTTATGACATAACTTTGGTATGACAACATTCAATAGAATCTCACTCTTAAATAGACAATCATGCGATTCTGAATGTGACTACACAACGAGTGTTTTGTTTTTTTTATAAAACGTTCACTGTATTGCTATTTGTTTATCTTACTAGTAGAACTGTATTTTTAATGGACTATAAGTCTGTGATGCTAATGCCATCTAGTTATTATTATTATTAATTATCATCCATAACTAATTACAAGTGATGAGAATCTTAATGTATGTTACTAATAAATCTCCAGAAGACACCACTCGTCTCTCTCACTTGGCGGATATGCGACCGCTGTAAACGTTTTCCCTCTTCCACAACAATAAAGACAAACATTTACCATCTCACAATATTTCCATACGTGCAAAACATCTTACTAAAGGAGAAGACAAATCCTCTTTAATCTATATTTAGTGGGCCCCCAACCACCCATTGTCTTTCCAGCATATGGTTATCAACATGTGTAAAGAGGACAATAAATTTATTAAAACAAAATTCAAACATATAACATATGATTATAATTAAAGAGAATTGACATTTACATCACTTCACAACAATGTTTGATTAATGCTAGACAATCATTCAGTTTATCCTAGCATTGACATAAGCAGTCAATAACATAAATATATAATCAAGTTCATGGATATCATCACAGAAATGAGAGTGGAGTTTTAGAGAAATAGTTATGATCAATGTACATAACTTGTTCAAAGATGGCAGCTTTTGTTGGCACATGCTTAACAATCATATGGTTTGCAACAAGTCACTGCCTTTCATATCTAGGTGAGGCCCCAGGCCTCCTAGATGCACTTTACACAACTGTTCCAGAATCTTTGATGTGCTCTCAAAGCATGCATTAGAGAATCGTCCTAATTTTACATGCGCTATCGAGCACATCAGGAGGAATGACCTCGACGTTATCTTTAACGTGTGTTTACTCAACACATCACGAGGAATGTTCACAATGATTTTCATGAATTATCGAGACCAATCTCAGACCACAAATCTCCGCCCTATTGGCTCTCGAACGGAATTCACGGGAATCAACTTACAGCAACACGATTTACTGATAAGCTGACAACAACAAGTCAGAAAAAAACTACTCATGCAGTTGGAACTGGTTTGGATTGCATCAGTAATTTTCATTGCGTATTCTCAACTCGAGTTGTTTATTCCAACTCTGACACTTACAAAAATACCATCATAAGGAGTGTCAAAGATCGTGTCACTTTGACAATTTAACTGTCTATATAACAACTAAGTCTAAAATTAGGGATAGGTAAATTTACTGCACCACAAAATCTAACTTACTTATGTACTCAACTGTTAATTGAAATGTCTAAAGGTTTTTGGTTGTTTTTTTAAAGTGCTTTTTTTAATGTTTGGTTTCTTTGTTTCCTGATACTTTATTCAAATATCATGTGCAATGGAATGTGATTGTGAAGGCATGTGACAAAATATAACTTTTGTTTCTTGATGATTTATTCAAATATCTAAGTGCTATGTAATTTGATTGTGAAGGCATGTGACAAAATATAACTTTGGAGACTTTACTAAACATTGTCTAATCTATAAAGAGAATTCAAATTTCTGACCTGGCCAGGTATGAGTGGGTCTGTGTGGATGGTGATGCCGTCAGAGCGCAGTGTGTACGTGTAGCCGATGGCGTTCGTGACTCGAACCAACTGATAGTACGTCTCCAGATTGGACAGAACAAGGCCATCGTTGGATCCTGAAGTCTTTCCTGTAGACATACATAACTGTGTACAAC
Organism: Sinotaia quadrata; assembly: GCA_028829895.1. Taxonomy (NCBI): domain Eukaryota; kingdom Metazoa; phylum Mollusca; class Gastropoda; order Architaenioglossa; family Viviparidae; genus Sinotaia; species Sinotaia quadrata. The sequence goes on from CM054179.1 coordinate 57,411,474, forward strand.
CTTAATGTTTACAGGAACTGTATTGTCTTTCTATTTTTAATTTTCACAATCCGAAATTGCTTTTGTATTGCTTATCTTTAAAGCGTTTTGACTTTCTATGTTCCTCTGGTTTGCGAGTTGTCATGTACAAGTATTGCACACAGCGTTACATTTACAGTTGTGACATGACACTATTTCATATGGATCTACATACTATTTATATATCTTCATGGAATTAGTACAACACTAATTTACACCTGTGTGTTTGTGGTATTTTAAACTAACGGAAGATCACTTTTATTTGTTTATCATTCTTCATACAAATCTGCAAAGCCATTGCGTCTTAATACTTATTCAATATATATAAACTGCACCGCAAAGGTGTGATACAAATGACAATACATTGTTGGGATCATTTTTCAAAGTAAAATTATTTTGTTTCTGAAATCTTCACTCCCCATTAAATGATACATCTTCATTACTACCGAACATTACTGATTTTGGAATAAAAGGGTCAATTCCGTATTTTTATTATAATGTTTACTTTTATTCAATTTTAGTTAAAATAATTCTTCAAGAATAATGGCGAGCGAGGAAGATAGAAAAGAATTTATTTCCGTTAAACTGTTGAAAAATTAGTAATATGTCATTCATTGTATCATGGCAAAGAGTGATGAGAACTCGAGAACCGGGTGACTGATGTGGTCATTATATCATGGCAAAAAGTGACGAGAACTCGAAAACCGGGTGACTGATATGGTCATTATATCATGGCAAAAAGTGACGAGAATGGAGAACCAGGTGACTGATATGGTCATTAGGAAGCTGACATATATACCGTGCATGCATACTTTGAAATACCAATCTCTCTGGGACCAGAGCGTCCTAGAAACAGTTACAAGTGATTTGAATGTGGGGGAGATGATTCTGTAATAGATAATTATTTCACTTATTAATGATTTATAAATATTGCTGTTATTTGTATTTTCTTGTTCGTTTCTACTCTATAAGTATGAAGTCGCCTGCAAATTAACATTTGTGTAACAATTTTAAAATTTAGCTCATCCCTGTCTGCTAAAGTCGTTAATTTTTGGTATCGTAAAATGACAGGTGGGGGTATGATAATTTTATTCAAGTATTACCAGGCAAATTCATAAAATTAAAAAATCATATGGAGGGACTAAGCTCCAAGTTCATAAATAAATTAGAAAACTAAAAATCAGAAAGTTATGAATTTACTTACGAAGACCGTGCTTAGAACTGTATACAATAATTACAAGAAAAAACTGTTGCCTGAGCATTGTTAGAAACCTACTCTGTTTTATTCTAAACTGTTCTACAGTAGGGGGTTGCTCAATGCACTAAGTTCTCAAAGAGAAAATTCTTATAAAGGTTAACTACAGTTATTTTGACCACTTGAGTAATTTATTGATTTTGAAAATGGTATTTGATTTTAAATCGAAACGGCCGGGTGTGTACAAGTCTATTTAGTAAAATCATTATTCCATTAACGAGAAAATCAATCAATATTACTTTATGTAGGAAATATGATTTGATTATTTTCTTTTGTGCTGTTGTGAATACAACAATAAACAAACATCGAAATAATAACCACATCAAACAAGCTACCCATATTTATGGTAGGGAGGAAAGAAAACAATACTGAAAAAACTAAGCAAGCTTCATATTTTGGAAAGAAAAAAAACTGAAAAAAAAAATAAGCAAGCTTCAAAATTTGGAAAGTAAACAAAACTGACTATACTAAGATAGTGTGGCGGAGTAAATTTGCCTCTCCCTATTTTCTAAACTTAATAGTAATATTATTTGTTAAATTGTCAACGTGACATGACCTTCGGGTTCTGTGCATGATGATATTTTTGCAACTACCAGAGTTGGAGTGAACAACTCAGGTAAAGAATATACCAGAACTTGCTGACGCAATCCAAAGCAGTTCCAAGTGGATGAGTATTTTTTCTGACTGACAGTATTTCACTTGTTCATAACAACTTCATCCAATGGGGATAGACTGAAAGTTACTTTGTTGAAGAAAGTACTATATTCGAATAACTTAGGTTTTGCAATAACTGAAGTCCAGACATAAAGGCAATCGTTAGCTTATGGTAAGTTAACGGACTGATAAAGGAAGAATAGACTTAGAAATATTTCGTACATGTTTGCTATTGATCTATTATTTGAGAATACTTTATGTAATTGAACCATTATTTCTATGTCCACTAATTTTATTATATTGTACATTTTACTTGTGAATTTTGATTGATGCTATATTTCTTATGCTTCGTGTGTATGCACGATTTGTAAGTTCAGAATGTGTTTAAGAAAGACACAAATTTAGAGATGAACTATTCCTGGAATTTAGGGCTGCCCTAATTTGACTTTTGCAGAGAGGAGTGCACCTTTTGTATCTGTTGCAGGCTATAATGACCACTGTACTCTATCAGATTCACGTTGGTGTGTATCCAGCATTTTCCTCAAACTTATCAGTAAATGTGTTGCTGTAATTTGATTCCTGTGAATTCCGTTCGAGAGCCAATATGGCGAAAACTGAGGTTTGAGTTTGGACTTGAGAATTAATGAAAATTTCTTCAACATTCCTCTTAATGTGCTTGAGTAGTGCAAACGAATATTCTTGTGCACTCCACTTGAGGTGCTTGAGTAGTGCAAACAAAGATTCTTGTGCACTCCACTTGATGTGCTTGAGTAGTGCAAACAAATATTCTTGTACACTCCACTTGAGGTGCTTGAGTAGTGCAAACAAAGATTCTTGTACACTCCACTTGAGGTGATTTGATAATGCATATGAAGTTCTGGACGATTCTCCTTCGTGTGTTTTGTGAGCACATCGAAGATTCTGGAACAGTTGTGTAACGTGCCTAGAAGATATATGATGGACCTCTGTCTAATAAGAAATAAGGTGACTTCTTGCAAATTGCATGATTGTAAATATGTGTCAGTGACAGCTGCCATCATTGAAAATGTTATGTACATTAACTATAATTATCTCTCTGAATCTCCACTCTCATTTATATAATGAATAATATCTATGAACCTGTATTATATATATTTGACTGCTGATGTCTATGGTAGGATAAACTGAATGAGTGTCTAGCGTTTAATCAAACATTTTTGTGAAATTATGCAAACGTCAATGCTCTTTTGATTATATTCATTTGTTGTATATTTCATTGTTAATTTGTTAAACTTATTCTAAAATTTAATAACCTTCTAGTACATATATTAAAGACTTGTTGGGTAATAGTGGGTGGATGGGGGCTAATTAAATATAAATAAAAGACAGATTTTATTACTCATTGATGTTTCCACATGCAGAAACATCATGCAACAGTAAGACGTATATCTTATTATTGTGCAAGGAGTAGAGTTTTTCGACACCCTTATAATCCGCCAAGTGAGTTACATGTTGGTCTTGTGGAAGAATTAATAACTATAAATTAAGATTTTCGATCACTTGTAATTAGTTATGTGCTATTAATTAATAAATAATAACCATAACAAGTGAAGGGTTCCCAGAGAAGTGTAAAAGATAGATATGTATGGTAAGAAGGAAAGTGAAAACAATACTGGCTACGCTAAACATGCTACATTCTTAGAGGGGGGATACTGATTACACTAAACAACCTATATATTTAGGAAAGAAATCAATCAAAATGTGATTTTACTTAATAGACTCAGAAACACTGCATGATTTGGTGGGCCGGCAGATAGTAAGTACATCATACCTTGAGTATCGTACCTAGTAAGTACATCATACCATGAGTATCGTACCTAGTAAGTACATCATACCATGAGTATCGTACCTAGTAAGTACATCATACCATGAGTATCGTACCTAGTAAGTACATCATACCATGAGTATCGTACCTAGTAAGTACATCATACCATGAGTATCGTACCTAGTAAGTACATCATACCTTGAGTATCGTACCTAGTAAGTACATCATACCATGAGTATCGTTCTTAGTAAGTACATATCTTACCTTGAGTATCGTAGAAGTCCTGTACGCGCAGTCCGTCCACTCGCTCGATGGCCCACAGATAGTGAATGGCAGGACAGGGGTCAGCACTTGTGTCCCAGCGCGCACTAATAGAAATTAAGCTTGTCTGGTAGTCACTGTAAATGTACAAATATAAAGTAAAAGTAAAAATTGAGTTTATGGCACATTTTGAAATAAAGGAGAATGTTACAATGAAGAGAATGATAAACAAATATAACTTATTGCATTAAAATGCCTATTAATATAGATATATAGACATACAGACAGACAGACAGGTAGGTAGGTAGGTAGGTAGGTAGGTAGATAGATAGATAGATAAATAGATAGATAGATAGATAGATAGATAGATAGATAGATAGATAGATAGATAGATAGATAGATAGATAGATAGATAGATAGATAGATAGATAGATAGATAGATAGATAGATAGATAGATAGATAGTGAGAGAGAGAGAGAGAGAGAGAGAGAGAGAGAGAGATCTTCAACCTAGTGGTTATATTTTAAAACTGAATATTTTAAAATGGTATGTAGTTTAAATTATCGTTTACAAGATCAAATGTGGATATTTAAACAAGAATAGTACTATTTTATGAAAAAAATTAAATCAGATCAAAGCTAACAAGCAATATCAGATATTAACATGTTATTATTGCGTAATAATCAATTCAAATAACAAATTATGCACTGAATCAAACCCTTCATGTAGTAAATAACTTCTGCATTTCTCCTTTTTACAATTATTATTGATCTACCTTATCCTTTAAATACGTTATTGTAATTATCAAAAAGTATATATGTTACTGCAATTATTCTCAATTATACAAGTTACTGCAATTATTCTCCATTATACCAGTTACTGCAATTATTCTCCATTATACCAGTTATTGCAAGTATTCTCAATTATACAAGTTACGGCAATTATTCTCCATTATACCAGTTACTGCAATTATTCTCATTTATACAAGTTACTGTGATTATACTCAATTATTCTCAATTATACAAGTTACTGCAATTATTCTCCATTATACCAGTTACTGCAATTATTCTCCATTATACCAGTTACTGCAATTATTCTCAATTATACAAGTTACGGCAATTATTCTCCATTATACCAGTTACTGCAATTATTCTCATTTATACAAGTTACTGTGATTATACTCAATTATTCTCAATTATACAAGTTACTGCATTATTCTCCATTTTTCAAGTTACTGTGATTATTCTCCATTATACAAATTACTGTAATTATTCTCCATTATAATGTTACTGTGATTATTCTTCAATATACAAGTTACTGTGATTATTCTCAATTATACAAGTTACTGTGATTATTCTCAATTATACAAATTACTGTGATTATATATTCTTCAAAATACAAGTTATAAAAGTCACTAACACATCCAGGCGATCTACTAAAAAGGCACTGACTATTTTTAGGATTCGTTACACCCGTTTCCAACTAGTGATTTAATTCCTTTACAAACGTCACTCTTAGCTACATCAAAGTTCTATTAAATGTTACTATCCATTACGATCAGTTTCCGTACATTTACCCCCAACTTCCACAATCACTTGTCTTACATTTGGTACTAACTACCACTGTCAGTTTCCTTACATACAATACTAACTGTCACAATCAGTTTCCTTACATTTCAATAACTGCCAAAATGAGTTTCCTTACTAACTAACTAACTAACTAACTAAATAATTAAATAACTAACTAGCTATGTAACTAACTACCACATTAAGTTTTCTTACATTTAACCCTAACTGACACAATAAGTTTCCTTACATTTATAATATAAGGAAAGACACAATCAGTTTCCTTACTTTTATCCCTAACTGACACAATCAATTTCCTTACATTTAACCCTAACTGATACAATACAATTATTTTCATTACATTTAACCCTAACTGACACAATCAGTTTCATTACATTTAATCCTAACTGACAATCAGTTTCATTACATTTAACCCTAAATGACACAATCAGTTTCATTACATTTAACCCTAACTGACACAATCAGTTTCATTACATTTAACCCTAACTGACACAATCAGTTTCATTACATTTAACCCTAACTGACACAATCAGTTTCATTACATTTAACCCTAACTGACACAATCAGTTTCATTACATTTAACCCTAACTGACACAATCAGTTTCATTACATTTAACCCTAACTGACACAATCAGTTTCATTACATTTAACCCTAACTGCTGCATACTTCTTTACAAGTGTCCACTAACTAAACTCACATGTCGCCATTCTGACTGTCACCATCCCAAACAGCAATGACGCCAGGTGGGTGCAAACCTTGGCTCAGGTATGACAGAAATACACCATTAGAAGTTGCTGTTGTGGATGCCCCGGCACCGTTTGTGGCTTTAACAGTCACAAAAATCTACAAAACCCCAAAATTGTCTTTTCTTCACCAAAGCAGTCATTTCCAAAATAGTGCATAATGACTTCATTTCAATATTCAAGTTACCTTGAGTATCGTAGAATGAAAATAACATTTCATACGACATCTATCCATCCATCCATCTATCTATCTATCTATCTATCTATCAATCTATCTATCTGTCTGTATGTCTGTCTATCTATCTATTTATCTATATAGATGGATGGATGGATGGATGGATGGAGGGAGGGAGGGAGAGAGAGAGAGAGAGAGAGAGAGAGAGAGAGAGAGAGAGAGAGAGAGAGAGTACAACATTAAAATGGCACAACATTTAATGTGAGACTGTAAACGTCTTATAATGGTTTCTGTGGTAGAGATTTTTCTACTGAAATATTCTGACAAAATGTACACAGTGACTGTCAACATGCGAGATGCGAGACAAGGATGAGGAACAATCTCACCTTTATGTGACATTGCCACATAAGAGCATGCAGTTTAAGAACATCTTATTGCTCTTAGGAAAGTTAAGTTACAGAGTGAATATCATAATGAATCTATCTGTCAGTCTTTCCACTAAGAAACACTTAAGTTGATTCTAACACACATTCCAAAATCAATATTCTTCATATAAGCAAGCCTTTCAAATAGTTATAAGCTACCATTTAATATCGCTAATATGATTTTAATAAATTGTATTCAGAGCTACCGTTACGTTTAAGGTACATGTGAATTTATGTCAGTCATTACTGCCATGTTTGTGGTACACGTGTACTTATGTCAGCCATTTATGTCATGTTTGTGGTACAGGTGTACTTATGTCAGCCATTTCTGTCATGTTTGTGGTACACGTGTATTTATGTCAACCATTTCTGTCATGGGATCTCTAACGTACCATCTTTCTTGATCTTGCTGTTCAGGTTAGCTGGTCACCCGATGGCTGTAATCGTCCCCAAGACATACAACTAGCCCCGCCATATGAATGTTCAAAAATTATCTTTATAGGGACACAAAAACGCAAAAGCGTGTTTGTTTGTTTTACATTCCAGATGAGATGTCTTACCTGTCTTTCTCCCATCAGATCAAGTCCTTGAACCATGAAATATCGTTGACCGCTAGGCACTTCCATGAGTTGTTTTAATTGGCCACCACCGGGTGTGCTGCCAACAGCAATCTCATACCTGCAAAAAGCAGAGCACTTTCATGACGTAATAAACACAAACTAGAAGAGCAGATTTGTGGGTTTCTTTTAATATGATCGGAGAATGCAATACTTTAGACACTCTTATTGCATAAGGAATATTTATACTGCCCAACCAATTGTACAAAAATAATGAGGTCATATCCTTTCATCTACCCCCAGTACGACTTGCTCTGCATACGTGATATAATATCAATCAAGACTATTCAGGCCCTTTACACCAGGCAGCGTTCAGTAAAATATATTGACAGCGTACGTATTGCAGACACATAACTATATATGGTGTGGATGCGTTGATCAGTAGTGTAACTATCACAACGTATTGATCACAGAACAGTGAATGTGACAAAATACATTTATTACAGAACAGTGAATGTGATAAAATACATTTATTACAGAAAAGTGAATGTGACATAAAACATTTATCAAAGAACAATAAATGTGGCATAACACATTCATAATAGAACAACGGCTGTGAATTTGCACAACGATCACAGAACAATGGATTTGATATTACATGTTTATCACAAAACCGTGGATATGACACAATAAACTGATCACTAAACAGTAGATATGATAATGGCTAATAAATGATATTTTCCTGTTCTGCGTAGTTTTCGGTACTACATACTAATATCAAATTATATACCTAGTTCAATTGAAAGGCGATCTTGTAGCAAAAATAAAATTAGTTCCTTAATTCCTACAATTATGTAAATCACCTGCTTATTCCTGTTTCTGGGTCTTGAAATGGAGACCAAGCCACCACTATAGAGGTCAAGGACTCCTGACACGTCACGTCTATCGCCAGACAATCTGAGAACACAGAACAATGTCGTGCCTAGAAATAAACTACACATACTCACTTCCGTGACATTCACCTTTTCCCCCACTCATAAATAGTTCACAGAATATCACACACAAATACACACTCACTCACACACGCACACGAACCGTACACAGACTCACAGATATACGTGCGACATACACACAGTGCACAACATGCCTAATCGGTGTGGGTTATTTGAATTCATTACAGAATGTGTGATTACTGGTAATCGCTGAGTGTTCAGTTCAATATCATTTTGTGTTACGCAGAAATGGCGATCTTAAAGTTTACTGGCAATAATAGGTGGTGTGTTCAATTCAATGTAATTTTGTGTTAAACAGAAATTTATGTTTTTACCGTCGTCGTTGTCACAAATGTAAATGTTGGCAAGCCGTGTTGCAGTGTCGTTGTTAACTATGATGTTGTATGCGTCACTTAGTTCTACCACTGTTCCCGCTACGGGCGCTGTGGTGTCTGTTTTGATAGGACCGGAAGTTGACGATGAGGTCATGTTCAAGGCATTCATTGCAGTGACTGTAGCGTAGACCACCACATTGTGTTCCATCAAGGTTGTCAGGCCTGTGAATCATTTGTAAAAACATTCTGGTTTTCAATCTTGCTGTAATAGTGTCAATGACCTTACAATCACATTAACGCTAGCTTGTAGCTCATCTCGAAATCAGTTTTTAAAAATTGTCATATATTAACTTACCTCAAAATCAGTTAAATATAATTCCTATCTATTAACTCACCTCGAAATCAGTTAAATAAAACTGCCATATATTAACTTACATCGAAATCAGTTAAATATAATTCCTATCTAGTAACTCACCTCGAAATCAGTCAAATAAAAATGTTATCTATTAACTCACCTCGAAATCAGTCAAAGAAAATTATCTACAAACTCACCTCGAAATTAGTCAAATACAATTGATATCTATTAACTCACCTCAAAATTAGTCAAATAAAATTGTTATATATTAATTTACATCGAAATCAGTCATATATAATTATATATTAACTCACCTCCAAATCACTCAAATATTATTATCTAATTCACCTCAAATTGTTATCAGTTTCTAACAATTTAGTAATCCATTTTAGCATGACATGGCATTACATCACCTGGTCGCAGTCGCCAATGTAAAGAAATGTAAAACACATAATGAAAACATTGAAGAAAATAGTAAATGAATAAAGATAAAACTTCACGTATTAAAACAGGCATAATTTGCCTATGACTATGACAGACATGTCTTCATGGTCTTTAAGAAACGAAGGAATTAAGATAGCTTACCATTAACTGCATAACTAAAGACATAGCCTCCAAGAGTCACAGGAGCAATTACATCAGAGAGACCGGGCGCTGTTCCAACGGAGAAGGAAAAGGAAGTAATGGACGACTCTAAGTCAACAAAATTTTCCCAGTGACAAACCACCTGAGTGAGTGACTGCGAACAGAAATTGCTTTTGTGTAAAATAATGACAAATCTACAAGAAACTATAATGTAGTATTCTTGTGTACATTTCGTTAACATTACTGTTGTTCTCTCCATACATTTCAAATCAATGTTTTAGACATTAAGGAAAATGTTAAAGACATTAAGGAAAATGTTAAAGACATTAAGGAAAATGTTAAAGACATTAAGGAAGATGTTAAAGACATTAAGGAAGATGTTAAAGACATTAAGGAAGATGTTAAAGACATTAAGGAAGATGTTAAAGACATTAAGGAAAATGTTAAAGACATTAAGGAAGATGTTAAAGACATTAAGGAAAATGTTAAAGACATTAAGGAAAATGTTAAAGACATTAAGGAAGATGTTAAAGACATTAAGGAAGATGTTAAAGACATTAAGGAAGATGCTATAACTTGCACTGTCGAGCTGTCAAAGTGCATAATCACAGGGACTGAGAGTAATGCATTTGTTTCTGTCCGTAACATTTTCTGAGCAAAGGTTACAGAGAGTACTGGAAAATGTGTTTCTGTTCCTAGCATTTCATAAACATGGGTGGGAGGTGGGGATTCAACAAATGACACTAGACTAAGGTTTGATAAATTGTGTCTAACACACTTCCTGGGTCAACACCGTCTTGTTTTAATTGCAGTATTCCTCTCTTATCATTCAAATACTATTATTCACACTATAAAACTAATATTATTTTTTTTAAAGATTTAATCAGGAAAAGGCTGTTTTCATTAATGTATAAATTACGACTTAATAGGTAAAAGTCACACCATATCGCCTCAATAACAAATGAAAATCAGCCCAATTGATTTCAGTATAAAGTCTTAATAAATTAAACAACAAACTATAGTTTCATAATTGTGAAAGAAAACAACACAAGCAATTGGTAATTCTTTAATAGTTAAATCAAACAACTTTACTTGTACCTGAATAAATGAAGGGCAGATAAGCTGACCACGAACTGGAGGCGTGTCATCTATTACTACAGAAGGGGAGGCAAGCTGTACCGAGAGGCCGACAGAATCTTCAGCCCAAAGGGTTAATATATTTGGCTTTCCTGATACAAAATAAAATAAATATTGAAAACAACGTTTAGATTTAGAAAACGACTGTTGAAAAAAAGAAATATAGTAAAGCAATTTATATGGTTGATTCTAGAATAACTTTCAAGGAAAGTGAAAGCAATTAAGGAGACCCCTTTAACCAAACAAACGAGATGTGCTAAGGGTCCATCTTTGAGGGGAGTTAAATAAGAAGATTGTTTTATAGCAAGGTATAAATAAAATGTCATATTCGTAAGACAAGAATGTTACGTAAGAAGATATAAATAAAATCATGTTCATACGAGAGAAGAATGTTATGTAGCAGAATGGGCACCTGTCAAGGATTCTCTAGACGAATCAGAGGAAATTCGCGTTAAACAAACCATTTATTTTGTATCTGAACATGTGTCTTCATAACAGACAAACAAGTTGTGCTGCAGAGGCATTGTCTTAACATTAAACATACCAGTTATGTTGTACTTAAGTAATATTCCCATCATTGTAAGTCTATTTACTGAAGCATACATTTTGTAATTCAAGGACCCCGTCAACTTTCCTTCAGACAATATGAAGTGTTCGCGCTGTGTGTGTGTGTGTGTGTGTGTGTGTGTGTGTGTGTGTGTGTGTGTGTGTATGTGTACGTGTGCGTGCGTGTGTGTACGTGTATGTGTGTGTGTGTGTGAGTACACTCTAATACATCCGAACACTTAAAAGAAAAGCTGACCATGAATGGCCAGTTCAGTTCGATCAGATGGAAACGCTCCTTCTCCACTGACACTGCCGATTGTCTTCTGTGTCATTGGCACGATGTCAGCTCCACCTGGGTAACTGCCGACCGCGTAACGCAGTGCTCTAACAGGGCTGAGGTCATCTGTGTAGTTCCACTGGGCTACAAAGGAGTCTGCCTCGCGCTGGTACAATATAGTGTCAGGTGAAATCGCTGTATCCGACTTTGACGATACGCTGTAAAGTTCAAGTTTTGAACAATTATTTGTAAAGCACAGTTCTGTTGTTGTCAGAGAATAAAAACAAACAAGCGAACTTGTTTAATGTAATAATTAGAGACCTAAAGTGTTTGTTTTAAACATTATTACAGAAAGTCGAACTAAGTTAAAATATATGTGTTTATGAAGAATAAAGACAAACAAGCTTGTTCAATATAATATTAGACATCTAACAGGTTTGTTTTAAATTTATTATAGAAAGTCGAATTTGATCTCAAAGTTAAACTATTTTGTTTTTGAACAATGAAAACAAAATGTATGGTAGTCAACTAATGAGTGATTTATTTTGGTTTCTCTAAAAATCTAACTACAGAAAATAGAATGTGAATAGATTAAGATAACGTTCTGTTGCAGTCAAAGAACCAGACCAAATAAAAGAAAGGAGTCATTAGATGGAGATCTAAGATTGATTTTTTTTTTTTAAATCCAATCTAAGAGAATTGCTTGTATAGCTCACCTAGTTAACATTAAACAGACAAATACGCGTGCACACTCGCATACACAATATGTGCATTTTGTAATGTTGTTATCATTACCGACAATTCTGAAATACAATTTAGTCCAAACAACTACAATGATCGAAACAATCCTGCCTTTAGAGTCCAAACAACTATAATGATAGAAACAATCCCGCCTTTAGAGTCCAAACAACTACAATGATCGAAACAATCCCGGTTTTTTTATAGTCCAAACAACTACAATGATCGAAACCACCATGCCTTTCGAGGGTAAAAACAACTACAATGATCGAAACCACCCCGCCTTTAGAGGGTAAAAACAACTACAATGATCGAAACAATGCCGGTTTTTTTATAGTCCAAACAACTACAATGATCGAAACAATCCCGGTTTTTTTATAGTCCAAACAACTACAATGATCGAAACCACCCCGCCTTTAGAGGGTAAAAACAACTACAATGATCGAAACAATCCCGGTTTTTTTATAGTCCAAACAACTACAATGATCGAAACCACCCCGCCTTTAGAGGGTAAAAACAACTACAATGATCGAAACAACTCCGCATTTTGAGGGCCCAACCAACTAAACAGAGTAACGTTTTATAAACGAATGGAACAGTCTCGCCTGCTATAAAGTAGGTCTATAATAATTTGCTTTGTTCATTCTTTCTTCCTCATTTTCTAAATCTTCATTTTTTTGAAAATGTTTATATGTGTGTGTGCACGTACGCGCGTGGGAGTATTAATGCATTTTAAGAAAAATGTATTTTTTTATTGATAGATTGATGGATGGATGGATAGACAGACAGACAGACAGACAGACAGACAGACAGACAGACAGACAGACAGATAGATAGATAGATAGATAGATAGATAGATAGATAGATAGATAGATAGATAGATAGATAGATAGATAGATAGATAGATAGATAGATAGATAGATAGATAGACGATAGATAGATAGATAAGGCGTATACTGTTTTAACCCGTAATACACTCTGGTTGAACAATAATCTACATTTAAATTCAACCGATTGTAAAATAGCATACTATAATTTTACTGTGTTTAATGGTAAAAGATTTAAGCAACAACAACATTTATATTTCACTGATTGTGAGGATGATAATTATGTAACAAGATAAGATGTCACCTGATTAGATTTAGCTTTGGTAAACTATTGTCCACTGTGAAACCATCAGATGTGGACTGGACGGCCTGGCCGTTGTTGTTTAACGCTCTGACAGTTGTGTAGTACTTTACGCCTGGCTGTAAAGGAAGAGCCGCCTGGGCCATGCCCTTGCTGGCTACCCCTAGAAATGAGATGGTAATGGCATTTAACTTTATTATTGGTATACTGGGGAACTCTTTGTTTCGGCTATTCATATCTATATATAACCACAAGTACGTATGTACTCTCTATTTCTCTCTCGTTTTTTTTTCTCTCTCTCTCACACACACATACTCAAAATACACGTGTGGTATTTCGGGAGAAAGAATTTTCAAATATCCAGAGATGCTACATAATAATATATTCTAAACGGTCTAGAGGCGCTATATAATAACTTATTCCAGACGGTCTAGAGACGCTATATAATAACTTATTCCAGACGGTCTAGAGGCGCTATATAATGACATATTCAAGACGGCGAACAGATTTGCTAGAACTAACTTCTCTGAATTGTTACAATAGTACCACACCTTACGACTGCAATATACATACAAAATTCAATGAATACTCTGAACTAATTCTTGATTCTAGTCAACAGGTACATTATGAACTAAGTCTTGATTCCAGTCAACAGGTACACTATGAACTAATTCTTGATTCTAGTCAACAGGTACACTATGAACTAATTCTTGATTCCAGTCAACAGATACACTATGAACTAAGTCTTGATTCTAGTCAACGGGTACAATCTGAACTAAGTCTTGATTCCAGTCAATAGGTACACTATGAATTAATCAGATTTGGTTTGTAGATGTATTAAAACAGAATTTTACATGTATTGTGTCTATATTAAAAGCAGAACTGTATTGTACATGCATTGAAAACAGGACTCTATTGTTCATGTATTTAAAACAAAATTGTATTGTGCATTTATTAAAGGTAGAATTGTATTTTACATTTATTAAAGGTAGAATTGTATTTTACATTTATTAAAGGTAGAATTGTATTTTACATGTATTAAAGGTAGAATTGTATTTTACATGTATTAAAATAAAGAATTGTATATTACATGTATTAAAGGTAGAATTGTATTTTACATTTATTAAAGGTAGAATTGTATTTTACATGTATTAAAGGTAGAATAGTATTTTACATTTATTAAAGGTAGAATTGTATTTTACATGTATTAAAGGTAGAATTGTATTTTACATTTATTAAAGGTAGAATTGTATTTTACATGTATTAAAATAAAGAATTGTATTTTACATGTATTAAAAGCACAAGAAAGTCAAGTAATAATATACAACATAGTGACTCGGGCTGTCAAGGAGTGTCAAGAGGAAATAAAAATGTATGTACGGCATCAACTGAAGGAATACATTTCCCTTGAACAATGACATTCACCCAATCCGGAAATATATTTCCCTAGAACAATGACATTCACCCAATCCGGAAATATATTTCCCTAGAACAATGACATTCACCCAATCCGGAAATATATTTCCCTAGAACAATGACACTGACCCATTCCAGGAATGTCGGACTCCGTCTCGTCGTGAACAATACCAAAAGCCATGAATGGCATCACTTCTTCGCCACCGGGACTGGAACCCACCGCCCAGTCAAAACGAGACAAGCCATGAAGCTGACTGGCAAAGGCACGGAATTGGGTCGTCACGGTCCACCGATCTAATTGGTAGTCCTCGTCTTGAAGCCCGACTTTCTCCATGACAACCGTATCCACGCCACCATCGACGACAACACCTAGAGAGATAATACACCTATGTGTTAGGAGTGGAAAGAAACTGGTTATTGTTCTCAGGTATTTGAAAGTTGGGCCAAAGAAAATTTATGACAAGGGTATTGCTGAAATATAGTACTAACAATTCAGACAATTTATGTTTAATTCTTCATAATTGTTCACAGCTTTTCATTGTAATTGAAAATAAAAGGATGACTCAGACAATATGGTCGTTCATCAGTAAAGTATTTTACTTGACAGTGATTGTTTTTAATCTTAAATTAATGGCACATTCTCTTCGTTCCTGAGTTCATTATTTTTCTTCATCTCGACATTCCATAGAAAACGGCGCCAGTCAAAGATATGTAATGATAAAACGGTCATGATATAATTTTCAATTAGAGTTCTGTAATGTATTCACTGTAGCCAAAAGTAGTCAACTTAAATTATTATTTAAATAATCGGCGGAATAAAATCTCTTGCACCTGCTTGATCTTCCTCGATGATCATAATTGGTCGTGACGTCATAGCAGAGCTAACAGTACCCGCGCCGTTGTTGGCTCTGACGGTGACATAATAAACCGGAAATTTCAAAGTGTCATTCGTTATCTGGAGAGTGAATCCACTGATATATCCATCTTGTTCTCGACCCATGTTATACCAGGACAGCACGTCAGTCGCGCCTGTTTGGAGAAAAAAGTTAGCAACTCAGACATTTGAATGATTACGTTAGTATAAATGCCGATGAATATTTCATAAAGAAACAAAAGGTTTACTTGAAAACAGGAACTAAATAAGCAGTAAACCACTGAGCCATGTACTGCTGGCCCTGTAAATCTTTTTCTTTGAAGTATCGCGCATGCGTGTGCTCTGATACTTTCAGGAAGTGGTGCGTGACATACGAATACAAACCAGAATACTATACATTTATACTACAATTCTAATATGCCACTAGCTTCTCCCACACACACACACACACACACACACACACTACCCCCTTCCCTCATCTTCCCCAGCACGAAATCGGCTTAGGCAGTTCAGTAAGTCCTCAATACGGATTAATAAATTGAATAATATCTAATAATAATCTAAAATCATAATAATTATGACATAACTCAGCCGAACTTTAATATAAAAAGGAAATTTTGGAAGAGAATGTGTGTCAACACACACTATAATCATATGCGCTTTTCTCGTAAAATCTTGAAAAGATCAGTTCATTACTTGAGCACTAAATATATCTTCTCATTATATGTCCTCATTGTAAACTCGTCATACGAACATCGTAAAATCTTGACAAAAACATCGAGAAGTCTTGACGAGAACATAACGTAGTCTTCAAAGAAACTATGAAATCTTGACAAAAACACCATGAAGTCTTGAAAAGAACACTATAAATTCTTGATAAAAGCACCGTGACGTCTTAAACTTGATAAATAAGTGTAATATCGTGATCTAAAGGTAGACAATTAAAGTAACCATCAACAAAGACACGTTTACAAAAAAAACTGGATTTGTCTTAAAATACAGATGTGCATTATTATACATTGATAACAAACAAACCTGGACTTGTCTTAAAATACAGATGTGCATTATTATACATTGATAACAAACAAACCTGGACTTGTCTTAAAATACAGATATGCATTATTATACATTGATAACAAACAAACCTGGACTTGTCTTAAAATACAGATGTGCATTATTATACATTGATAACAAACAAACCTGGACTTGTCTTAAAATACAGATGTGTATTATTATACATTGATAACAAACAAACCTGGACTTGTCTTAAAATATAGATGTGCATTATTATACATTGATAACAAACAAACCTGGACTTGTCTTAAAATACAGATGTGCATTATTATACATTGATAACAAACAAACCTGGACTTGTCTTAAAATATAGATGTGCATTATTATACATTGATAACAAACAAACCTGGACTTGTGCCGACAGACACCTCATAACGCGTTATTCCGCTTTCGTGGTCAGTGGCCAGCCAAGTGGCCTTGATACCCCAACGGTCACTCTGCAGCACATACCCGTCAAGCACCACTTCTTCCTCGCTGGACAGCACACCCACGTGCAGCAGTTCCATCTATGAGCAAAATATAACACTAGTATAAAAATTTAATTTATTTAATCTAAACAGATCAAAGGAAACACTATTTCCAACTAAAATTCTGATTTAATCTATATACATCAAAGAAACCAGATTTTCACAAGTTGCCGAATGTTTGCTAACAAATAATATCTCAAGATAAGATGGTTAATTTGTAAACATCTCAAGGTTTATATTATTTACTTATATTGTGTGCATAATTATTTTTGTGTATCTTTAAATTTATTTCTATACCATATGCATACACTCCAAAATCTACTTTATTTCAAGTTTATTAAGTTATTCACACAATAACGAACAATCTACTTTATTTCAAGTTTATTAAGTTATTCACACAATAACGAACAATCTACTCGTTTGCTTACAATTGGTGGAGTGTTGTCGACGATGACTCCATTGGTGTCGTAAGTGGCGACAGCCCCAGCATTGTTCACAGCGGCCACACGCACTGAGTAGCGAATACCAGGGGTCAAGGTCAGACCGTTCACTATAAGGCCCTCGCGTGACCCAGGGCCCACATGAATCCACTCGTTACGTGAAACTTATGAGAGAAAAGGTCAACGTCCTTGAATTGAGTTAGCAGTAGAAGCAGACGTTAATACAATAATACGGAAAGTCGATAATTGCGTAAATGACTGATTGGCGAGATTAAAAATAAAATATCACCTTCCCACGTGGAAAACTATAGACAAATTAATATACATAGTTTTTCAAAATAAACAGAACTTTTGACCCAACAAAATATAAATAAATCAATTATTATAAGCATGTCGTTCAAAGTGAAATTAATTCACATAAATATGAAATCGAAAATAGTTATGAGTAAAAGCAAACAGCTAACTGTTGTGTATATGGTCATATATCACTGTCAAAACGAGAAATTAGTCTACTCTCTTTCTCTATATTTTTTTATGAGAACAGTTCTTTTGGGCCTCTTAGTAATTAGAGCTAATTTGTAATGTGACCGGGCATCGGAACCAAATAAATTGAATACGTCACGTTAGTAGACGTTTTTTTTTTTGCAACAAGTCAAGCACACCTGGCTGAATCTGTGAGCGCTGTCCATGCATGGTTTGGTACACTTGGTATTTGTAACTGTCAACGCCGGACTCCTCGTCAACAAACCGGAACGTGACTGAAAGGCTGGTCACGTCCGTCTGGGAAAATATCGAAATTATTATTATTATTAAAAGAACTAGAATACAAAATCAATGGAATAAGAATTTAATAATAATATTATTATTAAAAGAACTAGAATACAAAATCAATGGAATAAGAATTTAATATTATTATTAAACGTGTTTCAGTGCTAGAATACAAAATCAATGGAATAAAAAGACAACTCGCCATCTTCGTGATGAGCTGAAGACAATAGTGTTTATATAACAAGCTCCTTAGTTCAAGATTTTCTATGGTGATAGGTTATTGGTAGTTGTAAAACTGATATTAGTGTTTATATAACAAGCTCCTTAGTTCAAGATTTTCTATGGTGATAGGTTATTGGTAGTTGTAAAACTGATATTAGTGTTTATATAACAAGCTCCTTAGTTCAAGATTTTCTATGGTGATGGGTTATTGATAGTTGTAAAACTGATATTAGTGTTTCAAGTTTTAAATAACTCTGGCCTTTACATGTTTTGCATAATTCCTTGAGTGTACTAAAGTAATAGTTTACGTGCAATCGCTAATAACAGTGGTGTTTGATTCATGGAGTTCACTTGTGTCGACAAACGTTGTACGCACACTGCAGTCGCAAGTACTCATGTCGAACGTCGGCAGGTGGCTAAATAAACACCAGTAATTCAATGGCAGTTGGCTAAATATACACCAGTAATTCAATGGCAGTTGGCTAAATATACTCCAGTAATTCAAAGGCAGTTGGCTAAATAAACACCAGTAATTCAATGGCAGGTGGCTAAAATAGCACCTGTAATTCATTGGCAGGTGGCGAAAATAGTACCTGTAATTTACTGGCAGGTGACTAAATAAATACTTGTAATTTACTGGCAGGTGGTTAAACAAACACCTGTAATTCATTGGCAGGTGGCTAAATAAACACCTGTAATTCATTGGCAGTTGGCGAAAATAGTACCTGTAATTCATTGGCAGGTGGCGAAAATAGTACCTGTAATTCATTGGCAGGTGGCTAAAATAGCCCTGTAATTCATTGGCAGGTGGTTAAACAAACACCTGTAATTCATTGGCAGGTGGTTAAACAAACACCTGTAATTCATTGGCAGGTGGCTAAATAAACACCTGTAACGCAGCCACATTAGGAATGTTGGCAAATTTCACCACTACTGACCGCCGCTGGACTGTTGTCTGTACGTGAGTGGCTCGTCAGTTTACAATCAATTGCCATCCATTTTCCATACTCCGCCAATGGAGACATAACTTGAGTTAGAGCATGATTCGAATCATACACGTGAGACTGCCCTTCTTCGGTGTGGCCATGCACCAAACAGTTTGTTTCCAAGTTATCACGAGGTGAAACGGCTTTTGTGAACTGTAGGTTATCACGAGGTGAAGCGGCTTTTGTAAACTGTATATTATCAAGATGTGAAACGGCTTTTGTGAGCTATATGTATCGACAAAATAAAAATAATTATTTCTGTCGTTGACCCAAGGTATGACCACCACTTCTGTTAGGCGCGACACTGTAAAAGGAAGTGTAAACAGGTTTAAAATGATAATTTAGTTTGATAATGTAACATTGGTGTTTATAGAAAAATAAACCGTTTTACTGAAGATTTAGTTTGAAAACCTTAGCATTAATGCTTAAAGAAGTACTGTTTTAATGTATCTTAGTGATTGGTTTATTTTGTGTTATATTTAATTGATGGGATTATTTACTGCTAATTTTATGATTTATTTAGTAATGAAATTATTGTCTGACTCTAAGAATGTTAACTTTAATTGATGGGATTATTTACTGCTAATTTTATGATTTATTTAGTAATGAAATTATTGTCTGACTCTAAGAATGTTAACTTTAATTGATGGGATTATTATTTCTAGTTCCTCTGACTTGTTTTAGTAATTATATTATTGTTTGACTATATTAAAAATGTAGGTTTATCACTGGCTTGAATGATTAGATAAACAGCACTAGTAGCGGGTGTGTTGGTTTATAATCTCAGCCTCGAGTGAAAGTGAATTTCTATTATAATTTATAAAATATATTTGATTTTGCCATTTTGTTTCCTATTCTGCTGTTATTTGCAAACTAACTTATGTGTGGATTCCATTCGTGCATACGCTCATTCAAAACATCTTTAGGTAGGAAGGAAATTCTTTTATACAAAATACAGCTATGTTAATCTGGGTAAGGAACCCGAGGAATGGTTAAGAATGGTTATTGCTTGCATTTTTACCGAGGTAGAAGTAAACCTAATGTATTTTTCCAATATCTACAAGTCCGCACTACTGGCCATACTGAATCCAAGGCTATTTTCCAATATCTACAGACCTATACTATTGGCCATACTTTAAAGTGAATCCAAGGCTATTTTCCAATATCTACAAATGTGCAATACTGAACGTAAGTGGCTATTTCTGCACAAATAACTCCTGCATTATTAAAAGTGAATCGCAGACTATTTACCCAGTACCTTTCATACGTACCAAACGCCTTTCAGATACGCATTAATGATTTATATGATTGAATTATTAAAAATAATATTAATTCACTTAGTTATTGTTTTAAGTTCTTTAAATACCTGATACTGATTGATTTTGTTTATCGTCTCAACTCACCTGATATTGAATTATTTTACACTTATTTTGTTTATCGTCTCAACTCACCTGATAGTCTACATCAGCACTCCCCTGGCCATCCCAAAGACCGTATATTAATGCTGGCGGAGTTGTATCTACGATAAAAGAGTCGGTTTCTATAGCGACAGAATTCAGAGCACCATTTGTGGCCCTGACTTGTGTCTTGACGACATCACGATGGTTCAGATGAAAATTGTGTCCTTGGAATGTCGTCGCCAAACCCACATGCTCCCACGTCTTCACAACTTCAAAGTTATTGGTAAGATTTCTATGTAGAAAACAAATTCATTTATTGGTAAAATTTTTATGTAGAAACAAATTCAGTTATTCGTAAGATTTTATATAGAAACAAAATTCAGTTATCAGCAAGATTTATATGTATAAAACACTGTAAAGAAAAAAATGAATATAGGTTTTAGAATGATTTCTATAATGGTGAATAACAGTATGTATTTCCTTTTATAAAAAATAGTTAAATGTGAAATTGTCTGTAACAAATACTGTAATTTTATTTAATAAAGTGCTATGTAAATTTCTATGCATGGAGAAACAGAAGTAAAAGCCAGCCATAGTGTATTTCACCACGAATGAGTAGGCATGGAATAATACCATGGGTCAAGATGTGCTGTAGACAGCATATGACAGAGGTAATAACATAGAAGGACATGAATTAAATTACTTCTCTTAGAGCCACCCCATGCTTCAGCAAGGAAGGAGAGAGTCTGGTCTAAATCAAAGATCATAAGGTCTGTGTGTTTGAATGTCTAAAATGACTTTGAAAACTCACGTAGCTCGAGAGACTTGAACCTCATACTGTATGATGTCCGACTCGGGATCCTGGAAATCTCGCCACTGTGCAGATGCCGTGGCTGTGTGTACGCTGAATCGCAAGTCTTTGAATTCAGGGTTCAGTCCATCTATTATCTCTCCAACTTCTGGCTTGGTCAAATCAACCAGCACTGTAAGCAATAACAAAGTAGTGTTACTGAGCAAAGTTAGTTTGACAGTTTGGTCAAATCAACTAGCACTGTAAGCAATAACAAAGTAGTGTTACTGAGCAAAGTTAGTTTGACAGTTTGGTCAAATCAACTAGCACTGTAAGTAAAAACGAAGTAGTGTTACTGAGCAAAGTTAGTTTGACAGCTTGGTCAAATTTAAGAGAGTACCGAGCAAATAGAGTTTGACTGCAACTCGATGGTTCAACTGGCTAATAATGTATTTATATATATATATATAGTACTTAGTAATGTAGTTCATGGTTAGTAATTTATATAATGATTAGTAATGTATGTAGCCGTTAGTAATGCGTGCATACTGTTGGTAAGTATAGAGTTTTTAGTAATGTATATAGTAATTTGTTTATATAATGATTAGTACTGAATGTAGTGATTAGTAACGTATATATAAACATTAGTAATTGGTAGAGTGATTAGTAATGTATTCTAAGTCATAACTAGTGAGTCATAGCTTATTTCTAGGAGTGAGAACTTTAAATTTTTTGTTCGGGGTAGGTATTTAAATGGTTCGTGCGTTTTTAACTATGCTCAAACGAAAACAAAATCCCACATGTCTCATATTAAAGACATCCAAGAATTTGGTAAAACAAGCATGAATACATATAGTTAATAAGTGTATCTTTAACTTCTAACTTTTTACCTCCACACACATTTCTGCTTACTTCTACTTACAAATCTGCTTACCTCTACCCACAAGTCTGATTACGCCTACCATAAGCCTGATTAGGTCTACCCACAATCCTAATTAAGTCTACCCACAAGCCTGATTGCCTTTACCCACAAGCCTGATTACCCCTACCCACAAGCCTAATTACCTCTACCCACAAACATGATTACCCTTACCCACAAGCCTGATTACCTCTATCCACCAACTTGATTACCCCTACCTACAAGCCTGAATTATCTCTACCACATAAGCCTGATTATCTCTACCACACAAGCCTGATTACCTCTACCCCACAAACCTGATTATCTCTACCACACAAGCCTGATTACCTCTACCCCACAAGCCTGATTATCTCTACCACACAAGCCTGATTACCTCTACCCCACAAGCCTGATTATCTCTACCCCACAAGCCTGATTATCTCTACCACACAAGCCTGATTACCTCTACCCCACAAGCCTGATTATCTCTACCCCACAAGCCTGATTATCTCTACCCCACAAGCCTGATTACCTCTACCCCACAAGCCTGATTACCTCTACCCCACAAGCCTGATTACATCTACCCATAAACCGGATTACCTCCATCCGACTGAGCGGACACGTTGAGCTGCCTGTGTCCGCCATTGAAAGCATACAGTAAAAAGGAGTACGTGTGGTTGTGCTGTAGGGGTGGGTTGTCAAACCGAATGCACGTGCTTTGTAGACGTCGATCTAGGTTGGTCAAGTTGGTCAGTAGCGTTCCGTCCTGTGACGTCACGGCACCCAGGTAATGATTGATGCCGGACTGCGGATCCGTGAAATTGAACCAGTTTGCACAGTACTGACACACGTATAAACAGAGGTGTTATTTATAGTGGAAACTGTCAGCTTACAACACGTGAGAGAGTTGTTATTTATAGTGTGGAAACAAAAAGTAATTGTCAATTTAGAACAAACATGTGACATTTCTACTGAAAACGAAATGTCATGATTTTTTTAAAATCGAATTATCACAAAAACATGACCTGATTAAAGAAAAAAACGGATGTCATTTTCGAATTTAGCGATACAAGATTGTTCTAAATCAGATGAAACAACTTAGACAATTTACAACAACAAAAATTGTGACTCAGTGTATGAATGAAAATCGTCAAATAAGTGAAGTAACGAAACAATGTGGTTGTGAATAATTGAAAAGGAAACACGAGAATGACGGAATATATACATTTGCAAACCACCACTCATTTAGTACCTGGAACGCGTCCTTGCTAAACCTGGCATCTTGCTTGGTCACTGGACCATCAAACAGCTGTCCTGCAAGTGGTGGTGACCTGTCCACAATAAATGGGTTGTCGGCGTGACCAACTGTTTGCAGGTTGACTGCAAATATATTAAGTTTTTTAGAATTTATTTCATTTGTAAAACTAACATGTAATAAATATTATATTTCTATTGGTTAGCGATATGAATATCATACTATTCTTTATTAATATTACCGAAATGTTTTCTTTTGAAAAGATCTATTTTAATGTGTTCCTTCGTCATCAGAGTGCATGTGTTTGGTTGTACATCTGGGGTCAGTACATGAACAAATGAATCAGCTTTGGTGATCTCTGACTTTGGACGATGCGTTTGCAAAATGGAAAAAAGTGAAAAACAATTTCTGCAACAAAGAATGTCTGACAGACTCGTGTTGCCACAAGAATGGTTAAAGAAAATAACTTAGTAGAAAAAGGTAATAATGATATAATTTCTGGCGTAATCGTGGTGCCATAAGAATGTCTGACACACTTCTCCTGACATAAGAACTGGATAACTTATTATTGCCCGTAGTGATGGTGTCATCATTATGGAATGTTAATTACCTTACGACAGATAATTTCTTCCTGATATATATATATATAATGGAGGATTGTGACGTCATAAATGAAAATGTCCACAATAATTAAAGAAATTTGCCACAAGCAGCCCAACAGAGACTGACTTTGCAACCGTTAGTCGTCATATCAATCATATAAGGCTTTGTGGTGGTATTTATTCAGACTAATCGCTCACACGTGTACTTTTAAAGTGTTTCACCAAACGTTTTTAAGACTACTTGTTCGAGTCAAATACGTATTTTAAGGCATTTCAACAACAGTTATTAAGACTACTCGTTTGCCTTAAACACATATTTTAAGGCGTTTCACCAATGATTATTATGACTATTTTGTTCGCCTTAAACACTTGTACTTTTAAGGAAAAACACCAACAGTTATGAATAATTTGCCAGGTACTCAGCTCTGTATTCCACATAAAATCTGATCCCTTCAGGTTCATTGTTTTAATGTGTGCCTTGTTTTGCTCTCGATGTTTTGTGTACAGGTTTTCTGTCGATAATCCGTGCCTTTGGTTTGCACCTGAAGTCTGATCTCTAGAGGTTCACTGTCACCAATACTTACCTTTGGTTTGCACCTGAAGTCTGATCTCTAGAGGTTCACTGTCACAAATACTTACCTTTATTTTGCACCTGAAGTCTGATCCATACAGTCACGCCGTCTTCAATTTTGTAAACAATAGTTGCATGGCCTTTAGCGGTGTTTGTATCAGCTGGTTGCCAAGGTAACACGTCACAGCTCAAAACAGTACGACCAAGGCACAAAAAGGCTGCAGCAATATCCGAGTGAGGGTCGCTAGAAGTAAGTGTCAGTAACAAATAATGAAATAGATGAAGATTCACATACACACACACACACACACACACACACACACACACACACACACACAAATATTACAAAAAATACAGAGAAAAGCATAAATTTAAAATCTATATAAATACAAATAATACAAGTACAATGAAGATCAAAATATACACAAAGTACAAATATTATAGAGCCAACTAAAGCTAGCAAATAAAAAAAATACCAATTGCAAAAAATACAAAACAAAAGCTAACAGTTATAATATATACAAAGAACAAATAATACACCTAAAATCTTTTAAAGTAAAAAAAACACGCAGAAAAGTAACTGTAGATTTAGAAAGTATTATATTCAAATTAAGACTACACAACAAAACCAAACTAAAAAGAAATGAAAGTATACTTGAAAAGTATAGACAAAGATAAATGTTTATTACAAAGTACAGACAAGGACAACTGTTAAGTGCAAAATAAGACATATATAAGAGCTAGGTACAAAGTATAGACAGACAATTGTTAGGTACCAGGTATAGACACAGACAACTGTTAGGTACAAAGTATTAACACATACGACTGTTAGGTACGAAGTATAGACACAGACAACTTTGTTCCATAGGAACGAAACTTGTTACACGATATAACAAAATACAAACCAACAGAGACGAAAATTATATTTAAATAAATAAACAGAGGTAGACGAAAGTTAGATATAAACGTGTACAAATACGATATACATACATGAAAGATAAACATAGGCAATGAATAAATGCAAACAGATGAAAGTAAAGTACTAAAAATATAGACACAACAGATTCACTTAAGGATACAAAATATTTACAATATATCAAAGAAACAATGACGCAAGATAAAATAACAATTAAAAGATTATAATAATTAATATGCATTAAGTATCTTATTCAAAAATAACACTCATACACTCCCTAACTATTCATGTTATAATATTCACTTCAGCAATATTCACAATATTTGCAATGTTATACATTCACCTCAGTAATATTCACAATATTTGCAATGTTATACATTCACCTCAGTAATATTCACAATATTTGCAATGTTATACATTCACCTCAGTAATATTCACAATATTCGCAATGCTAAGAATTCACTTTAAAGTCATATATGCCCCTTGTGCTAATGCTTTATTGTTCCCTTTACAGAATTGAATGCACTTGTGTAAATAATTCGTATAATTAAAATTAAAGAATGCAACATACTAATGTAATTAATGAATTTCATTAAAATTACATAATTTGAATACACTTTTTTTTAAAAACTAATTTATTCATCCTAGTAAAGAGTGATGCACACTTATAACTAATTGATTTCATTAAAATGTCATCTCAACCTTGCGTTATATTGCGTAGTGATGACAAATGTTTCTTCATCATAGCGGGTGCCAAAAATCTGGTGTATGACTGGCGGGCTGGTGTCAATAGATAATGGAGTGGTGTGACATACTGTTAATGCAAGTGGACCTCCATACTCCACCTGGTTCAGCGCACGTATTGTGACGTAATACTTTCCGTCTGCACGACAGAGCATACTGAATTACAGTCATGTGGACATTGCATAATCTCTTTACCAAAAAGTACCCAGTCACGCCCACTTTTTAAAAGTATTTTTCTTTCAAGCATTTGTCATTTCTATATATTAGATATTATCACAGAGTGTATTTTAGCCATAAAATATGCAGTATAGTCTACTGTGTAATCAGTACTGGCCACCGAAATATGTTACATAGCCTGCTGTATAATTCATATTGGCCACCAAATATATAAGTAAGACTTCAACCCAATGCATATTGGCTACCAGATATAAATGTGGCCTTAAACATAATGCATATTGTCCACCAAATATAAGTTTGACCTACTACATAATGCATATTGGACACCATATATACGTTTGACCTACTACATAATGTATATTGGTCACATATACAAGTGTGACCTTCTACATAATGCACATTGGCCCTGGTCGCTATTATACTATCAGAAGGTTTGCTCACTTCATGTCGAACCCAAACAAAAACTCAATATTCGCTGTATATAGTTTATCTTACGTCTGTAAGTGAACCATTATATTTATAATCATCTTTAATCTTAGTGTAACCAGGCTAGATGTCCGAAAGCAAGTCGAGCCACTCTACACGATGACTTCGAAATCTTCCTGTTTGGTAGACGATTTCCAACTTTAACTCTTGGAGACAGTTTTTATTTTCAGTCTTTAAAACTATGTATGAATGACCCATATACAATGTCTGTATGATCTATGAACAATGTCTATATGACTCATGCACTATATATGTACGACCCATGTACAATGTATTTATGACCTATGCACAATGTATGCATGACCACTGTACAATGCATTTATGACCAATGAACAATGTATGCATGACTCATGTACAATATATATATGACCCATGTAAATGTATTCATGACCTATGTACAATGTGGGCGTGGTACTTATATAATGTATGTGTGTTATATTGTTGTGTACATTATTGTGAAATCCACATCAAATATCTTTGGAAACGGAAAATAAGGTTATATGATTTGATTTGATTTGATCACATTATATTTGATTATTTGAGGGGTGATATCAATGATTTATCTTCATACTTCTATAGCGGCAAAACAGTTTTGTTTGTAGTGTATTTCTCTATGTAGTGATGTGTCGAAGTGAAACATGGTTGGATAAGAACCTTCCTTCCAATTGCTAATTCATCCTCAGAATTAAGGAAAAGTCACGGCAGTGTGCCGTCTAAAATGATCAACAGTCAGAAGATGAGAATCTTCTGCCAAGTCAAAAGTCAGGTCTTGACATAGACATACTGAGACCAGTGAGGACTATAGGTCTTTACAATAGAGATAATGATATCAATAGTCAGTGAGGACTACAGGTCTTTACCATAGAGATACTGATATCATTGCAGTCAGCGAAGACCATAGATATCAACGCAATCAGTGGAGACTACATGTCTTTACAACAGAGATACTGACGTCAATAATCGGTAAGGATTAACGGTCTTTACCATATAGATACTGACATTAATAGTCCATAAGGACTACAGGTTTTACCTTATAGATAATGACATCAGTAGTCGGTAAGGACTACAGGTCTTCTGATTATTAAAATAGTATCAAAAAAAACCATACGATTTTATCATTAATTTATATCAAACACAAATATAGTTATATGCGCAAGATTTGCAAGTTATATTTATATAAAGTACACAACCTGAAAGTTATATTTATACAAAATACAACTTGACCTGAAAATTAGATTTATATAAAGTACAACACGACGTGAAAGTTATATTTATACAAAGTACATGACCTGAAAGTTATATTTATATAAGGTTTTATGTATTCAAATTACAAGATTACAAAGAAAACTTAATACCCAACAACACTTCAGAATTAATTATATTTATACTTAATAGGATATGACCCAAAATTTATATTTTTACAAAGCGCAACAAGAATTGAAAGTTATATTTTAACTAGATATGACAGGACTTTAAAGTTATATTCATACTAAAAGCGACAGGACTTTAAAGTTATATTCATACTAAATGCGACAGGCCTTGAAAATTATATTTATACTAAAAGCGACAGGACTTGAAAAATATACACACTCAATGAAGAAGTCATCTTGACCTCAATATTGACGCCGTCTGCCATGTTGATAATGTCGTATTTTAGTGCGTGACAATTTTACCTGGAATATTGACGCCGTCTGCCATGTTGACAATGCCGATGTGTGTCCACTGCGAGTCGTCGTCAATGGGAACGAGGAGGCGGTGGGGGTCGTGATGGGGGTGTAACCATTCCTCACATGGTTGTCGTCCCACTGTTAAAGAATATCCCAAAATGCCGCTTTCGTCGTCATGGATTCCATCCCAGTTAGCTGAAGAAGATCGGGTACACGTTTTAGATAGCGAAGACGAAATGTACATGAATTTGATGAAATAATTTATGATTTTGTCAGACGTTTTTGTGCATACTTAACTCGAGAAATATTTTCTTTAACTGTATGTGAATAAATTTAAACTAGAAAAATAAACGTCCACCATTTCAAATTGATCCATTTGAAAAGAATGTAAATAGCGTTTAGTGTTAGTAGGCATTTCACAGAATATTCCATATTGGAAATTAATTTTAGAGGGATTATTTATTTTTAGCGATTTTTTTCATTATAAATTATTTACTTTAAATAAGTGGGTTATAAATGCACATGTTTAGTAAGCGATACATAAGCGACTGTTATAAATTCAAACTTGTCCACAATTACCTGCTACAAATGTGTTGGCCTTCGTGTACAACTGGTCTGTGAGTCGCTCATGCCCATTGAAAATTGTGGCTGATCCGGGTGCATCAAGTATCACTCGGTGATTGGGAAGGTTCACATCCATTCCCCGACACCATTTCATCCAGTCCGACTTCCGGTCTGATGGTAAGTTGGCATCGCAGAGCACTGTTTCTGAGTATTCTCTGGCGATGACTATTGGTCCTGTGAGAGTATTAATGAAAGATGTTTTTTTATAATTTTATGTGCAATTGAAATTCACCTCATGTCAAACTTTCTGAAAGTAATCAAGTAGTATCTTTTGCACTCCTTAAGTGGTTAGAGTGCGCATAACAAGAATAGGCGTATATGGTTCATTCTTTCCTGAAAGATTGATGTAATTTTCTTTGAAACATTCGCG
This sequence comes from Sinotaia quadrata, assembly GCA_028829895.1. Lineage (NCBI taxonomy): Eukaryota > Metazoa > Mollusca > Gastropoda > Architaenioglossa > Viviparidae > Sinotaia > Sinotaia quadrata. The sequence goes on from CM054179.1 coordinate 57,441,793, forward strand.
CGCACAAATTCAACACAGGTTCGCGTATCTGCAATGCACCTTTATAGCTTTCTGGAAGACAAGTCTAGAACACAAAAATTATTTTACATTTTGAAAGAAGCTACTTAAAATAATTATGTAATGGAGGTGTACTGCATTGCATATCTACATATTCTTGGCATGTATGCTTATGTGTGTCTCTGGGCATGTCAATCTCTTGAGAGATATATTAATTAATTTATCCCTAGACATTTTAAATACATATTAAAAATGTTATTGTGTTCATAATTTGGAGGTCATAAATGTTAAAGATGCTATTGGATTCATAAGTTTGAAGTCATAAATGTTAACGCATAACACAGGTAAAACTAACAAACTGTACAATTCAAAACTCGAAGCCTAAGCGAGAAGTCTTGTAGCAGCTGTGAAGATGAGAACAGAAATGTTTCAAAGTTAATTGCTCGCGTATAGGAGCAAATCCTTAATCTCAAGTAGACAGTAACACTTAAGAGATTAACAACAGAAATGTGTCAAAGTTAATTGCTCGCGTACAGGAACACCTTAATCTCAAGTAGACAGTAACACTTAAGAGATTAACAACAGAAATGTGTCAAAGTTAATTGCTCGCGTACAGGAACACCTTAATCTCAAGTAGACAGTAACACTTAAGAGATTAACAACAGAAATCAGAAGTAAACTCTAACCATCGGTAAATATGGGGGCTTCATCTAAAGCGTGGATTAGGACCCCACCACGTAAACACTCATTTTATGAATGGAAAATCAAAACAGGATCGTTACAAATGAAAGTATACAGATAGAGTTTGACGTATAGGTCACCTGACAGGATTTGAAATCTTCAATAGAATCTAAAATTACTTTTTTACAACCAGCCAAAGACACATGGAGAGAATAGTCCATTTCAAGATACCGTTAAAATATTTTGTGTAAGTATTTGAAGTCGTGTTGACTTCTAAAACAAAACCGAGTGAAGGATTTCGGACAGGATTCTAAAATCATTAGATACAGTGTTTTCAAACCTTTTTCTTGGCAGGACGAGGTACGCGAACAAGAACATAATAATGTTTATTCTAATTTATACTTCTATTCAGGGTTAGAAAAGTGAATGTATAACCCGGATTAAGTCTTGTATAAATGTTCACAATGATATACTTTTTATGTTATTAATTACTTCAAAAATGCACGGTTACCAGAACCCGTTGTTTCAGTCTGGAGTTTTTAGTTTGGAGATCTCAGTGGAGAGATTTAAGTTCAAGTTCCGTGTTTAGCTGGAGATTGGAATAGAACAGTGTGCATAGCGTGGTAGAGAGTTACAGATAATGCAACGAAGAGAATGTGTGACGTCAGAAACGTTCTGATGAGACCTTGCTGAGGCAAGATAAGTTACCCATTTTAATTTGGAAGTATGATCCTTTGCACAAACCTCCTGAGAATTAGAGTATATTGATGAACATTTGCATACAAACAAAACTGTGTAGTGGGAAGGGAATGGAGAAGTGTGTACGTGGATTGATTAAGGTTAATCTAATACTTTTACTATCACTTTATTAACATTTTATTTTTTCATTCACTTTTTGTCTCCTTTTTCATCCTTATTTGTTGATGTAAACTCTACTTTGTAATATATGTATTGTCTTTGTCCTTGTATGATGGCGGATGACTTTCTGCCTGGTGACTTAAATTAGCAGGCCACTGGATCGACTCATCAATGGTCCCCGTTGTCCTATAGTTTTAATTAATTAGAGTCAGTGAGAGACAGTTCATGTGTGCAAGTGCATAACTCACCATACATAAATAATCTACTAAGTACTGAGTAATAGTCTTATTCTCTCATGTACACAGCTTGACACCCTGTTCTCCTGGATATATATATATGCTATGATTCTTAGAACAATAGGCACATTTCTGTACAAGTGCCACACTCCTGGGAGATGTGCATGGAAGGTATGTAAATCGGATTTCTTAGAACAAAAGACAACTGTTCTGTACAAGTAACATTATCGAATCCTAAGTTTTTCAAATAATAATTTTTCAAAGTTAATTGCTGAAATGTTATTATGCTTAATATAGCGTTTTCATCTAATATGAGAACTGCTACCGAATGCTAACCTGGTTCTGGGGGTGTCAGGTCCACCAAGGTGCCTTCTGAAGAAATATAGTTGTCATACTCCAGCGAGTTCTGCAAGTAGATATTGAGGTAGACCAGCGAGTTGTGAGTCATTGGGACGTTTATTTTGAACTCGTGAGCAAGTCCAACTCCCAGCCGCTCGTAGTGGAGGTAATTTAGTGCCTGTAGAGAAAATATACAACTAGATAGTGGAGCTGATTTAGTGCCTACAGAGCAAATATACAACTTGTATAGTGGAGGTAATTTTATGACTGCAGAACAAATATACAACTTGTATAGTGGAGGTAATTTTATGACTGCAGAGCAAATATACAACTTGTATAGGGGAGGTAATTTTATGACTGCAGAGCAAATATACAACTTGTATAGTGGAGGTAATTTTATGACTGCAGAGCAAATATACATTTAAATGACGCACTAATTAATACTACTTAAGCTAATAAAATAAGTAGTCAACTTATATTTTAACTGCAAGGCATTGTCTTACGATGATAATTTGTTAATTATTCGTGTATGGAACAAGTTACTTGCTACTGACTACAGACACCACACACAAATGGCTACTTACAAATGCCAGTTTATAGCTAATGATTTGAATTGCCTCTAACAACTGTACTTACTACAGCAAGTTTGTAGTCTTGGCTTTGAATTGCCTCTAACAACTGACAATTGCCTTTCGTGTGGTAATTAAAACTCATGCACTTGAGTTCCGTGAAGACCATACATTTCTTGGCGCATTCGGCAGTGCTCTGAGCAGTAGTATCCATGGTAACAAGACGTGCTGGTACTTCTAGACGGCCCTCCTTGAAGTCCGTAAAATGTTCAGCAAGTGCCTTGATGCCATGAGGATCACTAGCACCTGAAGTATAAATCATTCATTTTAACAGTGTATACGTCTGAAGTATAAATCATGCGTGTGACACTTATACCACACTAGTTATTGGTTATGACTATTATAAATATTTAATCATCCATGACCATTACTTGACATCAATAGTTCCATAAACCACATTCAAATAATTTCAATACCCATACAGTCTTATAACCTAACACACAACTCTGCAGATTAGTGTCAAAATAAATATCAGGGTAATTCTTATCAGAGAACAGAAATGGAGTTAGAGAGATTATAGCGATAATAGTTTGTACATATCCTTGTATCTAGGCAATTGCTGCAATAATCTTTTGCTCACTTTTGTAACAAAGTCACAAGCTCATTGTCACAATACAATTGTCAGTTCTTCACGTGTTTCCCTTGCACCTTGTAGAAAACTGATGAGCTGCTATTTTTGAGGATAATCTGGAGCTTCTTTCCCGTATTAGTTCCCTCAAGTAGAACAGCAATTTAGCAATTTAGAGTAACTTCCTTGTACCACAAATTCTACTATGTAGTCCAACATACTTTGCCTCAATACATTAACAGAATACAGTGTATCCTTACGCTTACACATTGGGGGCAGATACTTCTTGTGTCTACCATGGTCCTAGCGCTTTACAAATCAGTAAAATATGAGATTATGGTGAAAACAAAAAAACGCTGCTTCTTCCCTGTAAAATATAATCAGGGAACAAATACCAAGTTTCCAGTTTAGTCATCTCTAACTCCATTCTTTCTTACATTCAAGTCTCAACTTAAATTTCCTGTAACACTATTTATTAACCCAATACATATATACAGCATACTAAATACAACATAAAACTTGTATGATCGTATTCACTAGGAATACTGCCAAGTGTTTAGCATACTACATACATGCATCATAGTTCACAATCTGTAGAAATAATATTCTACTCACATAAAATATCTCTACGTAAAATGCAAGTATAACATATCAACAGCAAAATGCATGAAATATTTCTAAATCCATTCTCTCTCAATTAGTCAGCTAACTCACTATAAGCTAATCTTTCATGACCAGACTCTGCCATACCAAACAAGGATTATGTCAACAAACGGAAAGCAAATGATTGTAAATCGATTTTTTTACAAGGATTATGTCAACAAACGGAAAGCAAATGATGAAAATGGATATTGAACAAGGATTATGTCAACAAACGGAAATAAAATGATTGAAAATGGATTTTGAACAAGGATTATGTCAATAAACGGAAAACAAATGATTGAAATTGGATTTTGAACAAGGATTATGTCAATAAACACCTCAGATGAATGCAGTATGAAACCCACAAACGAAAGTCTGAGGTCATAACACTAGTGAAATAGACATTGCTACATCAAGCAGATAAATTACCATTATAAACATTTGCGTCACGCTCTTGTAACCTGATCGGAAACCACGTGACTAGCCCATTGCCATAAACTCCTTTCCCTAGGCCTACGGCCAAAAGTGACGTCACTATAGGTGAGTCTTCGTACACAATTAAGGATCCTCGCAGCTCATGTTTGTTGCTGGTCGTAGTAAAAGCAGCTTCCAGGCGACCGGTGGGCAATGTGACGTCATATGTGGCGATTGCACACGTCACTTCACTGCTAACTCCATTATTGTTTGTGGCTTTAACCTTGAAGTAGACGGGTTGTGCTGAAACACCAAGATGCTGCAAAGAGACACATCATTAAGATTGTTTCCTTCAATAACACAAACATAAATCAGTAAGATTTGTTTACCCTTTACTTCAGAGTCTGGAAATAAATATAATTCTAAATCACATATGAGTATACTTTCTCAAAAGTTAGTTTAGTATATACAATTTATTGTGTTCGACAAACGTGAGAAAAACTAAAAATTGTTTACAATTAAATGATATAATGACCTGGCAGGCGATATCGTTCAGAATAATTAATTTAATCTCTCTCTCTCTCTCTCTCTCTCTCACACACACACACACACACACACACACACACACACACACGCATATACATGCACGAATGCTCCTCCATATATGCAAACAATTATATGCCAATGAAGATAATCCAAGTCTTAAGCATAATCACACAAAAATTCATTCCAAATGTCTAATTTATTCACATGAATGAAGAAGCAAAGTAATACAATTCAATTTGTTTAATATAATCATATAATCCCATAAATATATAATTACTACAGTCCCTAAACCTAAATATATAATTACTACAGTCCTAAAACCTAACGTAGCTGGATTACAATAACAGTTTGAAACAATTCTTAATCACGACATGTTCACAAACATTCACCTTTCTATTGTGCTATAAGATTAACTACACATAAGCATAATTTAAACTGCTTAAGAGACCACAAATTGAAATATTTTACAAAATCTACCCCAGACCCTTTACATTCCGTGTCTTACCTTATATATTAAGGTGGAGGATCCACCCATTTCAGTGGTAAGCAAATCTTCCAGGCCTGGGCGTGTACCGGCATAGGCCATGAGCACTACTTTGCTTCGGTCGTCACTAGCTGCGACAGCAATCTCTATGGTCGGTTGTGTATAGTCCAGACCTGGCAATTGTCGCACAAAACACTGGTTTGTTGTTTGGGCCCGGCGCCTACGACCAACCTACATTGATGGATTAAATTCTTGTCAAAATTTGTTTCTAACAATAATTAACGTACTATTATTATTTATGTTTCTTACAATAATTATTATCATACTATTAATATTTAATTATCTTACAATAATTATCATATGGTTGTTGGACTCATTGTTAAATCCTATTTTCAATCTGCAAGTGAGTTAAATAAAAACAATTAACTAAAGGATAAAATATCGCAAACGTTCTTTTTCTCTTTCAAAAGTTCAAAAGCTAGTTAAAGCTGAATCACTTTGTATTCGCGGAAATCAAATTGTTCATTTTCAAATTTAATTTATTGTTAATTCTCTTAACTGTTATCTCTCCATGTTATTACATAATTCGACCAGAAGTGATTGCCAACTGGGGGCCGAGCCGTGAATAGAGGAATAAAGAATTATACTTATTAATCTATAAATAAAGGGGAGATAACATTGTTGGCAAAGAATTCAGCTAGGTGTCGTGAACAGTCAAGCAGAGATTGAGGCATTTGAAAGGGATATAAGTTAGGCAAGTCTGGCTGTCGCTAATGTTAGGGATTATCCTGTAAATTAAATTGATAATTAGTGCCTAAATTAGGACAGGGTCATAAAATGAAAACCGGACATGTGACATGCCTAATGGGAGGTATTTAAAAGTCGTGTGATATGTTTAAAAGTTGTGATGCTTAGTGGGATGTTTTTAAAAGTCGTGTGATATGCCTAGTGGGATGTATTTAAAAGTCGTGTGATATGTCTAGTAGGATGCGTTTACTGATCATAGCACCCTTTCACCTTTCGTGGTATTTTGTCGCGTCATAAGAAATCTTATTGACTGTTACTTGTTAATTGATCTTGGTGTCTTGAAACGTGCTAATTATTCTTGATATCCTGTTATGTTCTAATTAATCCTATTACCCGATACATGCTAATTAACTTTGGTATCGTGTTACGTTCTAATTAACCTTGTTATCTTATGTGCTAATTATCAGTGCTAACCTAATATGTGATATTATTAGTTTGCAATATGCTATCTGACCTTTACAATACTTGCTAACTGATTTGATACTTACTCTGTATCTTCTTAACTGACCTTGTTCTCTTGGAATGGTGCTAAGTGATTTGATATTTATTATGTTCTCTATATATCTTCTTAACTGACCTTGTTCTCTTGGAATTGTGCTAAGTGATTTGATATTTATTATGTTCTCTATATATCTTCTTAACTGACCTTGTTCTCTTGGAATGGTGCAAATTGAGGTGGTGATTGGTCCTCCTCATCTTTCCCGATTTGTAGCACGCGACTTTGAATGGAAGGCGTGGTGTACTGCCAGAGATTTGCTCTGAATAAAGTTTTCTTTATTCTTACAAACAGCACTTTCACCTCAATAGTAACAAGTGCGGCCAGCCTCAATTCCAAGGGTTTTAGGTCCAGATCCAAGCTCAGTCTATAACAAAACATAAACATCTTACAAATCCTGTTCTACTCGAACACAACAATCATCTTTCAGATATATCGATTACATTTAAAGCAAAATTTATAAGTTACAACAGTTCATTTTTCACTTATAATTACTCACTGAAGCGAACAATGAAATCATCATTTTCTCCAACAATATATCTTTCCCTATAGTCATATTACCCATAAATAAATTTGTGTCCATATCTTTGAATAAGGCGTTCTATTATTTCTTAATCAACCAATCTATGTATTGTAATTTTAACAGTTGTTTTTCATGAACCAAATAATAAATTCCAGTCTGCCAATTTAGAACCCATTGCAAAATTATGTATTTGTCACATTAATCAGGTGATTATGATTTTTTGTTATCTCCTCTAAACTAGACAATATGGCGTGAGCTAGTTAAAGGAACCATAAAGCAAATTTCATGCCAACATTTTATACAGCTGAAACGTATCGCTACGTGTCAATTATTAGGAATGCTGCACTTCATCGCCTATGACTTATGGAAAGGAGATTGTGTTTATAGATGTTAGTATCATGTGTCATACACTTTTCACTAACACCCGCAGGTTAGACATGACTCTAACCACAAAATGATGTGAGTGAGTGACTGCACTCCACACTGATCAACAGGCATATATACAGCTCGCCTGAAACACTCACAAAATGGCGCCTGACCAGTTTAGACAGTAACACGAGTGAGCACATAGGCTGTTGAACGAATTGGTAGATTAAGACTATTGGCTGCATTGCAGAAATTAAATTTTAAAAAGCATTTTTAATAATTAAAATAGTATAGACATACATTCTACATGATAGCTATCACAATGTTATATATGAGAGTTCGAACTTTGATGTGAGTCAATATACAATATACAAATATCAATACACTCTTGATTTTTAATGTTTCTTTGCCGGGATAATAACACTATGTAACAAATTTTCACTTTTGTTCTGTTCCTGGGTTGAAAGTGTGTTTTTCTAATCCGTTAGGTCTAGAACAGAAAGGAAATCACTGTTATTCCAGAAAAACTTTGCTTCTGTGACCGGGACAATGAAATTTGGAAAATCGCGTGTGTTCGAGAAAATTCTCGATTTGCTTTCAATGCCGAGCTTCCTCCCTGAACTGCTAGAGTTGTCCACATGTTTCTACAATTCTCCTGAACACTCTAGAACGTTCAAGAAACTTCCAGAACTTTCGAGAAACTCTCAGAACTTTCTAGAACGTTCTTGAACGTTCCAAAAGTAGCTGTACAAGTATAAAAGCACAGGTGTCTCGAACCAAGATTCCATGAGAAGTTATTTATTTGATATGGCATCAAGAGATTGTTTGCATCCAGCTGATTCATTCTGCTACGTGTGCAGACAATTCATAAAGACAAGAGCGAAAAAGTATTCAGTGGAAGCAAGTCGTATAATGTGCGAGGCCTACAAGGCATACTTCGGCGTGCCGGTCGGGGACCAAGACAAATCTTGGGCACCGCATTTCACATGCGAATATTGCAAGAAAACACTTGAAGGTAAACTGAACAGTTGCTTCTCGCTTAGATGTGTTTTAATTTATTTTCATAAAATTTCAATGCTTTAGATCGAGTTCATTTCAAAGAGTTGTAATTTACAAAGTTTTGTCATAAGTCGTGTACTGTAGGCAAATACGTTCCATCTTGAAATCGTTCCATATTTTGAAATTTCCTGCCCTCAAATTATTATAATTCTTATGTATTATTATGTGCTATGTTACAGGTTGGTACAGAGGAGAGAAGCGAGCCATGAAGTTTGCTATCCCGCGAATTTGGCGAGAGCCGACGGACCACTCAAGCAACTGCTACTTCTGCATGGTAAACCCAAAAATCGTCGCACCGGCAAAAATGCCCCTCAGATCGTTTATCTGGACATACCTTCTTCCATTGCCCCAGTACCACACAGCCCCGATCTGCCTGTTCCGACTCCTCCTAGGCGGCATCGGCCATCTTCAGGAGACAGCAGCAAGTCAGATAGCGAGGCAGATACTGGAGATATGGACTACGATTCTGCAGATGAAGTTGGGGATAGAAAGCCATACTTCTCTAACCAGAAAGACGTGAACGATTTAATTAGGGACCTCAGGTTTACGAAATCGAATGCTGAGCTTCTGATATCCAGGCTCAAACAGTGGAACTTGGTTGATGATAGCGTACAAGTCACAGATCAGAAGAAACGGCATCAAAGATTCTCCAACTTCTTCAGTCAGCGTGATGGGCTGTGCTTCTGCAACGATGTTGCCGGTCTATTCCAGGCTATAGGTATTGCATGTAATCCTATTGAATGGCGCCTATTTATAGACAGTTCATCCCGGAGCAGTTTCGTTGCAGTTGTTCAGGGCTTCCTAGGTAATCACAAAGCTGAAAACTATGTGGAGTTGGTGCAGACTCTCATAAAGAATTACGCCACAATAGGATGCAGAATGTCTCTGAAAGTTCATATCCTTGATTCACATCTCGACAAATTCAAGGAGAACATGGGCGCTTACTCAGAGGAGCAAGGCGAGCGCTTTCATCAAGATATATTGAACTTTGAGCGTCGTTACCAAGGACAGTATAACGAAAACATGATGGGGGACTACATTTGGGGGCTACTTCCAGAGAGTGATTCACAGTACAATCGTAAATCTAGAAAATCTACACATTTCTGAACCTTGTTGAGTGGTTTCCAACTGTTTGTCTATTTCTTGTGCAAATTTTGTTTTTGCCTGATCATAATGACGAAAATGAAAAAAAAATCGTTCTATTTTCACAAAAAAAACGAGTTTTCTTCGTGCTGTTGTCGTGTAAGCAAAGTTTGTGCTTAATGAAGTCATTTTTTCACGTACTTTAGACATAAGCAATTGAAATATAACACTTAGAAGCCAGGAACAAAAATTGTGTTACATAGTGTAATTAAAGGATGGTTGTAATCTTTAGAGGATGGTTTCCCAGGTAGGGGTGATGACTAAGAATGGGTGACTAACAGCTAGGTCTAGGGTGTGTTGAATGGTAACCAATTTGCTGAGAATGGATGGCTAGTGTCTAGATCTAGGGTGAGTTGAGTGGTAATCAATTTGCTAAGAATGGGTGACTAGTGTCTAGATCTAGGGTGAGTTGAATGGTAGCCAATGTGCTGAGAATAGATGGCTAGTGTCTAGATCTAGGGTGAGTAGAAGGGTAGCCAATTTGCTGAGAATGGATGACTAGTGTCTAGACTCTAGCTCTAGGGTGAGTTGAATGGTAGCCAATTTGCTAAGAATGGGTTATTAGTGACTAGATCTAGGGTGAGTAGAATGGTAGCCAATTTGTTGACCAAGAATGCCTGACTAACAGCTAGTCTGCTAATTTCAACCATTTATTTCAATGCTTCATTCTATAATGATGTTGCCAGTCACGTTTTATTTCTCACATTCGTACATAAAACTGTGACTGACATAAACAAATTTTATGGTGACATGACGAAATCATATGTTTGGATATGTTCACCTACAATAGTAGTGACCATGTTATTCGGGCATTCTTTATACACTTTCACAGTACTCGTATACAGTTTTAGAGTAAATTGCTTATGCATACTAAAGTAAACAAATAAACAAACAGTTAAATAAGACAACCTACGTAACTAATGAGATAGACACACAATTATGTATGCATTGTGTATATAGATAAAAACAAGATTTGTCAGGTAAATGAAGACAAAGTACGTGTAATACAAAGTAAATACTTGAAATTCTATTCTTTCCATATTTAAAGTGGTCATCAATAGTATTAGAACAAAGTCTAAAATACTGATTTAAAATATGTTATATTAATACACGTGAGAAACAGAAACATTTTACAAAATAAATTACAATAAGTTAAATGGGGAAAAAAGATCTCCTACATCTTAGAAATTTATTTGACAAAAGACTGACAACATTTAACAAAATGTTTCTATGAAATAAAAGAAACAAAGAGTTTTCCCTTTACTTCTGCAGTCACCATACTTTGTCAATAACTTTTGTTTAAACTGATCTGTCCTCTTAGAACAGTCACAGAAGGACTCATCAGTTTAGTTATTGTAATTCTATTTTATCCCAATATAAGATAGACTAAGTTAAACCAATTTGCATATCAGTCAACTAGCAGTCAGTTAAGTTTATTTACTACTCATGGCTTTCGAGAGCCCTCTAGAGAGTGAGAGGATTTTTAAAAATTCAATTTAATTTAATTTTAATATTTTTATTTTTTACTTTCTTTTCTTGTTTTCTTTTTTCAATTTTTTTTTTTTTGGGGGGGGAGGCAGACATCAAAAGTATCAGTGACATATTTTTTACTACAGTTATGAAGTAATGTTTGTATGAAATCCGCATTGTTTTGAAGCACCAGAGTCTGAGAGTTCTCAATTTAAACATGATTAATAGCTTCAACCTGGGTGTGGTATAGATGTGGCATTGGGTACAGAAGTAACATCGTCCTCTATTACAATAGTAGTGACCATGTTATTCGGGCATTCTTTATACACTTTCTTCAGATTAGCATGAAAATTTTCACTTTCAATCGGATCTGAATTTGGAAATTGCACCCACTCAATTTTTCGATAACTTCTTAGGGTTCTTTCCATGATACGTCTAGTTTGTTTTGGGTGCAGAGGTAACAATAACAACACCAATGTACCAAATTCAATGTTACACGTTTATGCTTGTACAGATGTGTTTATCTGCTTTATTATTGCGTACATTCTCAGCCGCTATCTGACATGAAGTATCAATATAGGTGTTGATATGTACCGTTTGCAGATTCTGCTAGCCCACTCTTTCGCCATTATTCTCATAATATAGTCATAGATCCCATAATGGTTTGAAGGGTGAAAAAAAAAAGAGTTGAATCTTGTGGTTCTTTGCACAACGCAAACAAAATTGCTGGCATATATACATCCCAATCATGTGGTCTTTGGTTGGTGATTTGTATTCTTGTAGTTTGAATGGGGTTATCTAGGTTTTGGTGTGATGTTAGTGAATCTGTGGGCATGAGTATTTGTGTCTGTGTTAGTGGAGTGTTAAATGCTATTAGTTCTGATGTTAGGATTGAGTGTTTTTTAAACAATTTGTCAAACTCTTTGGTCCTTTGTCTTTAATATAAGCTAAAAGTGCTGGTGGACATGATGACTAACTTGTAGTCTCAAAGTGATCCCTAACTCCTTTCCCATTACTAATCACTATTTCATCTAGTTTTAACCACGGGTCAAGACGTGCTGTATCTACCTCCTTTCCCATTGCTAATCACTATTTCATCTAATTTTAACCACGGGTCAAGACGTGCTGTATCTAACTCCTTTCCCATTGCTAATCACTATTTCATCTAATTTTAACCACGGGTCAAGACGTGCTGTATCTAACTCCTTTCCCATTGCTAATCACTATTTCATCTAATTTTAACCACGGGTCAAGACGTGCTGTATCTAACTCCTTTCCCATTGCTAATCACTATTTCATCCAGTTTTAACCACGGGTCAAGACGTGCTGTATCTAACTCCTTTCCTTTCCCATTTCATTTCTCTACTTCATCTAGTTCTAACCATCTGGTCAAGACGTGTTGTATCTTACTAGCTACCTATAAAAATGTATCAGTCTGCTCTCTCTTAATCTGGTGAAACCTATGTCTGTAAGTCTCATTCGTCACTCTAAAGTATGCTAAGAGTTTGGCCTTATTTGTCTCATAAATCACTGCTTCCTCTGGGAGCCTATCAAAGACAATATTATCCTGTCCTTTCATTCCTGATACTAAGTAACAGATCCACAAATAGTTTGGTAGGTCCAATCTCTAATGGACATTGCTTAACATGTAGTTTTTGATGTTTTCTTCTTTTTTTGTTAAAAGTTTGGAAGTTAAAATTGTGTCGCTGGCTTCCTGACCTTAGTCACTTTCTCACTTATTTGTAACTGGTTTAGGTTAAGTTCTGTGTCTCTTTTTGTTTTGTATCAATCTTGGCAAATGCCAGTTCTTGTTCAATCTTTTATCACTTTCTTCTTTTTCTATCGGCAGTTGTTTCTGTTCACATTTATATTTCATTTCTATTTCTTTCTTTTTAATTTCCAGTTCTTCTCTTTCATGTTACTTTTTTTCTTTTTCTTTTTTCTCTTTCACGTTTCTTTTTTATGTCTAGCTCTTCTCTTTCAGTCTGTAATCTTTCTTATTTACATAGTCTGTAATATATTCTGAAACTTTATTTTCTGGGGTTCCTACTATTTTGGCCATTGCCCTTCCCTTCTGCACCCATCTCACCCTTTCTTTGAACATAATTTCCATTTTCAAATCGCAAAATAACTCTACTACCGTCAGGAGACAACTTGGCACACATGTAAGCTCTGACTGATTTCACAAGAGTATATATTTCCATATACACTCAAGCAGCTCAACGATACAATGGGCAGAAAACAAGCGCTCCACTGACTTAAATCGGATTAGACGATTCAATGAGCAGAAAACAAGAGCTCCACTGACTTAAATCGGATTAGACGATTCAATGGGCAGAAAACAAGCGCTCCATTGACTTAAATCGATGGTAATGCTGTGACAGTAAAACCGACATCTTGAATAATCTCGGGGTAGCACGGTATTGCATTTTTAGCACTCATTTTTTAAGTACGGCAAAATTTCTCAACATCTTTCAGTGCTTGGTAAAAATTATTTTTGAATTTAGTTAGATCTGAGTTGTCCACATGTTTCTACAATTCTCCTGAACACTCTAGAACGTTCAAGAAACTTCCAGAACTTTCGAGAAACTCTCAGAACTTTCTAGAACGTTCTTGAACGTTCCAAAAGTAGCTGTACAAGTATAAAAGCACAGGTGTCTCGAACCAAGATTCCATGAGAAGTTATTTATTTGATATGGCATCAAGAGATTGTTTGCATCCAGCTGATTCATTCTGCTACGTGTGCAGACAATTCATAAAGACAAGAGCGAAAAAGTATTCAGTGGAAGCAAGTCGTATAATGTGCGAGGCCTACAAGGCATACTTCGGCGTGCCGGTCGGGGACCAAGACAAATCTTGGGCACCGCATTTCACATGCGAATATTGCAAGAAAACACTTGAAGGTAAACTGAACAGTTGCTTCTCGCTTAGATGTGTTTTAATTTATTTTCATAAAATTTCAATGCTTTAGATCGAGTTCATTTCAAAGAGTTGTAATTTACAAAGTTTTGTCATAAGTCGTGTACTGTAGGCAAATACGTTCCATCTTGAAATCGTTCCATATTTTGAAATTTCCTGCCCTCAAATTATTATAATTCTTATGTATTATTATGTGCTATGTTACAGGTTGGTACAGAGGAGAGAAGCGAGCCATGAAGTTTGCTATCCCGCGAATTTGGCGAGAGCCGACGGACCACTCAAGCAACTGCTACTTCTGCATGGTAAACCCAAAAATCGTCGCACCGGCAAAAATGCCCCTCAGATCGTTTATCTGGACATACCTTCTTCCATTGCCCCAGTACCACACAGCCCCGATCTGCCTGTTCCGACTCCTCCTAGGCGGCATCGGCCATCTTCAGGAGACAGCAGCAAGTCAGATAGCGAGGCAGATACTGGAGATATGGACTACGATTCTGCAGATGAAGTTGGGGATAGAAAGCCATACTTCTCTAACCAGAAAGACGTGAACGATTTAATTAGGGACCTCAGGTTTACGAAATCGAATGCTGAGCTTCTGATATCCAGGCTCAAACAGTGGAACTTGGTTGATGATAGCGTACAAGTCACAGATCAGAAGAAACGGCATCAAAGATTCTCCAACTTCTTCAGTCAGCGTGATGGGCTGTGCTTCTGCAACGATGTTGCCGGTCTATTCCAGGCTATAGGTATTGCATGTAATCCTATTGAATGGCGCCTATTTATAGACAGTTCATCCCGGAGCAGTTTCGTTGCAGTTGTTCAGGGCTTCCTAGGTAATCACAAAGCTGAAAACTATGTGGAGTTGGTGCAGACTCTCATAAAGAATTACGCCACAATAGGATGCAGAATGTCTCTGAAAGTTCATATCCTTGATTCACATCTCGACAAATTCAAGGAGAACATGGGCGCTTACTCAGAGGAGCAAGGCGAGCGCTTTCATCAAGATATATTGAACTTTGAGCGTCGTTACCAAGGACAGTATAACGAAAACATGATGGGGGACTACATTTGGGGGCTACTTCCAGAGAGTGATTCACAGTACAATCGTAAATCTAGAAAATCTACACATTTCTGAACCTTGTTGAGTGGTTTCCAACTGTTTGTCTATTTCTTGTGCAAATTTTGTTTTTGCCTGATCATAATGACGAAAATGAAAAAAAAATCGTTCTATTTTCACAAAAAAAACGAGTTTTCTTCGTGCTGTTGTCGTGTAAGCAAAGTTTGTGCTTAATGAAGTCATTTTTTCACGTACTTTAGACATAAGCAATTGAAATATAACACTTAGAAGCCAGGAACAAAAATTGTGTTACATAGTGTAATTAAAGGATGGTTGTAATCTTTAGAGGATGGTTTCCCAGGTAGGGGTGATGACTAAGAATGGGTGACTAACAGCTAGGTCTAGGGTGTGTTGAATGGTAACCAATTTGCTGAGAATGGATGGCTAGTGTCTAGATCTAGGGTGAGTTGAGTGGTAATCAATTTGCTAAGAATGGGTGACTAGTGTCTAGATCTAGGGTGAGTTGAATGGTAGCCAATGTGCTGAGAATAGATGGCTAGTGTCTAGATCTAGGGTGAGTAGAAGGGTAGCCAATTTGCTGAGAATGGATGACTAGTGTCTAGACTCTAGCTCTAGGGTGAGTTGAATGGTAGCCAATTTGCTAAGAATGGGTTATTAGTGACTAGATCTAGGGTGAGTAGAATGGTAGCCAATTTGTTGACCAAGAATGCCTGACTAACAGCTAGTCTGCTAATTTCAACCATTTATTTCAATGCTTCATTCTATAATGATGTTGCCAGTCACGTTTTATTTCTCACATTCGTACATAAAACTGTGACTGACATAAACAAATTTTATGGTGACATGACGAAATCATATGTTTGGATATGTTCACCTACAATAGTAGTGACCATGTTATTCGGGCATTCTTTATACACTTTCACAGTACTCGTATACAGTTTTAGAGTAAATTGCTTATGCATACTAAAGTAAACAAATAAACAAACAGTTAAATAAGACAACCTACGTAACTAATGAGATAGACACACAATTATGTATGCATTGTGTATATAGATAAAAACAAGATTTGTCAGGTAAATGAAGACAAAGTACGTGTAATACAAAGTAAATACTTGAAATTCTATTCTTTCCATATTTAAAGTGGTCATCAATAGTATTAGAACAAAGTCTAAAATACTGATTTAAAATATGTTATATTAATACACGTGAGAAACAGAAACATTTTACAAAATAAATTACAATAAGTTAAATGGGGAAAAAAGATCTCCTACATCTTAGAAATTTATTTGACAAAAGACTGACAACATTTAACAAAATGTTTCTATGAAATAAAAGAAACAAAGAGTTTTCCCTTTACTTCTGCAGTCACCATACTTTGTCAATAACTTTTGTTTAAACTGATCTGTCCTCTTAGAACAGTCACAGAAGGACTCATCAGTTTAGTTATTGTAATTCTATTTTATCCCAATATAAGATAGACTAAGTTAAACCAATTTGCATATCAGTCAACTAGCAGTCAGTTAAGTTTATTTACTACTCATGGCTTTCGAGAGCCCTCTAGAGAGTGAGAGGATTTTTAAAAATTCAATTTAATTTAATTTTAATATTTTTATTTTTTACTTTCTTTTCTTGTTTTCTTTTTTCAATTTTTTTTTTTTTGGGGGGGGAGGCAGACATCAAAAGTATCAGTGACATATTTTTTACTACAGTTATGAAGTAATGTTTGTATGAAATCCGCATTGTTTTGAAGCACCAGAGTCTGAGAGTTCTCAATTTAAACATGATTAATAGCTTCAACCTGGGTGTGGTATAGATGTGGCATTGGGTACAGAAGTAACATCGTCCTCTATTACAATAGTAGTGACCATGTTATTCGGGCATTCTTTATACACTTTCTTCAGATTAGCATGAAAATTTTCACTTTCAATCGGATCTGAATTTGGAAATTGCACCCACTCAATTTTTCGATAACTTCTTAGGGTTCTTTCCATGATACGTCTAGTTTGTTTTGGGTGCAGAGGTAACAATAACAACACCAATGTACCAAATTCAATGTTACACGTTTATGCTTGTACAGATGTGTTTATCTGCTTTATTATTGCGTACATTCTCAGCCGCTATCTGACATGAAGTATCAATATAGGTGTTGATATGTACCGTTTGCAGATTCTGCTAGCCCACTCTTTCGCCATTATTCTCATAATATAGTCATAGATCCCATAATGGTTTGAAGGGTGAAAAAAAAAAGAGTTGAATCTTGTGGTTCTTTGCACAACGCAAACAAAATTGCTGGCATATATACATCCCAATCATGTGGTCTTTGGTTGGTGATTTGTATTCTTGTAGTTTGAATGGGGTTATCTAGGTTTTGGTGTGATGTTAGTGAATCTGTGGGCATGAGTATTTGTGTCTGTGTTAGTGGAGTGTTAAATGCTATTAGTTCTGATGTTAGGATTGAGTGTTTTTTAAACAATTTGTCAAACTCTTTGGTCCTTTGTCTTTAATATAAGCTAAAAGTGCTGGTGGACATGATGACTAACTTGTAGTCTCAAAGTGATCCCTAACTCCTTTCCCATTACTAATCACTATTTCATCTAGTTTTAACCACGGGTCAAGACGTGCTGTATCTACCTCCTTTCCCATTGCTAATCACTATTTCATCTAATTTTAACCACGGGTCAAGACGTGCTGTATCTAACTCCTTTCCCATTGCTAATCACTATTTCATCTAATTTTAACCACGGGTCAAGACGTGCTGTATCTAACTCCTTTCCCATTGCTAATCACTATTTCATCTAATTTTAACCACGGGTCAAGACGTGCTGTATCTAACTCCTTTCCCATTGCTAATCACTATTTCATCCAGTTTTAACCACGGGTCAAGACGTGCTGTATCTAACTCCTTTCCTTTCCCATTTCATTTCTCTACTTCATCTAGTTCTAACCATCTGGTCAAGACGTGTTGTATCTTACTAGCTACCTATAAAAATGTATCAGTCTGCTCTCTCTTAATCTGGTGAAACCTATGTCTGTAAGTCTCATTCGTCACTCTAAAGTATGCTAAGAGTTTGGCCTTATTTGTCTCATAAATCACTGCTTCCTCTGGGAGCCTATCAAAGACAATATTATCCTGTCCTTTCATTCCTGATACTAAGTAACAGATCCACAAATAGTTTGGTAGGTCCAATCTCTAATGGACATTGCTTAACATATAGTTTTTGATGTTTTCTTCTTTTTTTGTTAAAAGTTTGGAAGTTAAAATTGTGTCGCTGGCTTCCTGACCTTAGTCACTTTCTCACTTATTTGTAACTGGTTTAGGTTAAGTTCTGTGTCTCTTTTTGTTTTGTATCAATCTTGGCAAATGCCAGTTCTTGTTCAATCTTTTATCACTTTCTTCTTTTTCTATCGGCAGTTGTTTCTGTTCACATTTATATTTCATTTCTATTTCTTTCTTTTTAATTTCCAGTTCTTCTCTTTCATGTTACTTTTTTTCTTTTTCTTTTTTCTCTTTCACGTTTCTTTTTTATGTCTAGCTCTTCTCTTTCAGTCTGTAATCTTTCTTATTTACATAGTCTGTAATATATTCTGAAACTTTATTTTCTGGGGTTCCTACTATTTTGGCCATTGCCCTTCCCTTCTGCACCCATCTCACCCTTTCTTTGAACATAATTTCCATTTTCAAATCGCAAAATAACTCTACTACCGTCAGGAGACAACTTGGCACACATGTAAGCTCTGACTGATTTCACAAGAGTATATATTTCCATATACACTCAAGCAGCTCAACGATACAATGGGCAGAAAACAAGCGCTCCACTGACTTAAATCGGATTAGACGATTCAATGAGCAGAAAACAAGAGCTCCACTGACTTAAATCGGATTAGACGATTCAATGGGCAGAAAACAAGCGCTCCATTGACTTAAATCGATGGTAATGCTGTGACAGTAAAACCGACATCTTGAATAATCTCGGGGTAGCACGGTATTGCATTTTTAGCACTCATTTTTTAAGTACGGCAAAATTTCTCAACATCTTTCAGTGCTTGGTAAAAATTATTTTTGAATTTAGTTAGATCTGATGGGGTTTCTCTTTCTCCGAATTTTTCCAAATTTAAGAGCTAATGTTTTGACTAATATCTCATGTCTAGATAATTTGTACAATCTTTATCTTCCTGCTTACTTTGGATGACTATTTTAATGCTGTTATGCAATGACTCACCTATCGCCTCGTCTTAATCTTGTATAACTTTCATACGAACTTCTAATATATACAGCAGAATATTTTTTGTTTTTAGGCCTTTATTTAAATAACTAATTTATACAGCTAATATTTTATGTTTTTAGGCCTTTATTTAAATAACTAATTTATACAGCTAATATTTGTTGCTTTTAGGCCATTATTTAAATAACTAATTTATACAGCTAATATTTTATGTTTTTAGGCCATTATTTAAATAACTAATTTATACAGCTAATATTTGTTGCTTTTAGGCCATTATTTAAATAACTCCACACAGTACTTTACTTCCATGGCTTAAACTCTATTAAAGTAATAATAAATAACTATCGTGAAACATTATTTCAATTTTCTTTTAAGCTTTCTTTTCTACTCATTTTTAACGTGGGTCTGCCTTGGCCTAACTCTCTTAAAATTGTAGTCGGGGTCGGGAAATTTTCACCGACTCCACTAAAAGACAATTGACTCAACGACTCTGACTCCACAGCCCTGCTGTTAACAATAAACCATTGTAAAGCAAAGAGATACACGCAAAAACACGCATACTCATATAGACAATCAGAGACACACTTACGACACACACACACACACACACACACACACAGACACACACACACACACTCACACACATACAAAGACACATTTACACAGACACATTTACACAGACAAAAATACATATTCAATACGTTGTGGGCATACACTGACGAAAAATTATATCAACTCGAAAGGAATATTAGATTGTTTTTTACCATTCACAAAACAATTCCGCCAGTATACATAAATAAATAAAAGATATTCAGATAGTTATGCATTTTGATGAACTGTATATATCAAATACTAAGTTACCAATAAATATGAATTCTCAACTTACCGAAGGGTAAGTGGAAACTTGTTAAAGGTGATCTCCGCTTTCGATGGAAGTGCAATCTGGCAGACATATCCAGTTAGCTCCAGTTTGGCATATAGAATAAATCCAACCGCTAATGAACCGTAAACACGTATTCCAGCATAGGGCTTGACCTCTCCGTAGGCCGTCATTGACATCAGTTTGGCACCAACTTCAATATCAATGCCGTACGAAATCCCCGCTCCAAATTCTGTTCAATAAAATTGAACTATTGTCACAGAAAACATCAATTTCACTTTTTCTCTGAACAATGTACACTTTAAATGCGATCATATTTCACTTTTCAACAAAGTACTCTTTAAATACTGTTATATTTACCCCTTTCTCTCAACAAAGTACTCTTTAAATACTGTCATATTTCACTCTGAAAATTCATTCTACACAAACTCAATATAACATCCTTATATAGCTTACAAAAATATTGTTTATTTGCTTATCTATCTATCGTCATCTGTCTCTCCAATATCTACCAATCTCTGTGTCCATTACAGTATTGTATGTATGTGTGTGTATAGTTGTTTAGGGCTCGATTTTTCCTTTTGATTCCCATACATCTCTCTATTACCTAGCTAACTAGCTGTGCATACATCTCTCTATTACCTAGCTAACTAGCTGTGCATACACCTCTCTATTACCTAGCTAACTAGCTGTGCATACACCTCTCTATTACCTAGCTAACTAGCTGTGCATACACCTCTCTATTACCTAGCTAACTAGTTGTGCATATACGTCTGCATAAATGTAATATTGTGTGCATGTATCTATGCATGTGTAGGCAAGCGTTGTCTGTGCATGTACATCAATCGATCTCTGTGTCTGGTTGTTGTCTATCTATTGAGTACATTTACTTTCGCGTGTTCTGGACTAGTAAGATCAACAACAGTAACAATTGTTTCTGTCTTGTCGAAACTAGTTTAAACCAAGAAGATAAGAGCGAACAGAACAAGACACTCCCATAATCTTTATGGCGTTCTCTAGAACTTACTGAAAGTCATGGGTACCAAGCCTCCAATGAGAAAGAAGTAGCTATACTCGAAGAGGTTCTCCTCACGTCGCGGTATATCAAAGCGACCACTGATCTTGAAGTCAAAGGATTTGAACAGGTCTGCTGTCAATCCGTTGGATATACTGGAAATGACTTCCGAGTACTGAAATATACAAGCACGTATCTCTCTAGAATTTGTAGACATTCTTCAAAGACATGTCTTCACTCGGTACATCAAACACAGCAACAGTTCTACTCTGTACTTTGTCAATGTGTCTAAAGTATGGTAACGAACTGCTATATACTTCTCTGTACTTTGTTTATGAATCTGAAGTACTGTCATATGTAGCCCACACCCACCCCTTATATAAAAATAGACTATACGTAAACCTACCTTCTACCGTATCCCCTGCCTGGAAACATACATGAATGTTTCAGACACTCACTCCGAACTAAGCAATGAAAGCACTTTGCCAAGAGTCATCAGTATTACAAACTGATCAAAGGACATGATACGTTTTCAGTTTAAGGAACGACAATCATGCTCGCACGTGATCTGTCTCTCACTGACAATAAACATTGATACACTTGAAATGAAACATTGATAATTTTGTCACCAAAGACAAACATGTTTTAACTAAATATAAAATTCCGATAAAATAACAAATAATTATGTAAATTTCTAAAGCATTATAAAAACCTATTCGCCGAATTTGTGCTTTATAACTTTTGTGCACTGAAGAAGAGAAAGAGATTGTATGTGTGAATGGCCTGAAAGTTGGTCACAAATGGCGACTTAAAATCTTTGCTATTCAATTTTAAAATCTTTGCACATGATAATTGCAAAACATATTTCTTACTATGACCTTTTGACACTACAACACAAACATATTGACTACCAAAAACTGATGCAAATCTTCTAAATGGATAATTGACCAGATACAACCGACGGCAATCAATAACCTGGTATACTGACCATATAGAATTGATTTAAATTTACAGCATGTATATATTTACCAGAGGCAAATGATTTAATTCTACAATATACACAACGGGACGGATACAAATGATTTCAATCTATATATTTTTCACATAATTAAGTTCAGAGGTTGAAGTATAAAAATATTTTGATACTAAATTGTTTGAATTATAGTCTTAATATTTATTTGTTCGAGACATAATTTATTAAATGGTTCTTCTTTATGGTAAATGTATGATTATATTAATAATTATGATAATATTTATGTAAATAATTATGCTTATACTGATATTAATAATTATGGTGATACTTATATTACATGTAATAATCATGATAATACTGATATTAAGATGTATGATAATATTTATGTTAATATGTATGATAATATTTATTTTAAAAATATATGTTAATGCTGATTGATAATTATGACAATACCGATATTAATAGATATGGTAATAATGATATGAATAATTATAATAACACTGATAACACTGATACTTCTAATAGGTATGGCAATACTGATATTAATAATGATAATACTGAATTTAATAATTATGATAATACTGAATTTAATAATTATGACTATAATTTTATATTAAGCACCATGTTGCAAAAACAGAAAATGAATACAGCAAGTCCAGTAGTAGTACATACAGGTACGTTACACTAAGAGTATGAAACCATTTTAACTCCTAATGTCACAAAAATAGTCCAGAAATAATACATACAGGTACATTACACTAAGAGTATAAAATCATTTCAAAAATAGTCCAGAAATAATACATACGGGTACATTACACGAGTATAAAATTATTTTAACTCCTAATGTCAAAATAATATTAGTGTCGGGATATATTTCGTACAAACCGCTTATAAAACTGATTATTGTGTTTCTTATTGTTTTTCCCTCAAAAATTCCATGAGAATTTCACGCACTGACCAGAACGTAAACCAGGTCCTTCATATCCTTCGCAAGCTGAATGGCCAATTCGGGGTCAATGCCCTCGGCCATGACATAAGCCTGCAGTTCCCCAATGGTCATGTTGGCCATCTTGAGAGCAAGCGCCTTAGCTCCGGCTTCTGTCAGTCCTTTGCCGGGGACAAATATCTGCTGCAGGCTGCCAGCGATGTCTTCCACATTCCTAAGGAGTTTCTGAATTGCCTCCCCTAGAACGTCAGTGAATTTGTATACACTATGAAAACTGCAAATTAATTTCTTAACTTTTGGAATCGAATTATGTATGAAAAGAAATAACGACATATGTGTCTAGGTAAATAACAGTGCTTCATTTCTGTTACCTCAGTAAGAATGTATTGTTTATTATTTGTTACATTATTTTCTTTATTCAAATTATTTGCTTTAATGTAACTAACTTTAACATGAGTGATCTAAGTTTAATGGATAATTAAAAACAGAACACAATACGAGTATTTACAGACATTAAGATCTCTTGCAGTATTTGCAGGTATCAAGATATCGTGTAGTATTTTCAGGTACTAAGATCTCTTGTAGAATTTACATATATCAAGACTTCTTGTAGTATTTACAGGAATTAAATAATCTTATAGTATTTACAGGTAACAAGATATCTTGTGGTATTTGCAGGAATCATTTCATGATGTATGGACCATAACGAACATCACTCTTTAGTATGAGTGTTTGTTACTTAGACAAAGTATTTACTGGTGTGCGGCTAATGAATTTTTGTTACACAAAGTATGCACTTACAACCTTATACTGTTACAATGACTATTGAGATTTTGTTACAAAGATTAAATTATGCCCACAGACTTATACTCTTATAGTGAATAATGAGTGTTTGTTATATAGGTAAAGTATGCATCTATAGTCTTATACTGCTACAATGACTAATGAGCATGTGTTACATAAATGATGATTTATCTATACATCTCTTTTCACAGTTTCAGTCCTAAGGAGTGTTTGTTACATAGTCAGTTATATTACATAGTCAATTATATCTGTCTATCTATCCACCCATTCATCCATGATCGATCGATCGATCGATAGATAGATAGATAGATAGATAGATAGATAGACAGACAGACAGATAGATAGATAGGTAGGTAGGTAGGTAGGTAGACAGACAGATAGATAGATCCATTTACTGCACTGCATAGACAAATTATGCATATTTACAAAGGCTACAGTGTGTTTTCTAAACAGAAACTGCATGTATATACCTCCTTCTATTGTCGCAGTTACCAAGGAATGTTTGTTACAATAAATAAGAGTTGATGGATTATCCGAACCCAGAGCTGAAATGATTCCCTTTGGTGTAAACATGTTTACTTCAGGACCGTAATCCTTTCCCAGCGAGTCGCACATTGATTCCTATAAGTCCATAAATAATATTGAATAAGATACTTTCATTCATTATATAAACTGATCAGAATATTAATGTGGTATACAGAAATATAACTATACCAAAATGCTACTAAGAAAAGGACTGCAATCTAAGGAACGAAAGGATTACACAGGGAAGTAATTGCAATTTGAAAGTGACAACCGATACTAGTAGATACCAGTATGATGGTGATCATATGAGGCAGAACGATACAACAGACATTAGAGAATGTAGCTGTCAGCTGACAGTCTATAGGAAACAGACCTTAGTATATGTAGCTGTCAGTATATATTTCCTATATTATATACATTATAGTCATAATACTACATATATATGATTTTTCAAGTTTTCTCTTTTCATGTTAATTATGTTAGATTTAATTTTTCTTAAACAATTTTAATCAATTTTTCTTAAACATTTTCTATCGTTTTCTTTAATGTTTTTATGTGTCTCTCTACTAATGTTTAGACTGCTCATAATGAGTCAGCCCTAATTTGTATCATATTTCTGTTTAATATCGTATGTAGGCCTACAATTTAGTATCAAATATTGTTGATCTGCAACAGTTTAAATTGTTTTCTAATGCTGTATAGGAGTCCATTAATTTTTGAATTGGTGCCTATACTTACTTTATATATAATTATAAAGTTATGGCAGTCTTCTGCCAAGCAGTTGCATTAGTTTAAGAAATATAGGTCAGTATTAAAAATAGTCGAACTAAACAAAGCTATTAGAGGTTAGATTTTTGATAGTGAAATAACATGAGCAAGTGTTACTGCCATTATGTAGATAACAGCTGGCGACGACCAGGGACTTATATGACTTCCTGGCCAACATGTTTCCATCGCTTAATTACGAAAAAATCCATAGACTTCAATCTCCATTAGTCATGAATATATCTCACTGACAGCAAAGCCGTCCAGCAGTCAATGTACTGTGAAGTGTGATACTAATATCATCACCAACATCATTATCATTACATATGTTTAGTGTCTGCTTACTGAGGGAAAGCAGGTGTTGAAAAGAGATTGTTTTCAAAGGTTTCTCATTGAAATGAACACAAGGCACAATTCCTTAGCCGCTACTATAACTATCTGCCAGATTGAAAAAGTCCCAGTGCATTGTTAAGTCCCTCGCCCCTGCTATGGATACGGGCGGGGAAATCACACACGTCACTGATCGTCGAAACTTGCACTTAAAAGAAATAAAAATTAATATAACTTAATTTAATTTGTTGATGCTAGTTGTGTGGGAATTCCGATTGCTAGACTGTCTCAAAACCTGGCTCTTACTTCAATGATTCTGTTTTAGAGATGGTTGATTGAGATGAATCAGTGTATATACAATGTAGAGTTTGAAGGATTAGAATCACTGCTCTTGTTTTTAGCGGTCACTGAATTACAGACATGTTTCACACTTGATGGTTTGCAACTGTAATGTAATTTAATTTTTACAGGAAGGATTTGACTAATATTATCTAACTATATGTATCTCATCAAAGTGGAGTATTCAAATATTCAGAGAGCCTAGGCACGGATAATCATCTGGAATGGATAGCCTGTTTGGCACGGATAATCGTCTGGAATGGATAGCCTGTTTGGCACGGATAATCGTCTGGAATGGATAGCCTGTTTGGCACGGATAGCCTATTTGGCGTGGATAACATTTCCAGCATGGATGGCCTGTTTAGCAGGATTAACGTATCTGGCACGGAAGGCCTGTTTGGTACGGTTAAACTGTCTGGCCAGAAAGATTGTTTGACACGGTTAGCCTGATAGATACCTATAAAGATTTCAGATATCCAGTGTATTTTTTTAATTATTTAGTAAATATACATAGTGAGCTAGAGTTTCACCCTGTACCAGAAAAGTCAGTCACGTGCACAAATACAATAGTTAGCTAGAGTTCACCTTTGCACGCTTAAAGTCAGTCATCCATGCGTGCAAATAAAATAGTTAGCTAGGGCTCACTTCTGCACATTTAAAGTCGTCCATGCATACAAATACAATACTTAGCTAAAGTTCACCTCTGCACGCTTAAAGTCGTCCATGCATACAAATACAATACTTAGCTAAAGTTCACCTCTGCACGCTTAAAGTCGTTCATGCATTCCTTAATCTCTTGCATAGATGCTTCAGTCTCGATCAGATGTAACATCAGATCCTCGCGTGACAACGGAGACTGGTCACATGGAATCCTGAGAGGGAAAAGAAACATTTTGTTTTATGTATACTAAAAAAATATTATGGTAATTTGCATCAACTCGGGTGACCAAAATAACGTCTTAAACATTATTTCTTCTACAGTGACAGTGAAGAAAGCATTATGTATTGTGACAATGATGTTAAGCCATTACACTATAGCTAACTGTGAGTGAAGTAAAAGCTACAAGGATACATATCTACAGTTGGGGGGTGGGGTTGGAGCGTGAAAACAGCATTTATGACGTTAAGACTGTTACAGAGATTCAAATAAATACGATACATGGTGCATGAGATATGATTATTGTTACATGACACACGAGTGTATATTTACTTTTACAACAAGGTACACAAGTGAATGTTTATTGTTACAACATGGTACACGGGTGTATGTTTATTGTTACAACATGGTACACGGGTGTATGTTTATTGTTACAACATGGTACACGGCTGTATGTTTATTGTTACAACATGATACACTAGTGTATGATTATTGTTACAACATGTTAATTAGAGTATGTTTATTGTTACAACATGATACACTAGTGTATGATTGTTACAACATGGTAAATTACAGTATGTTTATTGTTACAACA
The DNA here is from genome assembly GCA_028829895.1 of Sinotaia quadrata. Lineage (NCBI taxonomy): Eukaryota > Metazoa > Mollusca > Gastropoda > Architaenioglossa > Viviparidae > Sinotaia > Sinotaia quadrata. The sequence goes on from CM054179.1 coordinate 57,469,320, forward strand.
TGATTCACGAGTGTATGATTATTGTTACAACATGGTACACGGGTGTATGTTTATTGTTACAACATGGTACACTGGTGTACGTTTATTGTTACAATATAGAACATGAATGTTTATTGTCACAACATGACACTAGGTGCATGAGTGTATGATTATTCTTACAACATGGTGCATTAGAGTATGTTTATTGTTACAACATGATACATGAGTGTACGTATATTGTTGCAATATGGTACATGTGTGTATGATTATTGTTACTACATGACACATGTGTGTATGATTATTGTTACTACATGGTGCATTAGAGTATGTTTATTGTTACAACATGATACATGAGTGTACGTATATTGTTACAATATGGTATATGTGTGTATGATTATTGTTACTACATGACACGTGTGTATGATTATTGTTACTACACGACACATGGTAAATGAAGGCGCAAAGCTTTGCTAAGCGGCACGAAGAATTAAAACACTTGCAGCAACAAGGAAAGTTATAGGACATGAAAAAGTCAGTGTGTTTTTGTAGGTTGTTTTGCTGACTAACAATGCCAATCAGTTAATGAATGTAATTACCTCTTAGGTGTTGTCTGTCCATTTATGGAAATTAGGTTGTGCGGTATTGGTACAGTTTGTAGGTTTATTATATTTGGAAAATGACAACTTAACTCCTCTATTTCGATTGTAGCGTCTATTGCTATGTCATAGTTTAGTTTACATTCCTCACAAAAGGTGTGTCTTGAAAATAATGTATATATACATATATTGAAGAATGGATAGATAGATAGATAGATAGACAGACAGACAGACAGACAGACAGACAGACAGACAGACAGATAGATAGATAGATAGATAGATAGATAGATAGATAGATAGATAGATAGATAGATAGATAGATAGATAGATAGATAGATAGATAGATACAAGCGACCTACTTATTTGTCTCTCTTTTCTTTCTGCCAACGTTACACTGTGAAGAAGGCGCATACACACTGACGTCATCAGGTAGCGTTCTGTATGTGGCACATTTGATGGTGGAGCCACTTATGGGATTAACGATGCATAATGTCAAGTTTGCCAAAAGGCTGTATCCACTTAGTGTTTTCTTCACAATGTAGGAGAACGTGATGACGTTTCCTATTCGTTCCACTTGAGGTACGTCTGTGGAGCAAAACGCAACGTATCGTTTTCCTTTTATATAATAATACAAGAACAGACTGCTTTCATAAATTCATTCCACTTGGGGCACGTCTATGATGTAAAACGACATATCTTATTGTAATTTATTTCTAATAATACAATAATAAATAACCTGCCTGCCTTCCATATGTGTTCTACTAGTTCATATCTGTGTAAACAAATCAACATATTGCTTTCTTTCTTATAAATCAGTATGAAATGTATTATTATATTATATATACTATATATTATATGTAATATAATAATATATTTCCTATATTACTTACATTATAGTCATTATACTACATATATCTTCATAATTATATACAGTCGCAAATTGCAGTTCCCCTGTTTAGTTTATTTGCACTGTCGAGAATTACTATCCACTGATTCCGGTCACATTCAGTCACACTCACAGATAAACAGAGACAAGACATGCTCCAAGTAATCGAACTTAAAAGCTACCGAAGAACTTCTTTTGGAATTAGACCGTTCTTCAATTGTCTCCTTTTTTCACAAATCTTTACTCCTACACTAAGAACACATTTTCTGTTTCAACTGATTCAAATGCATTATTTGATCATGTTCGAACATCCTTTACGATATAACAATTTGAGTAACTTTATAACAACTTGGTTAACATTAAAACAATTAGACTAACATTAAAACAACTGACACGCCATTTGCACACTCGACAAGTAAGCATTTTGTCATGAAGATAGAAAATACAAGACGCACAAATTACGTTATTAAGCAAATTTGGATTTGCTATTATTATCACAAGTTAAATGCTGACCATATAGGAAAGTTATTTAAGCTTGTACGCCGTTCAGTCTATTGTTCCCAATGCCAATACTCAACACCAAGAATTTGCCATTCACTGCCCATTTCTAAGAACTTATCATTCATTGCTCATTTCTAAGAACATACCAGTCATTGCTCATTTTTAAGAACTTGCCAGTAATTGCTCAACACTAAGAACTTGCCAGTCATTGCTCAACACTAAGAACTTGCCAGTCATTACTCAACACTAAGAACTTGATAATCATTGCTCATTTATAAGAAACAGCCAGTCATTGCTCAACACTAAGAACTTGTAGTCATTGCTCAACACTAAGAACTTGCTAGTTATTGCTCAAGACAAAGACAATGCCTGTCAAAGTACTTGCCAGTCACTGAAAAACACTAAATCTTACCAGTCATTGCTCAAGAAAACTTGCTAGTCATTGCTCAACACTAAAACTTGCCAGTCATTCCTCAATACTAATAACTAGCCAGTCATCGCTCAACACTAATAACTAGCTAGTCATTTCACGTGCTGATAGACCTGTGCGATAATTATCTGCATTGACTGAATGACTGACAAAATTGCGACCTGTAAAGGAGTGTGATTACGAGCAAAATAGATCGCTTTCTTTTTTTCCAGGAGACAGTAAAAGAGCACTTTAATTAAAGTATTTTCTAGAACCTAGACTTTATTAAAACCGCTAAAACAAATCTTCCAATTATGCACTTTTAAAAACCCACATTCATAACTAAATAAATAACTAAATACATGCGACTAGCAATTGTATCTCAATAATAAATAATCAAATTAACAATAACTATTTTATCCGAATTGGTTCTAGACTCACCAACAATGCCAGACAATGCAAGAGATCCAGACTTCTGTTCAATAGAGAACGAAAACGAATTATTACAGGGGTCGAACCTAAACTTCCCATGAAGTGCATACATTCCAAGCAGGCCAAGGTCTACTGGCACACAGCACGTGATTCCGAGACACTCGTGTGTGTACACACACTTACCCTCCAGTGACGCGGGCAGGGCGATCATGCATCCTGGATGAAAGCAATAGCAGATGAAGAATAAATGTCAATAAGCAAGAGAAATAAACATCATCCCATGCATTTCTTCTTCGGAACAGTTTTCAGTGTACAAGTACATCATGCATGCTATCGTTATTTTTCCTAGGAGTGGATATCAATAAACAATTGCAATATACATACCATCTTTATGTTTCCTAGGAGTGGATATCAGCAAACATTTGCAATAGTGGCAGAGTAACTTTGCCTATCCCTAGTTCTAAACTTAATTGTTATATAAGTTGTTAAATGACCTTGAGCACTGCTTTTGCTGATAGTTTTAAATTGTCAAAGTTGGAAGTAAACAACTCAGGTAAAGAATGTGCTAGACTTGCTGATGTAATCTAAACCAGTTATAGGTCGAAGAGTAGTTTTTATAATGCAATAGTTGAGATTTACAAGAACGAGACTGGCCAATGGGCTGAGATCAAAAGTTTACCTGCTGTAAAGAATTATAGTCTAATCACTTTGAATATGGTGTAGCAGAGTCTGGTCATGAAAGGCAGCCGTTAGCTTAATGGTGAGTTAACTCACTGATTGAGAGAGAATGGACTTAGAAATATTTCGTGCATTTTTGCTATTGATATGTTACTTGCGTTTTACGTAGAGATGTATTATGTGAGTAGACTATTATATTTCAACAAATTGTGAACTATGATGATTGTATGTAGTATGCTAAACACTTATTTTTAGTGAGCCTGTTCATAAACTATTATGATGTGTGCGTGTATCGGGCTAATAAGTACTATTACTGGAAACTGTAAGTTGAGACTAAATGTAAGAAAGAATGGAGTTAGAGATGAATAAATTGGAATCTTAGTGTTTGTTCCCTGATTATATTTTACAGGGAAGAAGCATCCTTTTTTTTTGTTTTTACCTGAATCTCCAGGTTTACTGATTTATAAACTTCTACTTTCCTGGTAGACTTGAGAAGCTTCTACCCCCAGTGTGTAAGTGTAAGGATACCCTGCACTCTGTTGATGTATGGTGGCAAAGTATGCTGTTTACATCACAGAATTTCTGGTACAAGGAAGTTACTGGAAATTGCTACATTGCTGTTCTGCTTCAGGGAGTTAATACGATGGAACACCCAGATTAGCCTTGAAAGAATAGCAGCTCATCAGTTTTTTATGACAATTCCCTTGTGACAATAAACTCGTGTCTTTGTTATGAAAGCGCGTGAAAGACTATTATGGCTTTGCCTAGAAAAGGTTACGTACAAACTATTATCACTATAATCACTATAACTCCATTTCTGGTCTCTGATAAGAACTATCATGTGATTTTATATTGACACTAATCTGCTGAATTATGTGTAAGATATTAGACTTATAAATATTAAAATTATTCAAACATGGTTCATGGAAATATTGATGTCAAGTAATATTTTCATTGTATTTGCTATATGTATATTTGATTGTTGATTTAATAAATGTAATGTTAAATTTATTGACATTCTTACACATATTGATTTGTTGGAGAAGAAAGTGTGTGATTGGGGGGGGGCTCATAAATAGTGATTAAAAGACGGATGTATCTTCTCCTTTGGTAGGAAGTTTTCCACCTATAAAAATATTGTGTGTCAGTAAATGTTTGTCTTTAATGTTGTGGAAGAGAGAAAACGTTTACACGCCAAGTGAGAGAGACGAGTGGTGGCTTCTGGAGAATTATTAATAACATAAATTAAGATTATCATCACTTGTAATTAGTTATGGACAATTAATTAATTAATTATAATAATAATCATTAACTAAGTAGGCATTGGCGTCACAGCAATATTCATGTCATACTTTGTTTTCTTAGAACAGATCTCAGTATATAAGCCCGACTTGGCCTTTCTTAGAAATAGATTACAACATACAAATCTAATAAATACATCATTTATGCCTTATTTTGGATTAGATCTCAGAGCGTGGAAAGTATAGCAAAGGATTGAACGGACTGGGGGAAAATAAGTTCCTTTAAACTGCATCTCTACAATGAAGATCTGTATTAAACACTTAACTGTACCAAACATGTCTACCTGTACCGGACTTGTATGTACCGGACTTGTACATACCTGCCTGCATATCTAACTCTTCTTTAAGATGTATATGAGAATATTTTACCTGTACAGTGAAATGTATTTGATGTCTACCTGCATCGTGCGCTGTGACTGACGCGATATCTACCAGTAACCTGAGATTTCGGACACGTTATCTACCTGTATCCTGAGATTTCGGACACGTTATCTATCTGTATCCTGAGATTTCGGAAATGTTATCTACCTGTATCCTGATATTTCGGAACGTTATCTACCTGTACTCTATGATGCGTATGACACAGCTTTCACCTTTACCGTGATATATACCTAAGACAATCCATCATGAACCCTGCATTCTATATAAACCGATATCTACTGTATCCTGAGTATACTACAAGATATTATCTGCAAAGTGAACTATACAGCTTAAGAGATCTGCTTCAAACTGAGCTGTAGACTTATATGTCTACCTGACCAGAACAAATTGTGATACTCAAATGAAGTCCGAAACAGTACCTATTTGTAAGCATGAAGCTTTAAGCAGTTTCTAGAGTAGTGATTAAATGTAAAACCATTAAACAGTATAGCATAATGACTAATGCAATCAGGAAGTATATGTGCAATAACTACATATAGCCTGAGCAGTATGCACATAATTACCGATGGCAACAAACAGTATGTTCATAATGACTACCAAAATTAGCCAAGAATATAATATAAATTATGAATGTATGCAGCCACAAACACTGTAAACATAATGACTACGTGTTGCCCTGAACATAGACACCTGATGACTACCTGTAGCCATGAACAGTATGTACATAATGAGTACCAGTAGCCTCGAACATGCGCAAAATTACTACAAGTAGCCCTAAACATTATGTAAATGAGGACGTGTAGCTCTGGTGGTATGTACACTATGGCAACCTGTATCCGTGAAAAGTAAATAATGGATACCCACCTGTGTTTGCCTCAGGAAGTACACATATCTGCCAGTCAAAGAAATGAAGATCTGAAAAATGGAAAAAATAAGAAACGTGCAAATGGTTGCTATTTTTTAAAAAAACAAAAATCATATTTAACAATCTCAAGTGCATGAATGAGTTTATCCTTAATGAGAGTACCAGGAGATGATAAGCACAGTTATCATTGTAAAGACCAGAATAAACACATTTATTATTGAAAAATCGTTATAGCGTATCATCACTTACTTTCATGCCACAAACATTAATTCCAAATAAACAACATTCCTAGAGAGAATATAAATATATTTGCCAAGGATTTTGAAGACCTATTAAGGACTCTCAAAGAATTGTTATCATCTGTAAATTATTTATTGACTGTCAATTCCGGTCAAATTCTATCAAGATGGTCAAGGTCTGACAATGACTCTTAAGGACTGTCAAGAAGGATTCCTTATACACTTATTCAGGATAGTTATGGTGAAACAAGACTTTCCGTACACCTTGGCGCAAGCATATAATTTTGTTGTATTTAATTGAATATTTACATATGAGAGATTTTTCATTAAGGAAGGAAACAAAAATATGGAAAATTGTAGTGATTCCTAGCATTAAAGTGATTGACTTTCTGAACACACAAAAAAGTGAGTAGATTGTACAATGTCGCCTACTTACTTGAGAAGTAAGACACGGCACTCTGGTTGCAGCCTATCTGTGGAATCATGGTATTCTTCATGACATCTACAGACAGCTGACAGCCCCCGCCCAAGATGTCGAAACAGAGTTTGATGGTAGCGTCAAGTATAAAGTTTACGTCGTCCTTTCGAATTAGGTATCTAAGCAACACAGTAGTAAATTATATGACGACACAGAGCATGATTGTCAAATACCTTGGTAACACTGTAAAACATGCCATTAATCATCTAACTAAAGAACGATGTATTGATATTCAATCATATATCTAAACAAACCAATTTAACCAAGTATGGTATACACAACACACTTGGTAAACGACGTCATTCAATCAGAACACTGACAGAGTCAGAGTATTGGAAACAATGAATTAGATCTAGAATTGTATATCTAAGGATTCGAGAAATGAAGTATACTGTTTATAAATACACAATAAATAGCATTCATGCAATAATAATAATAATAATAATAATAATAATAATAATAATAATAATAATAATAATAACACATTACACGATGTCAGCAGTTACAACAAGAAAGACTATTCAAACTGACTCTGCAAACGTTAAAGGAAATATTTAAAAAGAACCAGTACCAAATATAAAGGATACCAAATCCTCTGGAGAAAAGACATGAGAAAACCAAATGTAAACAGTCAACTAGATGGCTCGGTGATTTACCCCAAGAAGATAATGAAATACTGATCAAAACAATATCAAAATCATACTTAAGATATGGCGAAGTGGGAAACCCACTTCTTGAACAAGCGCAAATATTCTAGATGAAATGTTTGACTTCCTTACATAGATTTGCGGAAAAGTGGCGTGGAATCTAGACATGCTAGAAATGTACCACCCTAGGTAAGAAATCGTTTCCAAAAAGAAAATTTGTTACTCACTCCAGTCGCAATGCTTCTGATATGTTAACTTCTCCTCCAATTCCTAATGAAAGACAATACATCATTTATTAGTTACGAGTAAACTGCAGAAAGGTGGGGGGGAGGACATCAGGGTCAACAATAGCAAAATGAACTATGCACACACACACACACACACACACACACACACACACACACACACACACAAATATACACATTACATAAAAATTCCTACCAACTTTCCAATTGATATCTTGGCCAAGGACATACATTCTCGGTGACAAAAGGCGTTCAATTCCAGCCTGGATAAACAGGTCACAATTCAACTCGACCCAGGCGTTGAAGGTCATGTTCAGGAACTCAGAATAAAAGCAACAGTCAAGACGATTGCATGCTGCAGAGAGGTGACACACAACTCCTGGCGGAAGTCGGGGCAGTCTTTGGATGGGAAATGAGCACTCTGTATCAAAATATTATTATTATTATTATTATTATTATTTCTTTTCTTGTTCCTGTGAATGAAGATATTGGAAAGTATATTGAATATGAAAATTAGTATTATGAATATGGTAATATACAAATGATGATGTAAATAAAGTCAACATTTATTATAATGACGATAACGATGCTGATAATGACGATAACGTTGATGATAGTGATGATATCGCTGACAGCAACGATGACGACGACGATGATAATGATGATAAGGAGGAGGACGGGAATAGGATGGGGTGTTTGGGGAAGTGAGGGACTGCGAGATATTTGCACTGATCTAGATGCGTGTGATGAAGGCGCATGACTACCCTCTCGGTTATGGGAATCGAAGATGTCAATAAACATTTTTACTCACTCACTGCTTCGGGATAATCAAGTTGCTCTCCTAGTGTAAGGCGCTCGGAGACTAATTGATTTTTTACCCCTCAGAGACTAAATGATGTAAAGCGCTCAGAGACTTACTCATATAAAGCGCTCAGAGACTTACTCATATAAAGCGCTCAGAGATTTTATTTATATAAAGCACTCAGAGATTTTATTGATATAAAGCACTCAGAGATTAATTAATATGAAACAGAGACTTTAATTGATATAAAGCACTCAAAGACTAATTCTCGGAGTGCAAAGAATCTAATTGATATAAAGGGCTCAGAGGCTAGCTGATATAAAACACCTATATAAGGAATTAAAATAATTGTTTCTAATATGAGTGTGTGTGTGAATGAGTGTGTGTGTGAATGAGTGTGAGTGTGTGAATGAGTGTGTATAGGTGCGCGCGTGTGTGTATATGAATGTGCATATATGTGTAAGTGTCTGTCATTACGTTCTGTAAGAAAAAATAGCCATTCAGACCAAGAAGAATGAGAAGGAAGTGTCATACACGTCATCTTGGACTACGCGTTTCACTCAATATAAATTTGCTTACCATTCTTCCAGCCGTCGATTGTGGGTGTGTACGGCTGTCTGAATGGGTCACAACGACTCAGTTTAAGATGATCCGTGATGCCAAATTTATTGAGAAGCAGCTGAACAGCAGACTGAGTCAATGATTTGGCGTTCAGTTGACCAATATTTTCCATAAAACTGGTCAAGTTGAAACCTGATCATTATAATTAAAACATTAGAGCAATCATTATTTTTCATTTGTAGCCTCTTTAAAACAACGTTTACTTTTTACGAGCATATTTACTTCCTCCTACGAGCGAATTACAGAAAATCTGCCATGAAACTCTTTACATCCTACCGAATATTATTTTATTTCAAGTTATTGCATTTCAATGAACTTTTAGATTGATAATCAGACAAACATACAGATGGATGGATGGACGGACGAATGGACAGACAGAAAACAGACCGAGACTGGATGCAGTAAAATACCAAATACACTGTCATGATTGTATTCGAATTTTAAGTAATTGTAACTCACCTCTGATTTGAGTTAGAGAACTGGGACTGCACACTGGCATTTTTTGTTTTTTTAAAACATCCAGGCCAGTAGCACCAGGAAAACATATTGTCTGACCATCGAATGGAATGCAAATACGTATGTTGAGGTCCACGAGAAATCCTTCGTCAAACGGGTCCATCGTGCGATAATGATCAATAGCAAATCTGCCATCAAATTATTTCGTTATTATAACTTCAAATTGTTGACAATTTGCTCACAGCTTTCCTACTAACTTATCATAGTATTTGAGATGTTCACTTGTACCATTGCACAGATAGATGCGCTTAATCTAAGAAAAGACTTCCAAACAAGGGTTTCTATCAAGTAGCAATTGAAAACACAACAGGGCTAACTTTGTTACTTATGGCAAACACTAGTAGGGCTAACTTTGTTACTTAATTATGGCAAACACACTAGTAGGGCTAACTTTGTTACTTAATTATGGCAAACACAAGAGGGCTAACTTTGTTACTTAATTATGGCAAACACAAGAGGGCTAACTTTGTTACTTAATTATGGCAAACACAAGAGGGCTAACTTTGTTACTTAATTATGGCAAACACAAGAGGGCTAACTTTGTTACTTATGGCAAACACTAGTAGGGCTAACTTTGTTACTTAATTATGGCAAACACACTAGTAGGGCTAACTTTGTTACTTAATTATGGCAAACACAAGAGGGCTAACTTTGTTACTTAATTATGGCAAACACAAGAGGGCTAACTTTGTTACTTAATTATGGCAAACACAAGAGGGCTAACTTTGTTACTTAATTATGGCAAACACACTAGTAGGGCTAACTTTGTTACTTAATTATGGCAAACACAAGAGGGCTAACTTTGTTACTTAATTATGGCAAACACAAGAGGGCTAACTTTGTTACTTAATTATGGCAAAAACAAGAGGGCTAACTTTGTTACTTAATTATGGCAAACACAAGAGGGCTAACTTTGTTACTTAATTATGGCAAAAACAAGAGGGCTAACTTTAATTATGGCAAACAACAAAAGAGGCTACTTTTATTTTTCAATTATATAAATCTGTTGCAGTTGAAGCCGATTGCTTATTTATCACAAGCAAGTCTGCTAGTGCAAATTAATATAAGCATTCGATTTTTTCTTGCTTCATTCATGAATTCAGCTTATACGTAGAAAAAAAATCACTCATTTTATTATCTGCAAATACAGCTTTTAAGCTTAGTAAGGCGCGTTTAGTTTATTATCTCCTCATAAGACTTCATTTATTTTATTATCTTCAAATATTGCTCATACTTAGAAATTGTATTTATTTTACTATCGGCAAATTTTGTTTACATAGAAAAGTCATTTATTTTAGTATCGTCAAAAATTGTTTACATATAAATGTCATTTATTTTAGTATCGTCAAATATTGTTCATACTTAGAAATGTCATTTATTTTAGTATCATCAAAAATTGTTCATACTTAGAAATGTCATTTATTTTTCTATCTGCAAGTACAGTCTATATTTAGACTTGTTCGTTGACTTTTTCTGCCAATACAATTTATAACTTAGACAATTTTCGTTTATTTTATTATCTGCCGGTTTCAGGAAAAATATTTAATTATGATTTTGCATATTGATTTAACGAAAATCTAGTGCTTGCGCCATTTATTTTCTAAGATCTTGCATATCAAATGTTTGTGACATTGCTATTTCTTATTTTTAATAAAAGTATTTTTATTTTTATTTCAGATTCATCAGCCTTACTAATAAACACATAGTCTCCAATTATTGCATGGCGAGCTGAAAAGAAACGAAATCTAAGTCGAAATGAACTTTACATGAGTTGAGTATGGTGAAAGTAAAGCTTTAATGTCATCGTTATATTCTAATCTCTTCACGTTTAATAGTACTCATACATTAGTTTTAAAATCATTAACATCAAATTGTTATAAAAGTAAAAAATATGTATCTAATAACTTTGATTTAAAAATAGAAATACTTTGGCTCGATATATATGTATCTCTTGGTTTTATAGTCTAATATCTTTAATTTAAAAATAGAAATATTTTGGCTCGATAAATGTGTATCTCTTGGTTTCTTAGTCTAATATTGGCTCTATAAATGTGTATATTTTGGTTTTATAGTCTAATTTCTTTGATTTAAAAATAGAAATATTTTGTCTCGATAAATAAATATCTCTTCGTTTCATAGTCTCATATCTTTGATTTGAAAAGAAACTAACCGAATGGTGTTCTTAGTGGCCTGAAGTAGCTTAGTTTTTATAAAGAACAATATTTGGTTTAGAAGAAATATTATTGACTTAAAAATTCCAATGACCTGAGTTAAAGATACACAAATATCTTCTTTTTAAAAAAAATAAATTATTGAAGTCTCGAATTAAAAGCCGTGTGTGTTTGTAAGTGAGTGAGTGAGAGTTCTGTAAGTGAAAACTTACGAGATAATGACTGGTGATGTTTCTCCTGAAAACTGACCCTGGCCAATGGTCAGCTGCTTTACAGTTCCTGTTAACAATTTCAAGTCTATTAATGGAAGTTTCTGCCAGATCTTTACAAGATCATTTATACAGTATATTTCAATGTTCTACACAGTTTACAAGTCCAGTAATGGACTTTTCTGTTCCCGACACAATTACAAGAACATTTAACGTCACATACATAGTTCTTTAAAGTTTACAAGGATATTAATGGACTTATAAGTTATGTAGAAATTGGACAAAGTTATTTTATTTAATTTTCTAAAATATAATCATTTGTACTATTTTTATTTTTTAATTAATTTCATTTTGCAATCTTTGAAAACATATTAACAATCGATAGATTGCAAAGATGATTGGACTAAGCTATGTTTATATCAATTGAACAAGATATATGTCATTTGCAACTCTAGTCTCACTATATAGTCAGCTATCTCGTCATAGCTCGACTGTGTTAAAAGTCCTCATTACCAATGCCAGATTCATACAACATCCCAGGAATGGTCTTGGAGATACACAGTACGGAATCTTATATAAGTCGCCAGGTTCTTAGCAGACTTCAAATGATAAAAGCGTTTAACTATTAATGACTTCAGTACATAAGGAATCTTGTATAAGTCGCCAGGTTCTTACCAGACTTCAAATGATAAAAGCGTTTAACTAAGTGACTTCAATGCAGTCAAACATGGACAATCAGTCATTAAAACAATAAATGCATGTTCATGCTCAACCTCTAGAGTTACCTACACTTTAATATATCACGCCTCTAGAGTTACCTACACTTTAGTATATCACGCCTCTAGAGTTACCTACACTTTAGTATATCACGCCTCTAGAGTTACCTACACTTTAGTATATCACATCTCTTTTTTCTCTCATAAGAACTCAGTGACAATAAAGATCATTAGCATCATGCCAAAACTAGTGACCTGTATGTGGTATTGTCATATGTATGAAGTCGATTTATGACGTGACATGAATGCATACCAAGAAATAAATGGGAAAATATATATCAAGTGTATTGTAAATAATTATAAGTGCACATAAAACTATAATGTACAAAAACGATCAATAAAGAAATAGATTATTATGAAAATAACTTTAATTTTTTCTTGTTAAGATACAGCAATTCAAAATGCACAGACAAGCACACGTCAAACTTTTAATGAAAGTACAGCTAATGCATCTAAAACTAACACCAAAGTGGTAGCTAACTAAAGTTACATTTAGAAAGAAATTCTTACCAACGTAATTTTTATGGAGATGCTTAACAACGTCATTTTATGGAGATGCTTAACAACGTCATTTTATGGATATGCTTAACAACGTCATTTTATGGAGATGCTTAACAACGTCATTTTATGGAGATGCTTAACAACGTCATTTTATGGAGATGCTTGACAAAATCATGGCTAAGGAGACGCTTACCAAAATTATTATTAAAGAACCGTTTACTAAATCTCCTTTTGATGATACAGTTATCAAAATCACTATTAAAGATAGGCTTAGCAAAATCACTGTTGAAGATACACTTACCAAAATCATTAAAGGCGACGCTTGTCAAAATCATTATTAAAGATACACTTACCCAAATTATTGTTAAGGTGACGCTTACAAAAGTCACTTATGGAGATGCTTAACAAAATCATTGAATCATTGTTAATTAGATGCTTACTAAAGTCGTCCAGGAGACGCTTACCAAATAATTGTCAAAGATACCTTTACCAAACTCATAATTGAAGAGACATTTACCAAACTCTTAAGGAGACGTTTACTAAGCCATTGTCAAAGATACCCGTACCAAAATCACAAGGAGACACCAAAATCATTGCTAAAGACACGCTTAATCATTGTTCAGGACTCGCCTACCAAAGCCACAAGGAGACACCAAAATCATTGCTAAAGACACGTTTAATCATTGTTCAGGACTCGCTTACCAAAGTCACAAGGAGACACCAAAATCATTGCTAAAGACACGCTTAATCATTGTTCAGGACTCGCTTACCAAAGTCACAAGGAGACACCAAAATCATTGCTAAAGACACGCTTAATCACTGTTCAGGACTCGCTTACCAAAGTCACAAGGAGACACCAAAATCATTGCTAAAGACACGCTTAATCATTGTTCAGGACTCGCTTACCAAAGTCACAAGGAGACACCAAAATCATTGCTAAAGACACGCTTAATCATTGTTCAGGACTCGCTTACCAAAGTCGTAGTTCAGGAGATGCTCTTCCCGACGATATGTGCCGAACCCTATGTCAATTTTCATATTGTCACAAGGTTCAAAGTCAAGATGAAAGGGTACATAGTAGTGCAAGGGTTGCCGCATCAGAGGTAACTGCATAGCAACATGTAAGCAACATGTGATTCCTAAACAATTTTGCGTCATCACACACGTCACGTTGTCCCGGAAAGAAGCTGGCAGAAATTTCGTCACGTTTATTTGCCATGGACACACTGTTGGAAGGAACAAACAAAAGTTGGCATCGAAATGGAAATGGAACAGAACCAAATGTTCTATACGTGTTCCTGCTAAAGAATGTCAGCGACAACAAAAACATTTGTTCTCGCCAGAACATGTAAACGAAAAGAACATTTTATCGACAGAAAGCAATAACTTAAAATAAATGTATGAAGCGTGATATCGATTTCTGAAATGAAAACAATTTTCTTTAAATGACTTCTATGTTTAATTTCAGAATTACTAGTTCAAAAAGGCTGTAGCTGTAACTACGTTAGAGTAAAAGTATTTAAGAATGTAATGTGTAGTGAATAAACATGCAGAATAATTAAACAATAACACAGTTATGCAATGAAAATTACCTTGTGGCTGCAGTCGCAAGGAATCACATGTGCCCTCTATAAAGACGGTCTGAACAAATACATGAGCATGCTTATGTAAATAAAATGTAAATAAAACAAGTGCACAGGAATATAAAATGGAACAGAAGCTAGTATGTGAAAATTAAAAATTAAATCCATCCTTAGAATAAAAAATTAAACGAATACATGTACAACTGAAATTAAATTGTTTACCATACAGAGAGAAGTAAAATAAAACATATATACACGAATGTTAATTAAAATGAATACATATGCAGTAAAAATTTTATATGAATATGAAATGTTATTTTCTAAGTAAGGTAAAATATGTCAAATGCTTAATAATGTAAAATATGTCAAACGCTTAATATTGTAAAATAAAACAAAAACACAGGAAAGGAATATCAAACTAAAAATTTACGATCGAATAAATAAATTACATACAGAAAAATAAAAAGCAACACAAAAATTAAAATATGTGAATATTAAATAAAGTAAACACATTCATATAGAAATGAATATAGTATAGGTTTATAAAATGAAAGGAATTCATAGGAGTGAAAGTTACAATAAATTTACAGAGTGTAAATTATAAGTAATATAATAATAATAATAATAATAATAATAATAATAATAATAATAATAATAATAATAATAATAATAATAATAATGTTAGTTAGATGTCTATAATGAAAAATAAATAAATAATTACTTGTGAATTAAAATCAAGACATCAAAGTCGAAAATATGAAAATTTAAAAGAAAACAATATCTTTTAAATTAATTTTAAAAAATAATAATAAAGAAAACAAATAATGTGTCTGGTTGTGTTCCGCCTGTCAATCTGTTTGGAGTGAAGGTGGATGAGTGCTATAAGAAAACAACTAACATCCAGTTTCAGTGTTTTCATGAAGTAGCGGACCACACCGTCAGTTAATGTATTGCCAGCAGACGCCAAAGCATGCAGTGACCCTGACCCTGCAACACAAAGTTCTTGAAGACATAAACAACTTGCCCGCAACACACAAAGGCATTTAAGACACAAGCAACCTGCCTACAAAACACAAAGATATTTAAGACACAAGCAACCTGCCTACAAAACACAAAGATATTTAAGACACAAGCAATTTGCCTGTTGTACATAAGGACATTTAAAACACAAGCAACTTGTCTACAGTACACAAAGACGCTCAGGATAGACAACTTGCCCGCAAAGCATAAAAACTTTAAGAAACTTGTGATCTTGACTGGAAGACTGAATACACATGCATATCGCTTGTGAAAAACAAACATGCTTAATACACAGGCAATGTGCTGGGGAAAAAACTTTCAGAAACAAGCAAATTTACATAGTGGTATTTTTTCAGTAAGATCCGAAAGCTTTTGCTTGATAATTATTAATCCATTGATGACTGCATAAATAGCCAGCGAATAAATAAGATAAACTCTGATTTTGAAAAAGCAATTTCTAGAAAATGGAAAGTAATATAGAATTAATATTTACAGTTTACATTTATATCATATTTGCAGGAACATATTGTGACAAATATTTTCACTCCTTATGTTAATTCCATGTACATTTTATTTATATAATGTGTTATTATATGTTGCGCTTATATGTGTTGTTAACATTTATGTGGCGAAAGTTTTAAAGCAGACATTGTCCACTGGACATTAAGAGTAACACGTATTGGTATTGGTGCCTACTTCTGAACAAATACTTTAATACTGAATTAAGCCACAAGATGCCTACTTCTGAACAAATACTTTAATACTGAATTAAGCCACAAGATGCCTACTTCTGAACAAAAATGAAACATAAGAAAGTATCTTAGAATTATGAAACGTCATACAAAGTAACAGATTATTAAAATACATTACTACTTAGTGAAAAAAGACATAAAAATTAAAAGTTAAAATGTACAACTCTGTATTTTACTCAAAATATGGCATAATAATGAGGCGTCAAGTGGAAACTGTTAGAAACAAGTCTTCAAACATGCAGGATCTCTCAAACAGTGGTGAGAGCAAGAGATTTTCTACAATGCAGGCTTGTCCCCCCATCCCCCTACCTCCCATTGGTCAGTTACAGTTGGCTAGTATGCAGGAGTTGGTCAGTACTGACATATCACACAATCTACACGTTGATTACGGTCACTCAGTTTCATAGTTTAATGGTACAATACCTAGTTACCAGGCCTGGCTATTTCAATGAAAGTCGACTGCTGGATTTGCAAAAGATAGCACAGAATATCCTTCTAGCCTAGAATGTTATCTCAGGGTATCTTACACAGAATATCCTTCTAGCCTAGAATGTTATCTCAGGGTATCTTACACAGAATATCCTTCTAGCCTAGAATGTTATCTCAGGGTATATTACACAGAATATCCTTTTAGCCTAGAATGTTATCTCAGGGTATCTTACACAGAATATCCTTCTAGCCTAGAATGTTATCTCAGGGTATCTTCTAGTTATATTATGAGAAATTCGTACTCTTACGTGTTACTCTTAATGTGCAGTGTACAATGTCTGCTTTAAAACTTCACATAACTGTTAACAAGAAAAATAAATGCACCATATCTTATAATAACACATAAATTGCACATATGTACAATGTAAATGAGATGATTTCAATATTCTAAAAATGGCGGTTACATTGCATTAGGCCTTCATTAATTAACGATAAAGTATCTCAACATTGTCCACCTAATGTCAGATTAATTCAGATATTTAAATGCAAACTGAAATACACTTTCAAGTTAGCATTATTTCAAGGAATTACTGTTATGCTTACCAGGCAGTCTAAAATCTGAGCAAACAGGAATTGGTACTTGTAACCCTTGGACAATCATGTCATCTATCAGTGGGCTCGAACCACTATCTATCTGAATCTTCATGCCCAGGTCGACAAGATAATATGTGGCACTATCAGCTTTGCGCACGTTTGCTCTAGATGATAAACAGACAGATAAATAGATAGATAGATAGATAGATAGATAGATAGATAGATAGATAGATAGATAGATAGATAGATAGATAGATAGATAGATAGATAGATAGATAGATAGATAGATAGATAGATAGATAGATAGATAGATAGATAGATAGATAGATAGATAGATAGATAGATAGATAGATAGATAGATAGAGAGATAGATAGATAGATAGATAGATAGATAGATAGATAGATAGATAGATAGATAGATAGATAGATAGATAGATAGATAGATAGATAGATAGATAGATAGATAGATAGATAGATAGATAGATAGATAGATAGATAGATAGATAGATAGATAGATAGATAGATAGATAGATAGATAGATAGATAGATAGATAGATAGATAGATAGATAGTAGATAGATAGATAGATAGATGGTTAAACAATGCGCTGCCAGCATTATTATGAAACCCGCTCATTAAAAAATACACTAGGTTAAAAACAAAATTAGAAGTTTGGCTCATATCATAGGAAGTAAAACTCGATAAAATACTGTTAATTAATAAAGTACACGAATCAATAGTAAATCTATTCAAATTCTTCAGAAATAAAATAATTAATTCAAAGTGGTTGATGAAAGCAGTCAAAACTATGACAAAATGAATGATTATATTACAAGTCCCACTCACAAAGGCAAATATACATATTGATGACAATGATGTAGATGATGAAACCTTATCCACATCTACTGACGAAAACCGATGTGACGAATATTGTGCAGCTTACATACTTATGAGTTCAAGTCAGTTTTACACTTAGACAATGTGTGGAACACGCTTGCTATGATATGAAGTCAGCTTTACACTTAGAATGTGTATCACACTTGTTGTGACGTCAGTTTAATACTTAGACATGTATAACACACTTGTGACGTCGTCAGTTTAATACTTAGACATGTGTAACACACTTATTGTAGATGTAATAATTAAAATAAATGTAACATTTTAACAAATTGAAAGATCAAGTGCCTATATAATGATTTGATAACATTTTCAATACTACTTACTTCACAATGAAGAAATTTGACAACAGAAATTCTTTCTTCACATCTGAAACAATTGAAACCTTTGGTTTGTATTAAAGACTTTAATTAATCAAAGTTAAAGGGGTTATTTTATAACAGTGAACACTTTATAATTTGTTTTAACATTTATAAAATAAGTCTGAGAAAAAACTATCAATACGACTTTTTCTCTAAAAGCAAGGAGAAAAAGGGAGCTAATCAGTAGTCGCTGCTAAGTTTGGAAAACTTCCTTAAAAGTATCTTCACTGAAAGAATACTTGATTGGAAAACTGTTTTGGCATAATATCCATTCTTTAACAAGATCCATAGTTTGCAAGAGACCATTGTTTACCCGGCGTCTATACTGAAAGAATATCTGATTGGTAAAAAACTGTTTTGGCATAATATCCATTCTTTAACAAGATCCATAGTTTGCAAGAGACCATTGTTTACCTGGCGTCTATACTACCTATCATTTGTATTTATGTCGCCGTTATGCCCGACACTTACCGAGCTCCCAAACTTGTGTAACTACGGTATTTACTTAACATCCATACTTACCGAGCTCCCAAACTTGTGTAACTACGGTATTTGCTTAACATCCATACTTACCGAGCTCCCAAACTTGTGTAAACACCATACTTACTTAACATCCATAGTTATCTAGCATCCATACTTGTGTAAACACCATACCCAGCATCCATCCAGTCTTATGTAGCCGTTATAATTACCTATATCTATACTTATCTAAAAACTGTATATAGATACATACGCAACGTTCATACTTGAGTACAATACATACATACATACTTACATACATACATACATACATACATACATACATACATACTTACTTACATACATACATACATACTTATTTAACATTTTTACTTACGTAAAAACTTCAGCCATGTGTACATAAATCCACATTACCAAACTTACTTCACCCTCTATTCTTAGCATGCACACTTACCAATGCTGTTGTTAAAAAGAAGAATCTCTTGCGAACAAGTTTCAAACTGCACGTGAAATGTCGGCATGCACGGATCTAGTGACATGGACGCACGCACAGATCTCGAGTAGTTAATTGCCTGTCAGTGCGAAATTAGGTTTGATGCATGAATTCATTTCAGTTTTATCTTTGAATAGCAAGAGAAAATATACTTATGTAATATGCTTCAAGGAATATTTGAAAACTAAAATGTTAACAAAATCTCAAAAGATAATATTATAAAAATGTATGACTTCACTTTGTTTTGTATTTCTCTCTCTCTCTCTCTCTCTCTCTCTCTCTCTCTCTCTCTCTCTCTCTCTCTCTCTCTCTCTCTCTCTCTCTCTCTCTCTCTCACACACACACACGACATATTTCCTTCTTTTCCAGTGACTTTGATACAGATAATCCACTATGGTTTGGAAAACAAACATTTAGAAATTCAGGAGCTGTGGACATCCGTATTGACAAATGATAAAATGACAGTCCCAGAAACATCTTAGCAGTAAAGGTCATTCAGGTCACAGGTAAAGATTTTATGGGAGATCGTCCAAACATGTTTACTGTCTGTCTGTTCGTGTGTCAGTTCTATTTCTCTAAATGTTATATTATTTTTTTAATTATCAATCTCACTCTTCTTTTTGATTGAATGAGTGTTGGTAGTGAGTGACGGTTGTGAGTGCTGGTAGTGAGTGACGGTTGTTAAGTGCTGGTAGTGAGTGACGGTTGTGAATGCTGGTAGTGAGTGACGGTTGTTAAGTGCTGGTAGTGAGTGATGGTTGTTAAGTGCTGGTAGTGAGTGACGCTTGTAATTGACGGTAGTGAGTGCTGGTAGTGAGTGACGGTTGTGAGTACTGGTAGTGAGTGACGGTTGTAATTGACGGTAGTGAGTGCTGGTAGTGAGTGACGGTTGTAATTGACGGTAGTGAGTGCTGGTAGTGAGTGACGGTTGTGAGTGCTGGTAGTGAGTGCTGATAGTGAGTGACGGTTGTGAGTGCTGGTAGTGAGTGACGGTTGTAATTGACGGTAGTGAGTGCTGGTAGTGAGTGACGGTAGTGAGTGACGGTTGTTAAGTGCTGGTAGTGAGTGACGGTTGTGAGTGCTCCACACGCTCCAAGATGCTTAGATGCCATTTGCTTTCTTCTTTTTTTTTTTTTTATTATGATGATAGCAATGGGGTAGAAAAATAATTGCTCAAATAGAATACAAATACTAAACCATTTACAGAAAATTAATTGCTCAAAACTTACAGGAATAGGAATGTCCATGCATACTTCCACTCCAAGACATTTCTGCTTGACGCTGACGTAGAGAAGTTTGGCCAGTTTGCTGTTGGTGAATGATGGCAGTGTCATCGTCTTGTTGAACACACTGCATGCTGAAAACAAAAGTTCTATTTTCAGACTAAATCTAACTTTAAATTTAATAAAGCACTAAAGCAGGGAAGCGTAAATAAAGTGTGCATTCAAGTTATCTTCTTCATGTACGCACAATTCAGCAAATAAATTAAAAGAATTATTATAAAACAAACTATGTTAATAAATATATGATGTAAATTAAATTACTAAAACAAACGTAAGTAATGTAAATAGTCACCTGTACATAGAATTTAAATTTTATGCTTAATATGTTAACGAGATATTTATCAAGAAAGACATTTAAACTAACAACTCCATACTGACTGGTATTGTTTCTTTGGAAGGCGCTAGAACTGAATGCTAATTACCATTGTCTAAGAGGATTAACCAAACTCAGATCTAGACTAGGAACGCTTTTCCAAAAAATGATAATAATTCAGACGTGTCAATAATTTATTAACACTGGTTGACACGTAATTAAAACGAAACAATTTTAGGCGTAACTTGGAAATAAAGAATTAATGAATAGGTTGCAATGTAGATATAACTCGATAATAAAGATCTAATGAGTACATGACAATGTAGACGTAACTTGATAATAAAGATCTAATGAATACATAACACTGTAGACGTAACTTGATAATAAAGATCTAATGAATACATAACACTGTAGACTATCTCGATATTAAAGATATAATGAATGTAGAAGCAACTTGATTAATAATGATTTAATTAAAATGTAACATTTTAGGCTTGGAAATGTTGTGGGTGTAATTTGATTTTTATGATTTAATTAAACTGTAACTTTGTAGGCGTAACTCCATAATGATGATCCATGCAAATCGTAACATTTTGGGGACAACTTGAAATAATGATCTAATTAAAACTTAACGTTTTCATGTGTAATTTGAAATTTAGCTTTCTAATGTAACGTAACCCGATTGTGTTTAATAACACAACGTGACACTTTGTTTAGAAAGCGTCCAATTTCCTGTGAATTGAAGCAGACGTACTTCTGTCGGCCAGTTCAAGCCTTGCTATTTGTTCTTCTCTCGTCCCACTGGAGTCCAGTCCCCGGGTTGTCAGCGTCTGTAGACGTGTTTCTTCGGTCATTGCGTCCGGACGGACACATGGCAAAGCATTTGTATCGGCCTGAGTGTGAAAACTTTGTTAGTAAACTTTGAAAAATAGATATTCATATTGGCACAAATACTTGGACAGAAATAGCTCTGCACGTATAATTAGAGATCTTTGGAAAACGTAACCCACAGAAATAAAAATTATGCATGAATAATTACAGAATTTTCTTTAAATCCTCAAACCCATACATATCATCTTTGCACGCATAATTATACAACTTTTAAAAATATGCATCATTACACGTACATACACAATATAAAATGCATAATTATAGAACTTTTACAGACTTAATAAACATCAGGCTCATAAATAGATTCACTGACTAGCTCAAATACATACTCGTATAGAGATTCGCTGATAAACTAGCAGAGACTCATAGACAGACGTATGCAGACTTGTATACATACTAACAAGCAGACTCATTGACTGATAGACAGACGTATGCAGACTTGTATACATACTAACAGGCAGACTCATTGACTGATAGACAGACGTACGCAGACTTTCATACATACTAGTAGACAAACTCGTAGATACATGAAGTCTTCTTACTTTGTCAAGACACGGTATCTTATCAAGCACGGCATTTGCAAGCTCTTCCAAGGATTTCTTCAGCACAGTTTTGCCATTCTTCAAGAATTTGTCTTTCTGATTTCTAAGTAATTGTTTGAGGTCCACTGAATTAAACAATAAAAGTTCATTTCATACAGTTTGTTATTTGAAGGGCAGCCAAAGCAAACATATGCTGAAAGAGATATCAATATTCTGCAACGCAAATAATACCGCAAGTATTACGCCGCCTATTTTTTCTACTAAAAGAATACGTGTAAAAGGAGAAAAGCAATCGTGCAATAATTTATTTAAACTTTTTTTCAGAAATTGTCCATAGTAATAAGCACACACACACACACACACACACACATATATATATATATATATATATATATATATGCTACTGAACAATAATGATGAAACAAAAAATGAGACAAAACCTAGAACCATCCAGTCGATTAATTAATTCTGTACTAGATTGTCTGCCTGACTACATAAAGATAGGCTATGTACTAACTAATTATGTACTAGATTGTCTGCCTGACTACATAAAGATAGGCTATGTACTAACTAATTCTGTACTAGATTGTCTGCCTAACTACATAAAGATAGGCTATGTACTAACTAATTCTGTACTAGATTGTCTGCCTGACTACATAAAGATAGGCTGTTTGCATTGCAAGTCTCTGAACTCTAGTCAAATGTCGAATGCCTCCTATGTTACTTGCCTTCAGGGAAGGTCAAGGAACCGTCAGGTCCACACACTGGCAAAGGTAGCACCGCTCGATCAAAGACAGGTAGTTTGACAAGACACTCATCCTGGTTACCAGATTTGCAGATCATGACAGTCACACTTAGTATGGCACTCGTGTCTTCCTTCTCAAGCACCACGCTGTAAATGAGATGAGAACTGTAAAACTATCTTCACAGAAATTTCGCTTTAAAATGTTCACTCCTGTTTCAATTGTCTCCTCAAAACCTTTCCAATACAAATACGTGCTTACAGAAAATGACCTTTAACACTACATTTATAATATAATAATTATGTTTATATAATATAACGCAAGATATAAAAGAGATACCACTACGCTAATTAAGCAAGGTTTGAAAGCAAAGCCTATTTTACTTATTATGACAAATAATGACATAATGAGGAAAATGACGAAATAACGATAAAACACGCATTGCTTGGGTGGCTTATCGCTGTCATTAGTGAACCTCTATTACAGACAAATGTACATGACTAAAATACTTTGTTGTTTTAGATAAGTACAGTGTCAAAGAGTGTGCTACGGATTTATATTAATATCACTCAGTGCATTTACTAATATACAAGATCAAATATAGTTTTAAAATGTGTAAACTGTAAATGCAATTCTGAAAACTAAAGTGTAGAATTATTTGTCATAAACAAATTACATACATCAGGGAAACACTATCCTGTCCATTCTTTTGATTAGGTAAAGGTATCTAAGTGGACTTAATTAACAAAATCAACCGTACCAACAGGAACAAAATACGAAAGCAAAAATAAAAACAATAACAAAAATAACTTACGTCAAGAAAAGTTCAGCGTTAAGTGTGCTGATGATCACTCCTGTAGCAATTGTCTCCTCAAAACCTTTCCAATACAAATACGTGCTTATAGAAAATGACCTTTAACACTACATTTATAATATAATAATTATATTTATATAATATAATGCAATTCATTCTAGATCTAGAATTATTTCCAGTGGTCTTTTACTGGATTTGTTCGCCCTCCCACGTATGTTTAGTATGATAGAAGAAAATAGGCGTGACGTCATTTTTATATGTGCTCTGATTTACTAATAACCTATATCTTTACAAAACTGCCTTACTGCTACTCCCATTTACTAAAAGATTAACTTTTTGTGTTCTATACGTTATTAGACCTAATTCACGTCTAGTTTCTCAAACCTTTTCTGTAACTTTACATGTAAAATATTCTAAATAAATTGTTTCATTTCTTTTTGTTCAGAAAAATATTTCTTAATTATGCTACATAAACATGCATTTCTATTTAGTATTTCTGAAAGAAATACCTAGTATTATCCTGAGATTTGTAAAATTTCTTTGAAAAGTACGTTCTTACCTCCAAAAATATCGTCTAGATTGACATCGGGCCCAAACCTCTTCTCGATTTTGTCTCGAATGCCGACGACCAAGGTAAACGTGCAGGGTTCGAAGCGAGCATACAGTTTGTACACCTTTCGGAAAAACGCCACTTTGATGTCTACACAGCATTCAAGCCCCAGACACTGCTGGTCCATAGTACAGAACATCTCTTTCGGCAGCCCCAGTGACAACAGTGGGCATTCTTACGTGTAAAGGGTTAAACAGACAAGCATGAAATCTGTTCCTATTTTTAAAGCGTTTCTAGATTAAAAACATATCTCAATCTTTCATGTTTATTATCGCAGGTAACGAGATGTTTGACTTTTATTTCAACACTTCTGGCGCCCGGATTTTGCTCTCTCTCTCTCTCTCTCTCTCTCTCTCTCTCTCTCTCTCTCTCTCTCTCTCTCTCTCTCTCTCTCTCTCTCTCTCTCTCTCTCTCTCTCTCTCTCTCTCTCTCTCTCTCTTTCTCTTTCTCTCTCAGCCAAACACATACAACCCTTATATGTGTATGCGTGTAGTAATATGCATACGTGTGTAGATATGTACTCGTTACACATGTTATTTAAACTGACTGTAAGACAAATAATAAATTACATACCACAAATCACAGCGGGCAGCATTAATAATTCGCAATTCGCTTCAAACTATCCGAAACATGAAACTTTATCTCAAGTATGTGACAGCAGAGACAGGAACTCAAGACTTTACTACATAAATGTGACGTAATAAAATGACACTTGAATTTATTTCCAGTTTGTGACAAGGAAATCAAGCGAAAAATATTAATAAAATTGTTTAATGTGTTGAATTGGCTACAAATTTAATTACGTCTCCTTTCTAAATATCAAACTTGGAAAGAAATAACAATAATTTAACATGAAAATTAAGCATTTACTTATAAAATGTCATTATACTAACTATCACTCCTTGCCAGAAACCGGCTCTTGAGTTCAGCTCGCGAACCCTCGGTAGATTTGCCTTGTTTGCGAAGTTCATTTCGAAAATCTTCTTCAGACATTTGGTTGGGGTTCAGACAGGGTTTGTTGTCTAGCATTACCTAGTACAAAAATAAATGAATATCAACAGAAACAGATAAAAGTACATTTATGAAAACATATTTTACCATGTGATTTTCCTAACATTTTTAACGAATGAAAGAATGGTTGGACTAGAAGAAAGTTTTATAGAATGCTCTTATGTTGAACGAGATTTATTTTTCAATGGTAATAGTATGTATGTAAGTTGTATGTACTTAAAAAGTAATGGATGTACTTTTCATTAGTAATGTTGTAAGTTGTATATACTTAAAGTAATGGATGCACTTTTCACTAGTAATGTTGTAAGCTGTATGTAGGCCTACTTAAAAAGTAATGGATGCACTTTTCACTAGTAATGTTGTAAGTTGTATGTACTTAAAAAGTAATGGATGAACCTTTCAATAGTAATATTGTAAACTATGCTTTGATACAACAGACTTGTGTTTGGCTGTATGTGCTATATAAATTCTAGGTGTATTGTCAATGGTGATAATGAATGTTGAATATAATCAGATTTAGGTGTATTGTCAAACAGTGATTATGTATGCTAAATGTTCTGAAAGAGATCTAGATGTACTGTCAAATAGTCTTATTCTAGTGGGGCTAAATATACTTAAAAAGAACTAAATGTACTTTCAAATAGTGATATTATGGCTAAATGTACTAAAAAAAAAAGAACTAAATGTATTCTCAAATAGTGACACTATATGGCTAAATGTTCTCAAAGATATCTAGATGTTCTGTCAAATAGTGATACTATATAGCTAAATGTACTCAAAGAGGGCTAAGTGCACTAATACAACAGACGTATGGTTGGATTTATGTGCTCAAAGAAAGATAATGTTAACAATTAATACTCTTGTTTTTTTTCTATTTTAGGAGGCAATTTGGTGATAATGTGTGAATGTATGTTTTTAAAAAGTACTAATGTAATCTTAATGTGTCCATGTTTTCTAACAGGCTAGATGTAGTGATAAATGTGGTAGTGTAATTATGGTTACATATTTTCAAAGAACGCTTGATATAACGTTCCACAAAAACAGTTTAGAAACTGCAGTTATTTTCACGAAAACGTATTTGATAAATACACTCCAACCACTAGTTGCATAAAAACACCTCTTTACATAACAGTCAATTTTGAAACAGCTCTATAGATTCATATAATCAAATATAAAGCAGAACACGTATTCTTTCGAAAAGATAAATATTAAGATAACGAGTAAACTGAGAGGTATTTGGGTTTTTTTCTGTATTATACCTGTATAGTTTTGAAAACATTGGTAAGTCTCGAAAGACTGTCGTTTAACTTTAGAGCATCCAGTAGCTTGACAATGGCTCCCATTTTCATGTCTTTAATGCTGAACTTCTTCAGAAATGTAGTCGCCGATTTGAACAATGTTCCCAGAGCTTAAAATTAAATGGGACAATTCTTTTAAAACTGGAACGATTTTGTAACTTCTGCTAAACATTCCACCTTAAACATCCCTGATTTCAATACGTAGAACTGGAATTTATAATCGTAGCCAGTACATACTGATATGAATTACAAAATGTAATCATCTATAAATCGTAGCCATTACATACTGATATGAATTACAAAATGTTATCATATATAAATTGTAGCCATTATATACTGACATGAATTACAAAACGTTATCATCTATAAATCGTAACCAGTACATATTAATAAGAATTACAAAATGTTATCATCTATAAATCGTAACCAGTACATATTAATAAGAATTACAAAATGTTATCATCTATAAATCGTAATCAGTACATACTGATATTAATTACAAAATGTTATCATCTATAAATTATTATTGATTCACACTTTTTCAACCGACTGTTTAACATCATACACTATATTGCATAAAGCATAAAAATATACAATAATACAATAAAAAAGTATGTGGCATTATTCAATATATAAAACTGTTTATCAAAGATTCTATTCGAACTCACAATCTATAGAATCTACATATATAGCTAGCTTGTTAAATTCTCTAGAAATCTACATATATAGCTAGCTTGTTAAATTCTCTAGAAATCTACATATATAGCTAGCTTGTTAAATTCTCTAGAAATCTACATATATAGCTAGCTTGTTAAATTCTCTAGAAATCTACATATATAGCTAGCTTGTTAAATTCTCTAGAAATCTACATATATAGCTAGCTTGTTAAATTCTCTAGAAATCTGCATATACATAAATGTGTACTAATGTTAGAAAAATAGTCCTTTCTGAATCATTATATCTTTCTATCACTTTTTTGGATCATTATATATCTTTCTATCACTTTATGGATCATTATATCTCTTTCTATCACTTTCTGGATCATTATATCTCTTTCTTTTTGTGGATCATTATATCTCTTTCTATCACTTTCGCCGTCTTGATTAATTGGACGAAATATCAACGTAAATAACGAAAATATTTTAATCTAAAGAACACAGGGAGAAACTAATGTTTAGCGAAAACACTAAAAGAGAAACTTAGTTTTAGTAATTATCAAAATTGGTCCTAAAAATTACTAATTTTCAAGGTTATACACTTTTTTCAAGTGGCGTGGCTTTCTCGGGTTTTGCGAACGTTTACTGCCAAACTGCTGTGACTGTGTGATAGGTCAAGACTCATTCACGTTATTTCTATGATAGGTTAGTGACTCATTCAAGTTATTTCTAAGATAAGGTCGTGACTCACGCACATTTTTCTAGGATAGGGTCTTGACTCAAGCACTTTTGTCTACGATAAGGTCGTGACTCATTCACATTATTTCTAAGGATGGGGTCGTGATTCAAATCACGTTATTTCTAATACAGGGTCGTGACTCAAGCATGATATTTCTAGGATAGGGTCGTCACTCAAGCATGTTATTTTTAGGATAGGGTCGTGATATTAATTCTGGAATTTGCTTCTGTGAAATCATAGTTGCAGGGTTTAATAGGGTGATGAATGGACTGGCCTGTACATTTTAGTAGTTATCCATTTATGCATTATATCTCATATAAATTTTGTTTCAAAAATGTATTTTCTGTTTGGTATGTACTTTACAGTTGAAGATACAGTATTTTTCCTTTCATGTTCAGCAGCTTCCTAATAAGTCCATGCCTACCATTTTGTGTAAAATGTCTACAGTATAACATCAAAAGAATGCCCACACAAAAAGAAATGCGAACATTCCTTTCTTGATCATCTGACTTTTTTTAAAAGAAAATTTAAATGAATGCTTAATAGGATTTTTATTTTTGTTATTTGTTAAACTATTCCATATAAGAATAATATTAAACACACCACTGTCGTTAGAAGTTAACGCAGTCTTCTCGGCCGTCACCTTGTTACTTTGAACTTGCTGAGCCAATGACGTGGGCTGTTTGACGTCCAAGTCCAGAACAGGGGTGGGATCATTGGAATCAGTGAGAATGGGTGGTTCTGTGACCCCCGTTTTAGCCTGGGGACTGGTGTCTTCTTCTTTCCGACCAGCCAAGCCTGCGATGGAGCCGGCGGCCACAGTTTGTCCCTGTGTAAATAAAGTCAAAACAATAATAATAAAAATAAAAATAATTATTAATAATATATCGACTAGAAAAACACCACACCCACTACTACTACTAATTATAAATTACCTTAGTTATATAAATGCATTCCTCCTTTAAAAACAAAATTTGCCAAATCAAATCAGTCAATATTAATGCACAAAATATACATTATTAAAAATATTTCTATAACATTAGATTAATGCAAAAAAAATTATATTTGTTTGTTTGTTTGTTCATGGTAAAACAATAGATATATTTTTCAACACATTTAAGACATTTTGTTTTAAATTTCAAAATTTTATTAATATATAGGTCCAAATATTTCACTGATTTTATCAGACATTTTATATTAATATATAAATCCAAATGATAATGGTTTATTCAGACTTTTTATATTAATATATAGATCCAAAAGTACACTGATTTTATACGGTTTTTAATGACGAAAGTGAGGGACAAATTACTGACCTTATAAACAAATTTATAATCGTCACATTCCTGAACCCACTTTGGCATCTCGGGAAAGCGTGGGTCCAGATACTTTGTGGGATCAATTGTACTATTGCCCTTTGTCATAGCAATGTGTATGTGGTTCGAGCCTCCACACGAGGATCTTGAGGCTACGCCTATCACCTGCCCAGCAACCACCTGAAAAATAACAGACAGTCATTGTATTGTGTGTGTTTCATTTTCTCATTCATAATATTTCCGTATCATGCGAATACACTTTTTGTTAATGCACATAAAGCAACATAAAATTAATGATAACATGAAAGGTGTGCAGTTTTGCATATTGATAGTAATCTCTCTTCGTCACGTGACCGTATTTCTTGGAACATCTACTTCTTACGGTATAGGTGAGGATGGAGATATATTACAAGATGTTGATCACCAAAATCCTTGACGAGGAGGATGAATTGTAAAGTCTCATCTCTCTCTGTCTCTGTCTGTCTCTCTCTCTCTCTCTCTCTCTCTCTCTCTCTCTCTCTCTCTCTCTCTCTCTCTCTCTCTCTCTCTTTATATATATCTCCATGCATACATATACAAAGACAGACAGACGGAAAGAGAGAAGGGAGCCAACGTAAGACATATCGAAACCATGTTCTTCCCATCAGTGCTTAACAACAAATTTTAGTTCTAACCAGTGTATGCTAATTGAATGTATAATCATTGCTTGAGAAAATCTAATACTGATTAATATATAGCAGCATACACCCATTAAAAAAAACAGCATAACACTTCTAATCAATACACTAAAAGCAAGTACACATAAATATATCTGCCTTTATATATTGTCCTAACAACCTACTTCTTACCAATACCCATAAACTTATCTACCTTTATATCCTGTCACAACAATCTACTTGTTACCAATATATAAACATATCCATCTTTATATACTGTCACAACAATCTACTTGTTACCAATATATAAACATATCCATCTTTATATACTGTCACAACAATCTACTTGTTACCAATACAGATAAACATATCTATCTATAAATACTGTCGCAAAAAATATTTGTTAACAATAAACACAAACATATATATATATATATATACTGTCACAATAATCCATTTGTTACCAGTACACATAAACATATTTATACTATATCACAAAGTCCTACTTGTGACCAGTGCACATAAATATATCTTCTTTTATTTACTGTCACAATAGTGTACTTGTGGCCAATGCATAAATATACCTTTGTTATTTTTGTGAGAACAACCATCATCAGACCAGGAAACATAAAAACAACTACCTTTGTTGTCAAGACAACTTTTTGGACAAATACTCATAAGCATATCTACTATTGTATGCTATCAAAACAATTTAAATCTTTTAAAAACAAATAAGCATATCTACCTGTGACACCAGTGACACTTGGCTAAAGGTTATTATTATTATTTATTTATTAATCATCCATAACTATTTACAAGTGATGAGAATCTTAATTTATGTTATTAATAATTCTCCAGCAGACACCACTCGTCTCTCTCACTTGGCAGATATGCTGACACTGTAAACGTTTTCTCTCTTCGTCAATTCATAGTCCTAACAATGACCATCATAATAATAATATTACGCAGATTGGATTTTGGATTGAATAAATTTAACAATAAGAGTAAGCCATTAAAAATGAGAGCCATATTTCGTCGTCTACTTCAACATACATTTACTTCACTGAATGAGCGGCGACCAATTGTGTCGTTGGCTCTGATATTGGTGATGACAAAGTTGACGCCCTGGGGCGGACCACTTTTAGTTTCAATTGTCACCTCGTTGTTGTTGTTGTCAGAAACATATATTATTCCAGAGAAGGGAGCCACAATTTTAAAACCTTCAGACTGTTGAGTAAGAATATATTTGAGTTGAAATCGATTATAAGATAAATAGATAGACAGACAGACAGAAGACAGGCAGACAGACAGAAGACAGACAGACAGAAGACAGGCAGACAGACAGAAGACAGACAGACAGACAGACGGACGGACGGACGGACGGACAGACAGACAGACAGACAGACAGACAGACAGACAGACAGACAGACAGACAGACAGACAGACAGATAGACAGATAGATAGATAGATAGATAGATAGATAGATAGATAGATAGATAGATAGATAGATAGATAGATAGATAGATAGATAGATAGATAGAAAATATGTAAACTAAAATTGCATATAACTATTATAACTGGTATTTATATAACAAATTAGCAGCCGTCAAGAATACAGTATACATGTTTCAGGAAAATTATCACATATTAGTTACAGATAAAGAAATGTAGGCATATGAGTTAATCGTAGATGGTTATTACTGACAGGAAACTAGAAACTGTAAATGTACAAATTATAAGTCAAAAGTGGCTGTCACTAAAACAAACATATCACACGTGGTTGTCGAAAAGCAAATCACAATTGGTTGCTCAGGAAACAAAAAGATGGTTGTTAACAATACACACCGCAAGAAGGTCCACTCCGTCATGCTGGTATTCAGGGCCGCCATTTTGCAGTGATGATGGGTAGAATCCCTTGCCACTGCACCCGCCTCCTGGGGTACGTGTAACTCGCGGGAAATCTTTGTGAGCTTTCGGGCCGAACACTCGTTCTATGAATGATTTCGCTTTCTGAGCGCTGAATGTCACAAACCAAATAGAAAGTGGTGCTTATAAAATACTTTATTTAAGATTTTTACACAAATCAACAAATTCAACTTGTAACTAAAATTAGAATGCCAAAGATGCGACAGGATACTGTAAATTCATTTATTTGTTAGCCTGTCCATCTGTGTACTTTGCCTTTGTCATTATTTTATTATGACTTGCATGTCGTATAAAACTGTCAATATTCACTTATTTGGTGACGTCATTGAATGACTTGAAAATTATGAAGTTATTAACAGAATAGTTCAACAATTGTTTTTAGTCCTTCCTACCCGTTAAACGACGGTTATAATACTTGTTCGTTTTTCCATTTTATGTGACTAAATGAGTTGTGTTCGTGATTCCAATTACGGCAAAATTCTGTTAGTAATTCTAATTACGGCAGTGGGTTCTGTTAGTGATTCTAATTACGGGCAGTGAGTTATGTTAGTGATTCTAATTATGGCAAAATTCTGTTAGTGATTCTAATTATGGCAGTGGGTTCTGTTAGTGATTCTAATTACGGCACTGGGTTATGTTAGTGATTCTAATTACGGCAAAATTCTGTTAGTGATTCTAATTATGGCAGTGGGTTCTGTTAGTGATTCTAATTACGGCACTGGGTTATGTTAGTGATTTTAATTACGGCACTGAGTTCTGTTAGTGATTTTAATTACGACAGTGAGTTCTGTTAGTGATTTTAATTACGGCACTAAGTTCTGTTAGTGATTTTAATTATGACAGTGAGTTCTGTTAGTGATTTTAATTACGACAGTAAGTTCTGTTAGTGATTTTAATTACGACAGTGAATTCTGTTGATTCTAATTACGGCACCGAGTTATATTAGTCATACTAATTACAGCAGTCAGTTAGGCTAGTGATGTGATATTTTATTGATTTTTAATTACACCATTTTGGGGAGTGTTGCAAACTTTTATGGATTTTGTAACAACATTTATGGCAGTGAGTTTTAATATTTCTATATATCTTAGTGGTATAATTACGGCCAGTATGTCATGATAGTAGTATATGCTTTAGCGATCCTATTATGACAGTGATTTCAGTCAGTCAATTGAAACAGTGACACTTCCGGCTTACGCCAATTTTGTGCGATATTCTTGAAGGTTTTAGTGATCTAGTTATGTCAGTGTCCAACAAAATTGTAGTCATGGTCTGGCAAGTGTAATGACGTTTTCGTTAACTTCCAGATGACGCTCACTCTTACAACTTTGAAAATTACTCTCAGATCTTTAGTGGAAATGTTCAAGTCAATTTCCATTGTCTATCATTTTATTGGCACCAACTGTCCGTTACAGAAGAATCCGAATGGTTTGCAGAAAAGATCGGACAAAATTTCTGTGACAAATATTTTCACCCTTTCATCTATTTGTCACTTTAATATATATATGTTAAAATGTACTGCTTTATTCTTGTTGTTAACTCTAATGTAATTATGTTGTAAGTAGATATCATGTATCTACTTTTAAAAAACGATGATTAACATAGGGTAGAGGAGGGGTGGTGTATGTGTTTATTTTTTTGTTTTTTTTAATTTAAAATCCAGATTCCTTCGAACTTAGTGTACAAAATTTAAGTTGTATATTAAATGTTGTAAATTAAAATGTGTACTATGTAGTAAATGTATACATACACTTTGTATTCACTATACAGAAAGTATTATCTACCTCAACATTTCTACTTTATTAACAAACACCTTGCTCCCAAAAGGAACTGTCATATTTTCAGCTTCAGGAATGTGTATTACGCAACAAAAGGCCTAATTTATTTTATCACGACTAATACTTCTGTCACGCATTTATGCTCTCTGTAAGTTCGACTTGTCCTTTATACTCACTATAGCACTATAGTTCGATATGTATTGTCACTTATTTACGATCACTATAATTTGACCTGTCTTGCCCACTGTTTATGTTCATTGTAGTTTGACTTGTATTGTCTTTCATTTATGCTCACTATATTTTGTTCTGTATTGTCCCTTATTTATGCTCCATTTTTCGGAATTCTAAAATGACGTTTGCAGCAGTGTAAATGTCATTAATGAGACATTGTTGTCGATCTTTAAAATATTAGTTACTGCAATGTATTATGGCACAACTTTGAATTGTTAATACACCTCTTATTGCAGTTGTAATATTCAAATTGATTCTTTAAGGGATTATAAAGAACCCATTTATGTCTCCAAGTTAGTGATATTTTACGCATTTTAGTAATCCCTTCTGTCATGTGTCCACCAGAGAGGAATAAAGCTGGAAATTAAAGAAAGGGAGAGAAAAGGGCTCTTACATACAAATGTTGGTCAGGCTGATCGCTATCGGCCTTAGTCATGGAAAACCCACCATATAGTCATAAATACTTTTGCATGGGGGAATGTTCACCAAGCTATGACTAAAACCAGACTGCCTAGTACAGTACATGGGAAAGCAACGCAAAATAAGTGTAGGCAGGAGTAACATTGTCTAGATGGCATAAGGAATAAATAAGGAAGACTAAGACATAAACATGTCAGTGAGTACAAACCCGTCTTTGAGCGCATAATATGCTTTCTTGATGTTCTCTACCAAGTCGAATATATCTGTGAAAGATTTCTCAATATCATCACCCAGGTTCTGCAGTCCTAGTATTGATTCTGCAATGGCTGGAATTTGCAGAAGTTCGTCAATGGCCTTTTGTTTTAGTGCTGCCTGCAAAGACAGTAATCAAAGTCATGAAATAACGAACTTTTGACTCTTGTACAATAACGCAGCATGTTGAGTGAAAACAAAATATCTGATTTTTATAACTTCTTAAATTATGAAAATAACAGCAAACAATTTTATGGATTTATCTTTTGTTGGTGATTTGATTTGCAGCTGGAGTAAGGCTTGAAATATTTATAGCTTTACTTGATACGCTGTGTGTTCCATTTTGATGATTTAAATAGTGGGGGTGAGCGAGGGAGGTAGTGGTGGTGAGCGAGGGAGGTAGTGGGGATGAGCAGTGGTAAATATGTATACAGTGCTGCACGTTGATGATGGAAAATACTGTTGTTTAGTGTCTCAAGATACACATCGTCTGTAAAGTGCTATAGAAATTTGGTCTATACTGAAGAAAGAAAGAGTATAATGTTGGTCCATCTGGTTTGCACAACTGTATCCTTTCTCTCTACAGACGGATCTATTGTCCAATATACTGCATATTTGAATCCTTTCTCTCTACAGATAGCTATATTGTCCGATATACTACACAATTGAATCCGTACAATTGAGAGAACGTGAGTAGCAGTACGTCAAAATAAAACACTACAGAAATTCTATTCCTCATTCTTTGCAAATGATTCTATGGGCAAGTGTTAAGACTGAGTCCCTCCCTAACATGGATTGTATATGGAACAGGAGACCCGTGGCTAGATAAGGTAAAGACATCTCAGTATTGTGTAGATGGTTAAATTTATTAGGAATGTTATATTATTTGAAGCATGTGTATTCTTCTGTTTGTTTCGCAGGGGCATATGACAAAATCAGTATTTATTAATTAGTAAATTGCAGTTTACTTAGGCTGTGCAATTACTTGTGTTTCAGTTTTTTCCCTTTTATGTCTCTTTCTTGGTTCATTTTCTATCTTATTCTGAAATCTATTATGAGGGCTTTGGGTGCCTGATTCTGATGTATTTATGCCATGTCCTTTGGAGTGTCTACCAGTGTGACGTAACTCATGCCTGCACAATCAAGCTGTCCCGATTGTGACAGTGATTACAGTGTGGTTTGAACTTAATCAGACTTTTAATCCAAAAATATCAAGAAACTAGGGCATAATGTATTTTGCTGATTCTCTAAAGATTGTTAAACTTAATGTTTATTAATTTTTTATTAATTGTTCAGTTTTGCATATATGTTAATTAATGAAACATAAATTCTTTGTTTCTACTTTATCATAACTTGCAGTGAAGTCTCGTGATTAGGTCTTGTTTCTGTCTGTTTCTACATCTATTGTATCTTTTGTATAAAATCTATTTATGTACCTATTTATTGTATACAATCTACTTCTCAGTTTAATAACTGAGTCGAAGTGATGGCACACTTGCATATAAGCATAACAGTTATAGATGTGCATATATATCCAGTGGCCCATACTCTGCATTGGCACTTGTAGATGTTTTGTATCATAAATAAATGTTAATATTGATATGATTCTGTGGCAGAGTAAATTTGTCTATCCCTATTTCTAAACTTAATTGTTATATAAATTGTAATATGTCAACGTGACCCGAACTTAGACACGCCTTATAATGATGTTTTTGTAAGTATCAGTGTTGGAGTACACAACTCAGGAAAGAATGTGCTAAAACTTGCTGATGTAATCTAAACCAGTTTTAGGTGGATGAGTAGGTTTATTATCCAATGGTTAAGATTTACAAGGACGAGACCAGCCAATGGGCTGAAATCAAATTTTACATTCTAAAATAATTCTATTTCTAATCAATTTGAATTTGGTGTGGCAGAAGTCCAGTCATGAAAGGTAGCCATTAGCTTAATGGTGAGTTGACTGATTGATTGAGAGAGAATGGACATAGAAATATGTTGTGCATTTTGCTATTGATATATTATACTTGTGTTTTATATAGAGATTATTATGTGAGTAGACTATTATTTCTACAGTTGTGAATTATGATGCTTGCATGTTACAGACTTGACATTGTTTCTAGTGAACACGTTCATAAACTAGTATGTTGCATTTATTATGCTGTATGCTTGTATTGGGCT
Organism: Sinotaia quadrata; assembly: GCA_028829895.1. Classification (NCBI taxonomy): domain Eukaryota; kingdom Metazoa; phylum Mollusca; class Gastropoda; order Architaenioglossa; family Viviparidae; genus Sinotaia; species Sinotaia quadrata. The sequence continues at coordinate 57,506,819 of CM054179.1, forward strand.
AATAAATACTGTTGCAAGAAACTGTAAGTTGAGACTTAAATGTAAGAAAGAGTGGAGTTAGAGATGAATAAATTGGAAAACTTATCACTTGTTGCCTGATTATATTTAACTGGGAAGAGGTATTCCTTATTTTTATTCTAGAATCTCTGGAATTTCTAGAATTTCCCAGTTTATTTATTTATTAACTGCTACGACCATGGTAGATTTGAGAAGTATCTATCCCCAGTGTGTAAGTGTAAGGATATACTGCACTCTGTTGATGTACAACAGCAGGGAGTGCTCGACTACATAATAGAATTTCTTATATATAGGAAGTTCCTGGAAATTGCTACATTGTTGTTCTGCTCGAGGGAACTAATACGGAGAAGGAATGTCTAGATTAGTCTTGAGGGAACTAATACGGAGAAGGAATGTCTAGATTAGTCTTGAGGGAACTAATACGGAGAAGGAATGTCTAGATTAGTCTTGAGGGAACTAATACGGAGAAGGAATGTCTAGATTAGTCTTGAGGGAACTAATACGGAGAAGGAATGTCTAGATTAGTCTTGAGGGAACTAATACGGAGAAGGAATGTCTAGATTAGTCTTGAGGGAACTAATACGGAGAAGGAATGTCTAGATTAGTCTTGAGGGAACTAATACAGAGAAGGAATGTCTAGATTAGTCTTGAGGGAACTAATACAGAGAAGGAATGCCTAGATTAGTCTTGAGAGAATAGCAGCTTGTGGAACATTCTACGGCATGCTATTGGAACACATGAAGAATTGACAATTCTATTGTGAACAATAAACTTGTGGCATTGTTATGAAAACGAACAAAAGACTATTGCAGCATCGTCTTGACAATGTATGGACAAACTATTATTGCTTATCTCTCTATAACTCCATTTCTGTTCTCTGATAAGAATGATCCTGTGATTTAAGTTAGTTTGGGATCTAAGACTGTATAAGCTTTGAAACTATTTGAAAGTGGTTCATAGAAATATTAATGTCAAATAATCATTTCATTGTATTTGATATCTGTATATTTGATTATTTAATAAATTTATTGACCTTCTTACACATATTGATAATTAACCATAGAAATAATGTGTGGAAGCAAATATTTGTCTTTAATGTTGTGGAAGAGAGAAAACGTTTACAACGACCGCATATCTGCCAAGTGAGAAAGATGAGTGGTGTCTTCTGGAGAATTATTAACCTAAACTAAGATTCTCGCCACTTGTAATTAGTTATGGATGATTAATAATAATATTAATCATAACCAATAACCAGGGTGGTTTTGTGTCCCAGATTCATTATTACAATGTCACCCCAGAGTAAAGCGGTGACACAATAGACTACTTATACTTTCATTCTTCCATAATTTTAATTTTAATCAGCAGACAAAACTTTATCAACTCGATTCTTTCCCTTGAAATTATTATTTGCCATGTCCTGACCAAGTCAAGCAAGTAGTTCGTCTATCCACTCACTCATCTATTAGCATCAAGTTCATCCGTCCATCAATAAATCAGCAAAGAATCCGTAAATCAGAGAAAATGCTTTGTTGTTTTTGTGTGTTGTGCATTGTTCATTTGTTTTAAGCTTTTGATGCTAATTAATTGAGTTTTAATTACCAGAGACAAATTTCCTTTCGTAAAAAGCGCAATTTCATCCTTCACTCCTTGAAGTTGAGCTTTAAGCCAGACCTTGCCCTGCGTTCTGATGACCTCCCTGACCTGTCGTGACATGTTAAGCAATTCTTGTGCTTGTGCACGCATGTCCCACCAATACGGTTTTTCCTTCTTCAAAAAGAAGGCCGCGTCTTTTGCGTCTTTCACAGCATCTATCATCGCTTGAACCTGCATTCCGATTCTAGATAGATGGATAGATAGATAGATAGGTAGATTTAGAGAGAGAGAAAGAGAGGAGAGAGAGAAAAATGCTGGATATTTCTGCATGTATGAAACTATATGAGCTTTCGATGGCGTAAGGATAATAAAAAGTAAACAGGCAGTAATAATTATAAATGGATTTTTTTCAGGAATATTGCTCTATACATGATTTCAGTGCTTTTAATACATAATCTGCATTAATTCCACCATTTTATTATGATGAATTTGTAGCTTCAGTGTCATCATTATTGGTAATATTTAAATTTAATCAGACTTTGTAATGATCATTTATTATTTCTAGTCACTTAAACAGCGCTGCAGAATTGTAATGCTCAATCAACATTATGCATTTCCTGGAAAATACTAAATGCAATTCGCATTGTTTACTATATTACTATGTATTAGTGCACAATCACCATTAGTGCACAGTCACCATTAGAGCACAGTCAACATTATCGCCAGACATTAGCAACAACTCACGTGAGAGTGCTGGAGGTAATTGTCGAGATGGTGTCCTTGGGGTTCTTGAGAAATGTGTGAAAACTGTTCAAAATGCTTTTCACAGACTGGAAGATTTGTTTTCCTCCATATGGAATGACAACTGTCGCCGTCATTAATTTCTGCTCAAAATATAAATATTGTATTACAGTACAGGTACGCAGGGTGCATGCGAAAAGATAAATATTTCAAAATTCAACATTTTTAAAATTTAAATTTGTAATTGTTTGTTGAGATTAAGAGTTTATTTTCTTAAATTAATTTACCGTAACTCATCAATCAACTTGAATTCCTTGCATTTCCTAAAATATGTACAACTTATTGAATGAATTATTTTCTAATGATAACTGTAAAACTAAATGCTGCAAGAGAAAGATTCAAATATTGTATGTTTGCACGCGTGCGTGTACATCTATTTTTAAAGGTATCATAACTGTGTATGTAGTATATAAAAGAAACTTGAACGTCAGTGTATGTGGGTGTTTGCAAAAGGAGGACAAAGTTATATGTAGTATTCATACCTTAGAGTGTATGTGTGTGTATAAAACATAAATTTATATTATCAAAACCCAAGACGCCTAAAGGGTTTATGTATGAAGTGGGTGTGCGATGTTTGGGTATGTTTGTTTACGGTGTCTGGCTGTGTGTGTGTGTGTGTGTGTGTGTGTGTGTGTGTGTGTGTGTGTGTGTGTGTGTGTGTGTGTGTGAGCAAACATAACGTAAAGTTACATACATTATAAAAACCCATGACATCAGAGCGGATATCGTTGATTAAGTTGGAGATTTTCATGACCAGGTTTCTGAGCGGTACAATAAATGGCGGCATTTCGCTTTCGTCATATTCCCCAATGTTTTTCAAAGCTTCGTAAGCTTTTTTGCCAACAGCGAGGATCTGGACAAACGAAACAATTTTGTATAATATCTTGAAATAGTTTAAATTTTACACAGTCTGAGACTCGAAGAGAGATAAATAATTCAAATATTAGAAAGTGAGCTACTAACATACCACTAATTCATCATTCTTTGTGTCATACTGTAATAATCATTATTTATCATTCACAGTGTCGTACTGTCATCATCAAACCCAGTCTATTTATCTATTTATCAGACCCAAAATCAACATATCCATTTTCAGGATATAAATATCCTAGGGCAAATTGCAATCTATTCTTTTTTTCTAATTTTGCATTTCATCCACTTTCCTTTTTCGCATTATTTATTATAGTAGTGTGTATAATTACTTGTTAATCGTTGGTGTGAAGTATAATCTTTACCTAGTCACGCAGTCAGCCGTGTCATTAAGTCTGACGACAAAGTCAAGCAAATAGTCGAAATTAGTGAAGATCTAACAAAGGGACTCAGTGGCACGGGATATCACTAGCTAACATAGGGACGCGGGATATCACTAGCTACCAAATTGACTCGGGATACACTAACTAAAGGGACGCAGGATATCACTAGCTAACATAGGGACGCGGGATATCACTAGCTAACATAGGGACGCGGGATACACTAGCTACCAAAGGGACACGGGATACACTAGCTACCAAAGGGACTCGGGATACACTAGCTACCAAAGGGACTCGGGATATCACTAGCTAAAGGGACGTGGGATATCACTAGCTAAAGGGACGTGGGATATCACTAGCTACCAAAAGGACTCGGGATATCACTAGCTAAAGGGACGTGGGATATCACTAGCTACCAAAGGGACTCGGGATACACTAGCTAAAGGGACGTGGGATATCACTAGCTAAAGGGACGTGGGATATCACTAGCTACCAAAAGGACTCGGGATATCACTAGCTAAAGGGACGTGGGATATCACTAGCTACCAAAGGGACTCGGGATACACTAGCTAAAGGAAAGGGAGTCGTAGACCGAATACTAGACTACTGTTAATGGATAATTGTGTTTCTTTGTTCTAAGACCGTGGTCATTTTACCCCTAAACATTGACATTCACACTGTACATGTCGACGAGAACGGTCAAAAGACAAGTGAAATGGATCGAAACCGTTGAGCCCAGCATAACTCGCATCAGTGGAAAAGAGGTTTCGTGGGACAGGCCGAAGACAATCTTCAAATCGCTTCCAGTCAAGGGATTCAAACCGGGAGTGTGTGACACCATGCGATCACGCCATTGCCATACATGTTGAGAGTTACGTCAGTGCTCTGTCTATTGTTTTGATGAAAAAACAGTCCATCTCGAAAAATCGTTATTTATAAGAGAGATTATATATGAATCATATCTCGTGTTTCGCCTTTTCTTTCGATTTAACTGTAAATATTATTTAAATCTTTTCCTAGTTATTAAATTGTTACTATATTTATCATATCTTAATTAAGTCTTTGGATGAGTGATATTTTGGATCGGCTGAGGCTGTCAGCCGCAAATTTAATGAAAGAGATGAGTTAATACATCGCCGAACTAGAGCAATATTAACCAGTTAACCAGCTGCTCATCGCTTTAATAAGCTGAATATCTTCCACACACTTATTGCATCCGACATCTAGAGTGGTTGGAAGAGTAACCTGTACCGTGGGGCTGTTAGTGGAGTTAATGTTACTAACCTAAACCAATTGTTTTAACAATTTAAAACACTCATATAAAAAATAACCAAATGTAACATCCATCAATCTTTATACCAGTCTCTTTGTATTACATGGGAATGCACACGCGTAAGTACATTTAGCTCATTATGAAGACTGGCAGCGACTACTGTTGCTCTGATCTCAACAAGATTTTGCTTGAGAAATGATCACACAGATCATAGATCATTATAGGAATGCAGTCTGCTTCAGACAAATAAATAGACAGATAATAAACAGACTGATAAAAGAGGGTACTACACCCAGTTAAATAAATTACAGGTCCGTTAAGAAAAGACTTAATATCATTAATTAATTTTGTATGTAGACAACTGAACTAGTCTGATCATTTGTACTTTGCTCATTCGTTACGTTTAGGTATTAACGTTTATGTTGAGTACTTTCTATTCAGGTGCTTTTACTGTGAAGGCATTGGAGCTTGCATAATTATTACTAAAGCAATTCCATCAGTTTGGCGATTCATAATCTGTATATTCACTTTCCTTAAGCAGTTTTATTCATTAACAATTCTTAATCTCTCCATGCACATATCGTATCAGTTTCAATTTCTTTCATGATTCATAATTTGCTATTTATTTATGTAAAACAGTTTCTTTTCTTGGCGATTAAAGCTAGCATATATTAAACACTCCCAGTCAGTAAACAGACTACACGAAACATCACGTGATAAACCAGAAGTTGCTTGCACCTTGTCCGGCAGATTTTTGATAGAGTTGACGAAAGCCTTGATGATGTCGCCAAAAGGTATGTTCCCTTCGATAAGGTCACGGAACAGTTTCACACCTTTCACCACGACATCGACAGTCTGTTGCTTGAGAGCGTCAAACAGATCTGACAGTCGTTTGACCTCACTCACATCAAACTCCTACCGAAGGGAAGAAAGTAATGAATGAACATATTCTACAAACGACACATACCTGAATATAATACATATAATTCGTTTTAAAATTATGTTAAAAGATTACTTCCAGCCAAATAAATATAGGCTTAAGTATTCATTATATATTGGAACCATTACATTGGATAATGTGGTCATGAAGCTTTGAGGCTGCTCTTGCTACTGTAAATGATTATGTTCATGACAAAGTAATGATGATAATGCTAAAGATTATAAAGTATTGATCATGTTCATAGTAAAATAATGGTGATAATGCGAAAAATTATATAGTAATGATTATGTTCATGGCAAAATAATTACTTTACGGCATTCATTGTACAACATGTACTTCAAAACATTATTTTCAATATTTAGTTTACAAATTTTACATTTACTTTACAACGCTTACTTTACAACATTACTTTCAACGTTTACTTTACAAACTTTACAACAGATACTTTATAATGTTTCCTTTAGAACATTTACTTTACAACGTTCACTTTGCAACAATTACTTTACAATATTTACTTTACATATACTTTGCAACATATACTTTACAACATGTACTATGCAACATTTACTTTGCAGCATTACCTGAAAAATATTCAGATTGTACTGAGCATTGCCCTTGAAACAAAGTCGGGCCCGCAGTAAGTCCACGTTGATGTTCATAAATCCGAGATTGACCGTTCCGAAAGCCTCGTCAAATACGTCCACCTTGCCATGCCCACTTAGCAAGCCTTCAATCAATACAAATGTTATCAATCATTATTGACACTGTTACCTATCAAATGAGAGCTTGTCTTACTATCCTGTCATTGCAAATCACTAAATTGTTGGTCAGTCGTGGCCAGTCAGTGTTGTAAATATGTTAACCACTCCTTAGCCAATCGCCACACCTTCAGACAATGAACGCATGATCATTGTTACCGTAGAAACGCCTTTACATTAAAAAATATAAGACAAGAAAAAAATAATAACAATAGGTTAATGAAATCCCTGTACAGATATATGTAAGTCCTAATACAGACACGTGCGAGTCTATTTACGGTTATTACAAATCAATGCACAAATATAAATCTCTATACGAACACAGGTTAAACCATTTAAAGACATCTGTGGATAGCTGTACAAACGCATGCGAATCATCTTAATGATTCTGTGAATCCCTATTACAAATTATGTGAATTCCAGTATCAACAAACGAGACTTACCTTACAGACACATGCGAATGATCGTAATGATTCTGTGAATCCCTATTCCAAAATATGTGAATTCCAGTATCAACAAACGAGACTTACCTGTACAGATTTTTGGGACAAACGCATTGAAAGTTCCTGGTTTGTATAAAGCATTGAAATACTAACCAATTTTAATGTCCAATTCATTTTTGATGGTCAGTCCAAACGAAGCACCAATTTGCTTAGATCCGAGCTGTTTCTGCCAGTCAACACTTGGAGTCTTAAGCAGCAGCTCAAGGGAATCAAACAGACCACGACGGCTCCGGTGATGATTTTCAACTGCAGTCATGTCCCTGTCCAGAGGTGTGATGTTTGATGACGTATTACTCAAATCATTGCTATCAACAGATTCAGATATAACCCTATCAAACTCGTTGCTATTCAAATATTCAAATAAAGTTCGAGTGATCATTAATGATAATAATTTGTGCTAGAACATGTGTCCAGAACATTGTGTTCAGTGCCATGATACAAATAAAGGTGCTTGTGCAAGCTGATTACAATCTTTATTCTTTCTTGTTGTATAACGAAAACGTCTATTTTGTTGTTGTATAATGAGAACGTCTATTTTGTTGTTGTATAATGAGAACGTCTATTTTGTTGTTGTATAATGAGAACGTCTATTTTGTTGTTGTATAATGAGAACGTCTATTTTGTTGTTTTATAGCGAGTACATCTGCACAAATAAAGCAGTTAATGCCTCTTGTCTTAATTTTTGTGGGTTCTTCAATAAAATTTCAAGAAACAGTTGGGTTGTTTGTTCGGATTTTCATCAAATCTACATCTCTTCAGTTCCCTGAGTCTACTACAAGCCAGCACGGAATGAAATGCCAGCACATTAGATAACTCCATCAGCACTGATTGTGTTTACATCATCCATATGCTCACGTGATTAACTATAGCACAGCAGCAACCACAAACCTTTGCAGCAAAATCATATTGAATACATAGGTTATATTCATTCGATGATGCGACTGAAATTGAAAGACTGACTCCTTATAATAATTATACATTGTTTGCAGTTGTCTATCCTGTAAAACTGGGGACTCTGAAAAGTGCCAAATATTGAATATCTGGGAACTCCGAAATATGCCAAAGTACTCCGTTGTCCCCTCTAACTCTCATCTTGAACTGACTAAAGACGTGTGCACGAGACGTGATGTTCCTTCCACACCAAGGAACCCATTGTCACCAATCATATGACCTTTGAACTTACCATCCCTACTAACAATGTAGGTCCACGTCATTGGATGTTGAATGAATATAGTGTCTCGATAGGCTGTTTGAAATTATTAACATCAATGGATATGTGACCTACTGTGTCTTAATATGCGACTTGTATAAACCTAATGTACATTATTTTAATGATTAGTGTGTAAAACTAAATGTACGTTATTCACAAGCGACAAGTGTGAAAAATTAATGTACGTTATTTTAGTGTCATAACAAGCAAATAGTGTGTGAAACAAAATAAACTTAATTTTAGTGTCTTAGCAAACTAGTCTGTATAACTAAATGAACATTATTTTAGTGTCTTAGCAAGTGACTAGTGTGTAAAACTAAATGTGTGGCAGAGTAAATTTACCTCTCAAGACTTAATTGTTATATAATTTGTTAAATTGGCAAACTGACCGGCCTTAGGCACTCCTTATGATGACGGCTTTGTAAGTGTCAGAGTTTGAAAAAAATCTCGAGTTGAGAATATGCTAGAAAATTGCTGGTGCAATCCAAACCAGTTCCAACTAGATGAATATTTTTTCTGACTAATAGTCTCACACTTGTTTATATCAATTTCTTACAAAAACTATTGTGGCATCATCTAGACAAGGTTATGTACAAACTATTATCACTTTTCTCTCTATAACCTTGTCTAGATGATGCCAAAATAGTTTTTCACACGCTTTTGTAACAATATCACAAGTTTATTGTTCACAATAGAGTTATCAATTCTTCATATGTTTCTTTAGCAAGCTGTAGAATGTTCCACTATCCACTGTTCTTTCAAGACTAATCTGGGGGCTCATTCATATTATTTCCCTCAAACAGAACAACAATGGAGCAATTCCCACTAACTTCCTTATACCAGAAATTCTATGATGTAGGTGAGCATTCCTTACCGTCATACGTAACAGAGTGCAGAATATCCTTACACTTACACAGTGGGGTAGAGACTTCTCGAATCTACAACAGTCATAGCAGTTATAAATCAATAAACCAGGAAATTCTAGAAATTCCAGAGGATCTAAAACAAAATGCTGCTCCTTCCTTGTAAAATATAATCAGGGAAGAAATGCTATGATTTCCAGTTTATTCCTCTCTAACTTCATTCTTTCTAACATACAAGTCTGAACTTACAGTTTCTTGCAGCAGTATTTATTAGCCCAATACACACATACAGCATAATAAATACAACATAATAATTTATGAACATGTTCTCTAGAAACTATGTCATGTGTGTAACATACAAGCATCATTATTCACAACTGTAGATTTAATAGTCTACTCACATAAGACATCTCTACATCAAACACAAGTATAATATATCAATAGCAAAATGCATAAAATATTTCTGAGTCCATTCTCTGTCAATCAATCAGTTAACTCACCATTAAGCTAACGGACATTTTGCCATACCAAATTCAAAGTGATTAGAAATTACAATTCTTTTCAACAGGTAAACTTGATCTCAGTCCATTGTCTGGTCTCGCTTTTGTAAATCTTAACTCATCCACGTAAGACCTGTTTAAATTACATCAGTAAGTTCTAGCACATTCTTTACCTGATTTGTTTACTCCAACTATGACACTTTAAAAATACCACCATAAACAATGCCCACGGTCGGGTCACGTTAACATTTGTCAACAATTTATATAACTATTAAGTTTAGAATTAGGGAAAGACAAATTTACTCTGCAACACTTTTGTACACAGTTCGTAAATTGAATTTGGTCTTCCGGGCTTATAGAGCACTTTAATGTAAAACTATTTAATGGAATAGTGTGTAAATGTACTAAACAACGATAGTTTAAAACAACGTTATTTAAATGACTATTGTTTTACATATCCCTACATACCTGGCTATTTTTCGTGCGTTAGGATGGCGTCGGTACTGTAGTGATGCATCATAGCGTACCGTCTCGTGCTCGTCATATAAGGCCGCCATTAAGATGACGTCAGCTGCCTGGATTAAAACAAAGCGGGACAAATTAAACGCATTAAGGTCTAGCCACTTAGTTTCAGTGTATGGCGTGGCAGTTTACCGTTTACTTCATTTCTAATATCTAACTTGGGGTTTCTCGTCCACCATTTTGTTATGAAATGGATTCCAGCATGTCTTGTGGTATGTTTATATCCTCAGCATGTCTACACTTTGGTTTATACCTCAATAATTTTCAAAATTGAGTCCACAATTATAGAAATAAAAACAGGATTATCATTTCATTGTTAAAAAAAAATTCTCATTGGCAAGAAACATCAATTTCATCACAGGTAAATATTCAACTTCTTTAAATGCCTTGGTTCTTTAATATCTATGTCATTGGCGTGTGCTAAATTTTGAAATCATATTTTATTTTAAAAGAAATATAACAAAGGTGTCTGAAAGATAAGATTTCCATTTCAAAATAAGTGTTTATTTATAGGTCATACATCTTAATAATGCATTTATCCAATAAACGAGTTAAAAACGCTTTCTCTCACTTGATATTTCCAGTGAAAATGAACTGTGCACACGACGGTAGATTGGTGTCACTTTATTGACCGAAAGCAAACATAGACATGAGACTGATTTTGACCTTTGGTTTGAATTACGGAGGTGGGAAGTTGATTGAAATAGAGACAAACCAGGACAAATGCATATAGCAGAGGGGATCATTGTGTTTAGCATACTTACGTGTTCGTATATTTGTGTGAGTTTCAGTTGTAAGTAAAATTTAAATCCTTTCATAAAAAGCAAGGTATATTAATATTATTGCAATTATATATTTTCCCATCGAATATTCACAATATCATAAAAACCTGCATCCAAGATCTTTATTACTGTACACTCACATGATCATGATGAAAATCACGAAGGGCGTGAACTCCTGCACGCTTCACCCACTGTGAATTAGTGGCGTTGATATGCGAAACAATGTATTCGTATGATTGGTGAAGTCGAGCATTGCCAAGGGACTCAAGCAAAACCACTTTCCATTGGTCCTCTTTTATGGTCTCATCTTCTGTCATCGTTGATCGACGATGACGATAATTCCATGGATCTGGCAAAGGAAAGCAGAACACATAATTTAACTAGATATATAAGTTGATTAAAACAGTACAAAAATGATATGTAAGATTCATCAAAGCGTTGTACAAGTAGATATAGAAGGTCATCAACGCACAGTACTACTAGATATATAAGGTCATCAAAATATAGTACAATTAGATATATAATGCAATCAGAATACAGTAAATCTAGATATATAAGGTTATCAGAACACTCAGTACAATTAATCAATACACACGGCAGAACTAGAAATATAAGGTCATCAAAGTACAGTACAACTAGATATATAAGGCAATCAAAACAGTACAAAGTATATAAGATCATTAGAACACAGTACAAGGAGATATATAAGATTATCAAAACACAGTACAACTAGATATATAAGGCAATCAAAACACAGTACAATAAGATATATAAGGCAATCAAAGCAAACAATATAACAAGAATTAAATCTACATTTGTAGGTACACTTGGATGTGTACTGTACTTTCTGTAAAAAGTAAAAATTAAGCTAGTCTCCGTATAGTCCCAGCATGCAATGCAGTCTGTTATATCTTTTCCGACAAAACTAACCGTGTAATCCCAGCATGCTATGCAGTCTGTTGGCTAATTCAGTCGCTCGTTCTTCATCCCCCTCGTTCGCCATGAGCCGGATGAGAATGCCCAATGTCAACACCGCGCGATGGTGAAGCACGCCCTCTTGGAATAGTTCTGCGTGTTTTTCAGGGGTGAAAGCAAGGGACGTAATTACATCCACGACAGGCTGCACATTGAACAGACATAATGCTATAAATGAAGGAAATCAGTTATTAATTTCCTACAAAAATATTAACATAGTAAAGGCAGTAACATACAGCATACATTGAACAAACTAAGAGTAAATTCTGGTTTATTGTAAAAAAGGAAAACAACATAATGAGCGCACAATATTTAGTAAAAACCACACCTCACCATGCACACATATATTAATGTTACATTTGCATGCATACTGTACTTGTAGTGTTTGCTGTGAATAAAGAAATATTATTTCTACAAAAATGTGTGGATGTTTTCTGGTCTTTCAAATGTACTTTACTAAAACTAATGAAGCATGAAATACTTGAACAGTCGGTGGACGTGGATGCAATGCATATCTAAGAGTCTGGAACCATAAGGTCATGGCGAACCTTGGTCAGCATGCTTAGTGATAAGATTTGTAAATTGATGTTTCGGAATTTGTTTCAATTGGAAGCAAAAAGCGATCCCATCCAATAAAGTTAAGGACAATAAATTATGGGAATAACAACCAGCAATAAGTTTACATTATGCTGCAATATGGTTTCCAAGTCTATGCATTATGGAAGCTGTGTCTAAATTATGGTCTATGTACCTGAAATTGAGTCTACATGTCTACGTTACGGCCTATAAGTCTACATTTTGGTCTATAAATCTACATTATTGTCTCTATATCTGCACTATGGAATATGTCTGCATTATGATCCGTATATCTACATTGTGATCTATAAATCTGCAATAGCATCTATAAGTCTACATTATAGTCTACAAGACTACATTACAGTCTATAAGTCTATATTATCGCCTATAAAATCTACATTATAGTTTATAAGTCTACATTAAAGGTTATAGTCTATATTACAGTCTATAAATCTACACTATGGTCTACAAGACAGGCATGAAGTACATGCTACATACTGTTTATAAGTCTACATTGTGGTCTACAAGACAGGTTTGAAATACATTTACAGAGTGTTTAATTCAAACCCGTGAGGAAAGCAACTAGATTCTGACCTAGAAAAAAAAGGTATCCAGTCCACTTCTTTATGTTAATGTTAAAAGCACAGAGATAAATTATGCTACAGAACTAGATATAACACAGAACCAAATATCTTACAGAAATAGATGTGTAATAGATCCAACATGTCACAGAACGAAATATATCACAAAACTAAATGTGCCAAAGAACTAGATATGTCACACAACTAGATATGCCAAAGAACCAAATATGTCACACAACTAGATATGTTAAAGAAATAGATGTCATTGAAAGAACGCGTAAACAAGTGTTTTTCTGGCCTAAGCTTTAATCCTCAATGGAAGTTTCTCAATAGATACGCAAGGCCTGGGAAAAACCCGTTAATATAAAGAACGATTTAATGATAATAAAAATGTTTATTAAAAATACATATTTTGTTTTAATATATCTTCACATAGAGAAAGCAACTCTTTTATCAAACTTATCTTCTGACTGATAGGCACATGGTATGTAAACTTATGCCAATAAGCTTAACTCACATTTTCGAATGCTGTTGAGTTTGAAATCAACAACCATTTAATTGAGTTCAATGGAAAGTTTGTGACATGGAGGTGCACAAATAGCTTTTGTTTGTTTCCTCATCAAGTATCATTCCATTATTTTGATGGCACATTCAGCGATGCAGCGTACCAAAGTGAAAATTATCCTTACACACGTTAATTTCAAAACAAGATCAAACATAGCGTCCATTTTGTCAACCAGATAAACAGGTCAGTGGCCTTTTTGTCTACTAGGTGAACTGTTTGTTTATTCTCTGGCTTTCGGAAAGGGTTACTTGAGTGTTCATTTTATTTGATTGAAGATTTTGTTTCTTAAAGAAGATACTTAAATTATTTATGATTTTTAATTTATTTGTTCATACACTACACCTAATCTTCGGGTGGTGTCTTATTTGCAATTACTTTTAATTTTAAAGGAATTTCCCCTCCAATCCCTGAACATCTGCTGAATAGAAAACAAATCAGACTTTAACTGAAGTTACGAATGTTCATTCTAAGCCAATAAGGAAATAATATTTTGGTTGATGTATGCATTGTTTTTAACATTCACTCGTTTAGCTCTATGAAAAATGGTTCATTCTCTTATGGAGAATCTGGAAATATGTTTTTACAAGCGTTCTTTAGTCTCTCCATTCATAATGGCTTATTTTATCGGAGTTTGGGTTCTACGGTTCAACTTCAAATGTGAAACTTCTCGATATCTATTTGATATCACCATGCTACCCGTAGAGGTCTAACGTCAAGTCGTCGTGTTTAATAATTAATGGCTGGTAATACCATGTACCCGTAGAGGTCTAACGTCAAGTCTTTAATAATGGCTGTGTCTATTAATGGGCCCTAGTAAACCGCGATGTGTAGACATTTCAAGACCGTTTATCATTTCTTACCTTTTGACAGTTGTGTTTAAATTTACATTTATAAACGATTTCAAGCTGTATAATAGTAAACTTTACATTCTGTAAAGGTATGCTGTTCGTTGTTTTTATTATCAAGATAATCTTAACTGTGTGCATGTTGCATTAGCAAACGGATTGTCATCACCACTGAAATGGAGTCTCTGGGTTGAAGTCGTAAGACATCTTCGCATGTGTCCAAAGTTAATTAAGGATAAATCACTTTCCAAACCATATGCCAATTTTTACAAAGATGAATCAGTTACATTAAGAATATAATGTAAGACTTAAAAGACTGTTTGAATCACTACATGCTACAAACTCATTAGAATACCTTGGCAGGTAAGTTGTCACAGGCGGCAATGTGGTACAGCAGACGCTCTGCAAATGTTGTTTCTGGGGCAGACGTCAGAAGCACGTGACCAACCAGGAGAGTCTGAGCATGCGCTGTCTGCACGCCCCATAATGCGTCTAACATGGCTTCACTGTCCCTCTGAAAGTGAGTCATACTGAAGAAAAAGAATTTAAAAGTGTGCTTAAAACATGGATATATGTCATAGATTTTTAGATATCACTTATAGTCATCAGATATACAAATTTGTTGATTAATTTGCAAATGGAAGTCTTGTTATATTTTAGTGTAAAAGGAAGATTTATAATATTTTGTGTGAATGGGAGTTTTATTATATTTGGTATAAATGTAAAATTTCTTATATTTTGTTACTGCACAGTGCCATCTTACTACAGTGCGAAATACAACTTTAATTAATCAAAATTTGATACTGGATTTAACAAATGACAAAACATTTTGTTGAATATTATACTGAAACATATTCCCCAACTATTAACTATAAATTCTTTATTCTTAAAGTTCTTAATGAGATTTTGAGGAGCATTGTAACTACATTAGATCTCCTCTGTCACACAGATACATTAAATTAGCGAGACCAACTCTCCTTTTCTACCGGTTCAGCTGTCACTTACATAGACACATTAAATTAGTGAGACCAGCTCTCCTTTTCTACCGGTTAAGCTCTGTCACTTACACGGACACATTAAATTTAGTGAGACCAGCTCTCCTTTTCTACCGGTTAAGCTTGTCACTTAGATACATTAAATTAGTGAGACCAGCTCTCCTTTTCTATCTGTTAACCTCAGAGAATACATAGGTCACATCTCTTCTCCTGAGTTGTTAAACAAGTATTGACAAGATACATATTTCTATTTTCATGAGTTGTTTAACTGATACTAGACAATAAATAGATCTGTTAAGCTGATACTAGAAAATGCATAGAGCATTTCTCTTTTTATTATTATTAAACAAATACTAAACAATACATCGATCAGTTGCCTTTACTTTATCAGTTATACATTTGTCTTTACTCTAACTGTTATACAGTTGTCTTTACTCTTAACTGTTTACATTTGTCTTTACTCTAACTGTTATACATTTGTCTTTAGTCTAACTTTTATACAGTTGCCAGAAACAGCACTGATCAGATATATGTTGTCTGCATCTCAACGAAATAGTTATTGTATGTTAAATTCAAATTATGGAAACAAAAATTATTCCCAAGCATTTGGTAGAGCTTCTTGTACATGTATTGCATCAACTTAACTAAATGAAGAAAAGGAAGGAAGAAGACATTATATGTAAACATAACTATACCAAAAGTCATTACACATTAATAAGCTGCAAAACATTGAAAACGGTTTGCAAAATACTATTTACTGCCTCGATACAACATTTAAGTCAATCCTGTCTGCCCTCGTCCTCTATTCGTCATACGGGTCATTAAGTACACTTTACAAATGCAAAGTTGATTTTAGCACAGCGCCACATTCAAAAGTAAAAAAAAGAGGACAGAGTAGATGTCCTTTTCTTGCACTGACTCACCTGGCCCCAGCCCCAAGGTATTCATCAGCCAAGATGGTGAGATCTTCATCGGACAGCTGACGCAGTAAATCGACAATGACGAAAAAGCAATCAGTCAAAGCAGTAGAACCTGCACGTTATTAGCAAGGTAAGCTAGACCATTAATAAGGGGGATAATGAGGATGACAATTAGCAAGGTAAACTAGACCATTAATAAGGGGGATAATGAGGATGACAATTAGCAAGGTAACTAAACCGTTAATAAGGGGGATAATGAGGATGACAATTAGCAAGGTAAACTAGACCATTAATAAGGGGGATAATGAGAATGACTATTAACAAGGTAACTAAACCGTTAATAAGGGGGATAATGAGGATGACAATTAGCAAGGTAAACTAGACCGTTAATAAGGAGGATAATAAAATGACTATTAGCAAGGCAAAAGGGACGATGAGGATGACTCTAATGATGATCTGTGATGATGAGGAGGGGTGGGGTCGGTGGTGAAAGTGAAGGTGAAGGTGGGAGATGGGGGGGGGAAGGTAGCTGCAGTTCTAGTAGGGACAATAATGACGGTTATAATCGTATTAATGAGGATAGTGAATCAGAATAGTGACCATAACGAAGAGTGTGGGATGGTAATAAAATTTTCACTTATATCAATATTATACTATTAATATTGTTTTCAAAATTCATCTCTTAAAAGCTGTATCAACTCACAAATTCATCTCTTAAAAGGTGTATCAACTCACAAATTCAAACAATAAATTTAGCAGTATGACCGTAAGATCGGAGTCGCAAATGATGTCTCAAAATTTAAATAATTCAGGCAATAATTGAAGCAAATTAAACAACGTTAAGATAAAACAATCATTTAAATAATAACGTAATTAAATCAATCAAAAAGAATATTAATTTTTAAAATTTTATTAAATTTTTTCCTTTAACCTTTCCGAGGCTGTTCACGCATACAAGTTAGGTTTCCCGTGATGCTGTCTCTGACTGCTGACAGGTTCGTGCGCAAATATCGCGGTGGTATCTAAAGAGATTAAATGGAGTATTGTAGCTTGTTAAATCACTATTGTCTTCAGCGATAGATAGATAGATAGATAGATAGACAGACAGACAGATAGATAGATAGATAGATAGATAGATAGATAGATAGATAGATAGATAGATAGATAGATAGATAGATAGATAGATAGATAGATAGATAGATAGATAGATAGATAGATAGATAGATAGATAGATAGATAGATAGATAGATAGATAGATAGATAGATAGATAGATGGGTAGATAGATGGGTAGATTATGCTCTTTCAACAGGTAAAAGTGCCGGTGAAATTCCATAAGCAATTCAAAGGATGGCAGAACACTTAGCATAGTTTACCTTCTGAATAAGGATCGAACCATTCACCAGTAAAGTGTCAGGACGGGTGTGATTCTCAGTCATAGGGAGTCGCGTGAGAAATTCCAGTGTACCGTGACCTTCTCCAGTCATGGGTGGCAGGACTGAAATGATTTACTACTTTTCTATTCAGTTTGAACTTCTAAGATAAAGGCAGTAATTCTAGTCAATCTACAGTTTCTGATATCTTAGTAAGTTATAAAGCATGTCTACAGTTTTAGATTTAATTTAGTCAGTCATATATTTAATTAACAGTTTAAAATTTATTTAATTTTATAAAATATTTAGACTTCAGTTTAAGTCTTTAGTGAGTTTAGTCTATAACATAATAAATCATTCAGACGCTATAGTCAAATAAGTCAGTCTGTAGTGTACACCTTATTATAGTCATTAATGCAAATTAATTCGACATTAAGCTTCAAACCAAATTAACTGCTAATATAGGTTCTCTTTAGTTGCCTTGAATTTAATACCTAAATTTGTCTTTAGTTTAAGATTTATTTAGTCTATCTTTATTCTAAAACTTTGCCTGAACAGTCTTTGATTAAACGTTTGTTAGTATTTTAACTGCATTCAAAGAACTTCATCCAGACTTACCCACGCGTTCTTTCTCAATCGTATCTTGAGTCACTGGCTTAGCAATGCCCTTAATGTGTGGGTCGTACCTGAAGAGTAAGACACCAACCCTCAATACACCCATTGTGCACATAAAATGAAAGGAATATCATATACTAAGGGTTCGTATAGATGCCCCCAAGCAGATTAAACGGTAAAATTATTAAAGTGCCCACATCCTCATTGAAACTTAGATTTCCAAAGTTCCTTTGAAGGATGTACCATTTAACTAATAAGTCAGTGGACAACAGCAATTATGAGAAAAATTATTAATAAATAATAATAATAATAATAATAAATACAAATTCATGCACTAGACACTGATGTTTTAGGGTGTTAGACACTGATGTTTCAGGGTGTTAGACACTGATGTTTCAGGGTGTTAGACACTGATGTTTCAGGGTGTTAGACACTGATGTTTCAGGGTGTTAGACACTGATGTTTCAGGGTGTTAGACACTGATGTTTCAGGGTGTTAGACACTGATGTTTCAGGGTGTTAGACACTGATGTTTTAGGGTGTTAGACACTGATGTTTTAGGGTGTTAGACACTGATGTTTCAGGGTGTTAGACACTGATGTTTCAGGGTGTTCTAGAGAGAAATAGGCTATTTGAATACTAGAGAAAAAAAACCCGGAGGAATTGGACTAAAGAGGAAAATATACAAGTAATGGCCTATTAGTATGAAAGTCAACCAACAGTAAGAGAAATTAGAAAAAGAATGCATGAACTCAAGACTGCTAAAATATAATATCGAGGTGATATTATCAGTGAACAACGGCTCCTGGACCAGAAAAGATCAATCATGCACAATAAGCTTCTTACTATCATAAAATTAAAAATATTGAACATCAACAAACTAATTTAACAAATATACTGATGAACTCACTGATAAAATAAATAATAAACAAACTGACGAACAGCAATGCATTTTAGAAGAAATAAAAGATTTCATGGACAACAAAAAATCACATACACGAAGAACACCGACTCGAAGACTACACAATAACAAAGCTTTAACAGCAAATTACAATGCAAATAAAGTAGTAAGTTACATCTCCACAAAAGATATTACAGAAATCAATAGCCTAATATATGCTACAGCAAATATAATTGAAAAATATATAACGCCAGCCAAAGTACAAACAAAGAAACCATCAGTACCACCAGGAAGATAAAAATAGAAAATAAAATTGAGTGTACTAGGAAAGAAATAAGCCAAATGACGTTCCGAAACTACCCTGGAAGACTATGCCAAGAACTTAAAGGAAATTCCAGAACAGAACAACAAATGCCAAACATTCAACACACCATGACCTTTGTTGCCGCTGTACTCTGGGGTGACTTTGTAATAATGAATTATATCAAATATTAGTAATTAGTTATGATACAAGACATCTACAAGTGCCGATGCAGAGTATGGGTCACTGGTTGTTTGTGTATATCTGCAACTGTTACGCCGATATACTAGTACGCCGCCAAGTTGGCTCCGGCCCCCACTCACTTATAGCTGAGAATCGATGTTAATAAATAGATGTATGACACTTATAAATAGACGAACAGAGAATAAGACGTAATCATTAGATTATCACTTCAGACTACATAACAAACAATAGAAATTACTTTTAAAGAATAATAACAAGAAATGCAATAAAAGAAAAGTTAACAAGATTTAGAAAATAAATAATATATAGTATATAATAGTTTCATCATAATGGGAGCAAGTTCAAGCCACACTGTAATCATGTTCACATCAAAACTTATATCCATACACTGGAGTGACGTACAGAGACTGAATAATAATAATAATAATAATAATAATAATAATGATGATGATGATGATGATGATGATGAGAAGAAGAAGAAGAAGAATTTTATTTATATTCATATTCTAAGCAAATTTCAAGCCTATAATTCATGTTTAGTAAAACGAAAAACAAAGAAGATTTATGAAATATCTAAATAAAATTAACAAAGTAAATTAAATAAATTAATAAAACTGATGAAGATAAAATTAATTGATCTTGATGATATATTTGGTTTCTATCTTTAAACTGCTATCTGCACTCATAATGCAGTTTAAGTGTTCCATGAAGAGTGAAAATATTAAGGTATCAGCTGAGAAGTCAGTTTGCACGTTGTTACTTTAAGGAGAGAGCACTGTTCGAGAGAGTAAGCGTTAAAAACGAGTATGAACTCATGAACAAGACATTCCGGACTGGAGAGGCAAAGAAATAGAAAATAAGAATATATTACAAGTCACTATATCTCACACAAACACACACACACACACACACAGACGATTTAAGTAAGTTGTGCACATCTCACCCAGCAGGCGGATTACTCATGACGTCAAACTGCTCACTGATTTCCACTCTGTGAATGATCTGCATGTTCTCATGGTAATAGAGAGTCTGTGGACAAAATCCATGACATTCATTTCAATGGTTGACAACAAATTACTAATGATGAGTAAATGAAAAAAAGATATTATGATTCAATAAAAGATAGTGATTGTATGTAAAAAGTTATAGCTGCCAAGTACGTGGAGTCTTCAGTAAAAGTTAGTGACAAAAATTATAGCTGCTAAGAACTTTGTGTCTTCATTAAAGTCAGTGATTGTGTGCAATGATAACTGCCAAGAACATGGTGTCTTCAGTAAAAGTTAGTGATGGTGTACAATGATAACTGTCATTGTGTCTTCAATAAAAGATAACGGTTGTAAGTAATAAAGTGATAACCGCCAAGGACAGAAAATTGGTTAAATGCACATGCTGTTAGTTGCACACACGTGACAGAATCCAGACATGTCAACATCCATCATGAAGAGACCCCAGCGAGAAGTGAGAATTGTTTTTTGTATGTTACACGTGCTGCGATGTTCTAACTTTGTAAGACGAATATTACATCTTAGTATATTGTGATGTACGAATTGTTATTTGTATGTTACACGTGCTGCGATGTTCTAACTTTGTAAGACGAATATTACATCTTAGTATATTGTGATGTATGAATTGTTATTTGTATTTGTGAGGGCACGCCACTTAATGTTCCAAAAATCATGGAGAGAGAATTTTACTTTGTCGTCTGGTGTTAAATGTTAAATGCCTTTGCCATGCAACGGGCACAAATCTCAGTCTTTTCTGTTGTTTCTGCTGTGTTGGTGTTTTTCAACTCTCTCATGAAATTTCTAACCCTTCAGTTCTTCCTTTTATCCTTTCCTTGATAATTCTAGGAGGTTAGGGGGTCTTGTGACTTTCTTTCGCTGGTGCACGTGATGTATAATGCACGTACTCCACTACCCTAGGCAAGCTTCTGGCTTTCCTTAAGAGTGCACTGGCTAGCTTTCCTACTTTAACATTTGCTCGTAAACAAGTGTACACACATACACACACATTTGTGAATATAATTGCATTCACTCAATATATAAAATCACCCTAATATATATGATATACATATTCTCTCGCCAGTCCTAACCTAGATGAAATTAGGTGAACATAAAAACATTTAATGTATGTGTATATGCGTTGGCGCATATGAGATTTATTACGATCGCGCTTTTTTGCGTGGGTTGTTCCCCTTTGACCACAGCGGTCTAGCGCGAACAGTGAAATAAAAATATAATTTTGGGCTCCATGCTTTTCTCGTGACACTAAACAACTGTGACAAAATGAAACCCATATCTGATACTTTAATATAACTAAACTGCCAGCAATAAGCACATGAAAATCACGTTCTTTTCACAATTAATATAAATGTCCAGGACCAAATGAAACTCATACATTTACTAATAAAATATTTGTGCAGAAATTAACAAAGAAATAGTTTGTAGTTTATAGTTTAGATAAAATGTCTTCTAATTAAGACTCTAAGAAAAGCAACACAGAACATTGATGACAATTCTGTTAATGCTATCAAACAATTTACCAGTCATCTGGTGAATTTGTTATTTCAAGTATCATTAACTAACACATTCACTAATAATTCAAATCGTTTCCTATTTTTCCCCTACTTCTATCCTAATATTAGTTCTAATCTCATTAATCAACCACATCCTGATTAATGAAATTTTTTCACCAAACTTAAGTGTTCCAAACGTTCTTAAGTGTGTTTTTTTCTCTTTCTCTCTCTCTCTCTCTCTCTCTCTCTGTCTCTCTCTCTCTCTGTCTCTGTCTCTGTCTCTCTCTCTCTCTCTCTCTCTCTCTCTCTCTCTCTCTCTCTCTCTCTCTCTCTCTCTCTCTCTCTCTCTCTCTCTCTCTCCACATCAACGCAACTCTTCATTTTGCACAATAATACCCCTAGCCAGTTCACCACATTCAGTCTTGTAATCTTGCTATCTTTGATATCTCTCATTTGCGCGCAAAAGCTCGCACTCACATTATTCTTTTCTAAAGAATATTTTATAGTTTTTTTCAAGTCATCAAAAAGCACATCCAGAGTGTCGTCATCAGCAAGTACATTCTAGTCCAGTGGTTGCAACCTTCTTGTGGCCAAAAACACCTTAAAATTTTCGAAAAAGTTTGGAGGGCGCCATCAATATTTCAATGCTTCTTGTGTACTGGACATTAAACAATAATATCTACTAATATGTTATATATGCATCTATACAATTCAAGTGGATTACTCTTTCACTATTACCATGTAAATTTGCTCTTTTTGAATCTATCTGGAAGATGAATTATGTAGTTTTTACAAAATAAATATCATAAGCACTTTTCATATTGTTTATTTTTTTAAAGTATAATATTATTGAATTCGTGACGGAAATATATTTATTATTCTTACATTGACATAGACAGCCATTTAAGTTTAATTAAAAGAATTCTTTCATAGTTTTACTTGTACCTTGATTTCAACAAAGTAAACATACAATTAAAATAAAACTTATGAACAACTTTTATTGCTACGTGTTTCCGGATTTCTATAAATAAACAAATATGAATAATATTCGTAAGCGCTCACCAGCACTCAATAGAGAAAAGATATTATTAATTCAAGTTCTTTTATTGTAATAAATCAGAATAACAGATTTATCAGGCAGGAGAGTAAAATGATATTCCTGTTTAAGTAAATGCCAAGGTTGGCATCTGTAAGTCAAGATGTGTATTTTGACTTTATTGTAATAAATCAGAATAATAGATTGAGCAGGTAGGCATCTGTAAGTCAAGATGTGTATTTTGACTTTATTGTGCTCGTCGTTATAAACGATGTTGAGTTTCACTCGGTGATGAACTGTTGAAATATCTTTTCAAACTGCGACTTTTCAAACTGGGGTCTTTTAATGTAGAGATGAGTTAAACTCAATATCACATACAAAGAGACTTAGTCTTCATATATGACTTCCACAATATCAATTATGTTTGGAATGATCTGACAAAACGGGTGACGTGAAGTTGGATAGAACAACGTACATCTACATTTCACACCTCGCGCGGGCACGTGTACATGCCTCCACGGGCGCCGTTTGGGGAACCACTGTTCTAGCCCATACCTCCATACTTTTGCTATACACTGACTCACTCGTTTTTTACTTCTTAAATTGCTTCATAACCAATACGATGTAATCGAACAAGCGATCGCCCACACACTCTTTGCAACTAGCAATCGTCCATACCCTGCTATTTACAACCAGCAATCGTCTAAAACACACTCTTTGCAACTGACAATTGCCCACACAAAATTCTTCGCAACTAACAATCGCCCACACAACACTAATTGCAATTAACAAGCGGCACGCCACACTCTTTGCAACAAGCATTAGCCCACACTACACCCTTTGCACTCAAAGTCGTATACTTTGGTTCCTTACCTTTGAATACGTTCCAACGACATGCTGTACCGGATGGGTGTTGCGAGTCTTGGTGAAAATTTTGCCGTTACGACTAGGCCGTACTTCATACGTAGCATTGTGCAAACCTTCATAAGACATAATTTGATATCGGTACAAAATAGATAGATAGATAGATAGATAGATAGATAGATAGATAGATAGATAGATAGATAGATAGATAGATAGATAGATAGATAGATAGATAGATAGATGGATGGATGGATGGATGGACGGACGGAAGGGCGGACAGATAGATAGATATACGGACGGACAGACAGACTGACAAACGGACGGACAGACAGACAGACAGAGAGACAGACAGATAGATAGATAGATAGATAGATAGATAGATAGATAGATAGATAGATAGATAGATAGATAGATAGGTAGGTAGGTAGGTAGGAAGGTAGATAGATAGATAGATAGATAGATAAATAGACAGACAGACAGATAGATAGATAGATAGATAGATAGATAGATAGATAGATAGATAGATAGATAGATAGATAGATAGATAGATAGATAGATAGATAGATAGATAGATAGATAGATAGATAGATAGATACCTTCGTGTCCTAATTCTTCAACGTGGTATTTCCATCCATCATCCGTGCTGACAATATGAATTGTATCCTAAGTGAAGATTTAAAAATAGTCATAAAATAGTACTATGTCATAAATGTACTCAAGAAAACTTAAAAACTGAGTTAAGTGAGTGATTGAGCGAGCATAACATTAAAAGAGTGAATGATAATATAATTAGATGATTCAAACATTTGAACTTCTTTAACTGACGTACAAAGCATACTTATTTTTACTTGGTTTTTTTGACTTGTGAATTGTATAATAAGAACATCTATAACACTATACATAATGCATACTCTTTAACATTCGACCATTATGTTATGATAAACTATTGTCATAAAGTATTGTCACTTGTACACAGATCGGACATTACGTATGATAAACTATTGTCACTCTTACAGAGATCAGACATGTACGATAAACCATTGTCACTCGTTCATAGATCAGGCATTATGAATGATAAACCATTGTCACTCGTCATAGATCAGACATGTACGATAAACCATTGTCACTCGTTCATAGATCAGGCATTATGAATGATAAACCATTGTTACTCGTCATGGATTGGTGTCCGCAAATCATTATTGACGTGAGTTGAATGGAATCGGTGCCTTTCGACAAACCACATTTCTGGAAATGTTTTTAAGTACTGATCTTTTGTCTTTTTGAAAGTTTTTCATTCAATATTTTTTTAAAATAATAATACCGATTCTTTACCTAGTATACAACCACTTTGAATGTCTGCCAACAGTCCACTTAGAATTATTTAGGATATGGTGACTGATTGTCTAATTGAAACTTCAAACAAAACTTGCAAAATTAGTGGGCATAAAATAGTATTGTCAATTCAGTTTGTCATTTTCATTACTTATATTGACATAACTAGCAAGAGTCATTCATATACATTAAATTGAAAGACTAAGGAGCAAGTACTGCCACAAAGTTCGATGACCTTGATGTAAAGGCACTAGTCCTGCAAGCATATTATGGTCATTGCAATATTCTTTGTCAGTTCACCTCTCACACTCTTTTGTTCAGGAATGTAGCGCTTAGAGGACGCGACTTTTAGGGTTCATGTAGAATTAAAATAAATAAATACCCATTATTATTATTATTATTATTATTATTATTATGCCTTTTCCTACGACTTCTGTCGATTGTGAACCAAACACTCGGAATCTTACCAACATTCAGGGAGATCCAAGGTTTTACGGAGATTTGGGGCAGTTCCAAGGAGGGATGCTTTTAGTAGTGGGGCACAGGCCTGAGGTGCAGCCGGTACATTTTTCCTGGGCCCATGGAGCTCAAAGGGGGCCCATGAAGGGGAATTTTTTTTTAATTACACAACCAAATTTTTAAAAAATTGGATATATATACTTCCTACTTTGTATGTCTAGGAAAACCGCCTTGCAGCCTTGTTTGACATAACCTATGAAAAAATACTTATGTGTTGAACTTTGTATACGGGTCCACACACTTCTTTTGTACCGGAGCCCAGACTTTCTCCCGAAGGTCCTGGTGGGGCAAGTCTGTGATTTCCAAGTAGTTTATTCAGACAGCTTTCCAACTCAGTTATTAGTATTATTATTGTTATGCCTTGTATTTTGGGCTTCCCTCCCTCGAAAATCCAGAGATGGGATTTGAAACTGTCATTCACCGATGCTAGTCGATACAGCCAAGGTAGCTTAACTTTTGGGGAGACGGTTGTTCTTCTCTAACCACTGGACTATCGAGATACCTATTATCATCATCATCATCATCATCATCATCATCATCATCATCATCATTATTCAGCGTCTTTCCACGACTTCTGTTTGACTGTCGGTTGTGATCCAAGGTATCGGAATCTTACCAAGATTCAAGATCCAAGCTTTTACAGAGGACGTGGGCACTTAAGAGGATAACTGCTTTTAGTAGAGTGACAAGTCTGAGGTTTCCAGGGAGTTTATTCAGATAGCCTTCCAACTCAGATGTTATTTCCCAAGACTCCTATCACTATAGGTATCACTTCTACTTTTACATTCCACAGTCTCTGTATTTCTAATCTGAGATCTTGGTATTTTCATTTTTTTTTCTTTTTCTTTTGTTTTTATGTTTCTATCACTTGGAACAGCGATATCAATGATTGTTGCTGTTCTGTTGGACTTATTGAGAACTACAATGTCTGGTCTTCGTGCAGTAATCAATGGATCTGTTCTTATCTCGACGTCTCACAGTATTTTGACTTTATGGTACGTGAGTTTTTCATGTGAACGGAAATAGAAATAAAAGTTTACCTGGTCACTGTGGTCGTGAAGTCGAGATGCCAGTAGGGCAGCCAGACCTTTCTTGATGGCAAGCGTTTCCGGCAGCTCGTTACGCGCATAGAACACGCTAGTTATCTCCCCATTCGGCATCAACACGAAAGAAAACCTGTACAAATAAAGTGAAGATAGATAGATAGATAGATGGATGGATGGATGGATGGATGGATGGATGGATGGAAAGAGAAAGAGATGAACTTACGTACACACTGAAATGTAATACGTTTTGCTCGTGTGAAGATGTATTACAGACCGTTGGGAAATGTGTATGTGTAGTGCATGCAGTTGAGAGTATCTAGAGTGTAAGTATGTATAATATGAATTTGTGACTCGTGTATTAAATAACTTACCAGTTTGAAAAATCAAGGTCGTGGTCTTGTATTCCTGAAAACAAAATCAAGAAGAAAACAACTTGAAAATTTAATATATATATATGAACAAGAATAAAATTTAAAATGCAAGAAAATAAATCACAACAGAGGCGTAACTACTCCCTCTGCAGACCTGCTGTGCTAAGGGACACAATATTTGTTCCTTCAAAACATTGTACATGTATTTGAAATTTGAAAAAAAATATAATACTGATCAAGTCTTCGAATCGCGCATGGCAAGCTGATTCTTCGAGAGAGTGACAGAGACAATGCGCGCGCGTGCGTCGTGTGTGTGTTTGTTTTTGTGTGTGTGTGTGTGTGTGTGTGTGTGTGTGTGTGTGTGTGTGTGTGTGTGTGTGTGTGTGTGTGTGTGTGCCAACATTCAAAATAACCCTACTGAATGACGACCTTAATGCCAAGAAGAATGACCACTAACGCTAGCTAAGTGAGAACAGTTGTAAACAATTTATTATCAGTTACTTGACTCGTCAAAGTAAGCATGACCCCTAACGCTAACAACATGTAGCTAATGTAAAGAGTTGTAAACAATTCAATTGTCAATTACATAGCTCATTTCTCTTACTAAACTTTCGACACTTTCAATTTTCAGATATTAAAGTGATACATATATATTGTTAAATGTACATTTTAAACAACACAAATTTAAAGTGAGTATATTTATAAAGTTAGATAATTCATATGTGTTTGTAAACAAGGTTGCAGTATGTCTCTTTCAAATAGTATCTGTAAATATATTCTTTCAACAGTTTGCTAGATTAAAACCAAAATTATTTGCAATATCCCGGGCTCTATAATTTAGCCAAAAGGGCGGTCAGCTAAATTATTGTCTTTATGATACTAATTATATTGTAAATATAAATAGATTTATGTTTCACATTTCTTGTTGCAATTGCCATTTATTTGTTTATGCGTTTGTAAGATATTCTCATTTGCTAAATTTTTCGATGTGATTTTTTTTGTCTCAGTCTTCCTGCCGATAACGTAATTTTTCAAGGCTTTATTAGAATAAATTTACTGCACATTTAAAGTAAACATTATTATTTTTATCATCATGTTCATACTCTGTAGAAGTAGTATCATCTTAATATTCATTATTATTAGTATTTTTTATTTCTTATTTATTATTATGTTTCTCTGCTATCTTTAAATTGAGCCTGCCTGCCTACCTGTACGAGGGTTGTCTCCCCATAATTAATTTATCTTTGAATCTAACTGAGCATGTAAATGATATACTCAACATTTTAAAAAATCTTGTCCTTTTGATCCCTTAAGAACACCGCTATTTATGTTCGTCCAGACAATACTAAGTCCTCGAACAACACCACCAGCACTTATATAACTTGGCCCAACCACTATAGGCCAACTTGTAATAATTAGCCAAATATTTAGCCTAACGATTACCGTGACTTCCTGACCAACTGAACTGGATGGCGCACGCATGTGCTCGTGTATAAAAATATTCCAGAGCTGATTTTGCCGCTAAAACGGTAAGAGGCAAGTAACACCTTCCCCAGAGCAAAACTGGTAAGAATGCTTTTACAAAGATCAATCAGGAAATCATGTATTGTCTTTGACATCACTGTTAGATATGTTTTGTATCCCATAGGTGCACTTTGTATCCCATGGATGTGCTTTGTATCCCATGGATGTGCTTTGTATCCCATGGGTGTGTTTTATATCCCATGGATGTACTTTGTATCCCATGGATGTGTTTTGTATCTCATGTATGTGCTTTGTATCCGATGGATGTGTTTTGGATCCCATGTATGTGCTTTGTATCCCATGTTTGTGCTTTGTATCCCATGGATGTGCTTTGTATCCCATGTATACGCTTTGTATCCCATGTATGCGTTTTGTATCCCATGGATGTTTTGTATCCCATGGATGTATTTTGTATACCATGGATGTATTTTGTATCCCATGGGTGTGTTTTGTATCCCATGGATGCGCTTTGTATCCCATGGATGTGTTTTGTTTCCCATGGATGTTTTGTATCCCATGGATGCGCAATTCTATCGTCGATTGGAGGAAGACACAGTCCACAGTCGTTGTTTCCAGCTGTACCCCTGATGCTTGCAGTCCATTTATCACGTGATCTCTGTATTCGACAAGTCTGAGGAACTGTGTAATCTTCCTCTAAAAATGTGGACGCTGATTCTGAAACGCTAATGTACGTGTATGTATTATAGTGATTTTACCTGTATACCTTTCTGCAGTCCTTTTTCC
Organism: Sinotaia quadrata; assembly: GCA_028829895.1. Taxonomy (NCBI): domain Eukaryota; kingdom Metazoa; phylum Mollusca; class Gastropoda; order Architaenioglossa; family Viviparidae; genus Sinotaia; species Sinotaia quadrata. Next base: position 57,536,631 of record CM054179.1, read on the forward strand.
ACAGTTATAAATAATAGTATTTGTTTTCCTTCAGCAATTGTTTATATCGTTTTGTTTTTTAATTCAGATCTGGAAATGGGGTTTGGTAGCCATTTTTATAGTTAGTGATTAATTATTTAATATTATGTAACATATGACAAAAAGTGTATAGAGTTGTATGGCGTGTGCTTTGTCGCGTTAGAGTTTTAATTGCTAGTTTAATATTATGTAACATACGTGTGCTTTGTCACGTTAGAGTTTTAAGTGCTAGTTTAATTTATTTCATCAAACATATAACCCCTCGCAAAACAATGCCTCTTGAACATTTATCCAAGATTGTTTCCGTAATACAGTCAATTATTTCGAGAGCATTAACATCATTTATATCCTAACATTAAATTGTAGAGGATGCATTTTGAGATGCTGCCATTTGACTGTGACGTGTATGCAAATGAAATGCAAGAGGAGGGAAAGACGAGAAAAAGAATAAAGTGCTGTTTTAATTAATTCCTCCCTCCAATCACACGCACCTATTTCAGGAAACAAATACAAAGGACGCACAATGCATTTTTGCATCACAAAAATCTACTTATACTAAACATATAAAACTTAATCTAGCTCTAGCCCACAGACTACCTTATACTAAATATATAAAACTTAATCTCTAGCCCACAGACTACCTTTTACTAAACATAAAACTTAATCTAGCTCTAGCCCACAGTTTACCTTATACTAAACATATAAAACTTAATCTAGCTCTAGCCCCCAAACTGCCTTATACTTGGCAAACGAAATGCCTATGACAAATATGTACCTTATGGGATGCAAAACAGAGTCAATAATTATAACTATTACTAAAACATATCTTATAATGAAATTTAATGAAGAAAATGTAATTAAATAAAATAGAAATAACAAGATAAAATGTCCAGGTGGATCAGAATAACATATCTTCACTACTAATGAATGATTTTAGTCACAATCTTATGTACAAATAAGAAATTACAATAGCAATGCCTTTCTGAATCTTTTCTTTTTTCTTTTTTCTTTTGACTTATCTTTTACTTCAATGACCAGAAAGAAAACCTGTCCATCAGCTATTTACAGGCATCCACATATTGTTCTCTGGTTTATGTGAGGGAAGGCATGGTTTGGTGTCTTAATGTGACATCGATTATTGTCACTTAATGTGTTATTTATTATATGACTAAATTAATAGCTTTTAAGATCTTGAGATTTAATGCGATTATTGATTTTGATTATACAAATCATGCTTGTTACTTCTATCCTTACAACTATACCAATGGCCTATTTGACTATCTTTACGACTGACTACGAATTAGAGCTATACCAATAGCCTATTTGACTATCTTTACGACTGAATACGAATTAGAGCTCTACCAATAGCCCATTTGACTATCTTTACGACTGACTACGAATTAGAGCCATACCAATAGCCCATTTGACTATCTTTACGACTGACTACGAATTAGAGCCATACCAATAGCCCATTTGACTATCTTTACGACTGACTACGAATTAGAGCTATACCAATGGCCTATTTGACTATCTTTACTACTGACTACGAATTAGAGCTATACCAATGGCCTATTTGACTATCTTTACTACTGACTACGAACTAGAATGAATTAAATGGGAAACCTGCTGCCCTTGAAGCCTCCAATGTAAGGGCAATAACACGCAGTTTGACCTCTTGCCCTCCGCTGATTTCACGCAGAAAATTGTAGCCAACCTATCGGAAACATAAAAATATAATAACAGTTTCAGGAAAAAAGAAAAGAAAGAAAGAAAATTCCATTTTGCATAATCCCCCAAGAATTAGCAAAATATGTATCAAGCGAATATTCCAAGAAGAAAATAAATCAAAGTACAAATTACATGATATACTTATAACTTCAGCAAAAATGTCTTTAGTCACACAGCTCTTACTAAATCAGTGTTTAAAATAAAATATTGAAAAGATGGTTTACGTAATTTGATAAATAATCATCAGTTATTATTATTGCAATGTGTTATTTTTGCGTCAAATGTGTCCGATGAGTCCGATATGTCAAATAATATTAAAGACTTGAAGAATGACTGAATAAAGTAAGACTATTAAAATAATCTCATTACTAATAAAAGAATTGATAATTATCACCAAGTTGTGTTTTATGTATCAAATGTGTCAAATATGACAAAAGAATGTTCAAGACCTTGCAGTATGAGTGAATAACTGAATCTAACAATCTGATGAATACGTCTCAGTATATGTTGTCCATTACGTCAATTATGTCAAATATTTTAAACAGTGAAATAAACCACACAGTTTTCAAATCACAATTAAAATTTCACTTTCAGTCGTTCACGCACAACACACATACATATGAATGAGACTAAAAAGATTTTAAAATAAAGAAAAAATGTGGATTTGAATGTCATTTTATGTAAGCACTCTCAACATCGGGACAGAAATAAATTACTTGTTTATGAAAGCCACTGCGACTTTTACATTCAACCCGCTGTCACAAACCCGGATATGTTTCGTGTGCATAAGAACACACCTAACACTGTCAGCAAGGAGCAAGTAATTGTCCTTTCCTCAGGGTGTGCTCTACTTTTTAATTCGCCTTGTGTGTGGAACGGGGGGGGGGGTTGCTTGCGAGAGTGTGGAGGCTGTTATTGGGGAGGGGTGCATAGGCTCAATTATCAACCGCCACTTTACATTATTACTGTACTTCCAAACCTTTGATTGATAACATGTTAGTTGTGGGCTGTTAGACATATTTAAAAGCATCCCTTCTTTCTTTTGTCTTTCGTTTTTCCTTCCTTGTTTCTTTGTTTTATTCATTCTTCCTTTTTCCTACCGTGTTTCTTTATTTGTTTTATTTATTTTTTCAACGTGTCTTCCTTGTTTCTTTCGTTCATTCATTATACTCGTTATTACCTCTTCAGCTCTTCTTTATTTCACTGCTCAGTTTGACTTATTCACTTTTATGCTATATATAGTGTAAAAGGTATTTTTATGTTGATATTGTTAATAATGCACTTTTTCAATTGCATAGTTGTTATCAAATTTGTTGTTGACAAATGACTGGGTAGGATATGGTTAGAAATAGAAACTAGGCAGGGTATATATGGTTGTCATTTGTGTATTTTGTTCAATATTTCCATAAATGAATTATTCATAACAATTTTTGTAATTATTTCATGAATTATTGCCAATGGTTTTCTAAATGGTTTCTGTAATTCATTCACTACTAGTTTACAATTGACGTTCATTCTTCATTAATTAAGAAATTCAAATTTGATTTGTGATTATGTTTAAAGAGATAATGTAGTTTGTTTTGTGATTATGTTTAAAGAGATTATATAGCTTGTTTTGTGTTTATGTTTAAAGAGATTATATAGCTTGTTTTGTGTTTATGTTTAAAGAGATTATATAGCTTGTTTTGTGTTTATGTTTAAAGAGATAATATAGCTTGTTTTGTGTTTATGTTTAAATGATAATATAGCTTGTTTTGTGTTTATGTTTAAAGAGATTATATAGCTTGTTTTGTGTTTATGTTTAAATGATAATATAGCTTGTTTTGTGTTTATGTTTAAATGATAATATAGCTTGTTTTGTGATTATGTTTAAAGAGATAATGTAGTTCGATTTGTGATTATGTTTAAAGAAATAATTTAGTTTGATTTGTTGTTATGTTTAAAGAGATAATTTACTTTGATTTATGATTATGTTTAAAGAGATAATTTACTTGTGTTTTTTTCAAGAAAATATGAAGCTACGTGCAGCATTGAAACTAAGTACACCAACGAGAATATTTTTTTTCTTGGCGACAATTAAATTCTCAGGTTAGATAATAATGGTTGTATTAAAGACTTTTAATTATGACAACAATTAAATTTTCAGGTTAGATAATAATGGCTTTATTAAAGACTTTTTATTATGACAACAATTAAATTCTCAGATTAAATAAGAATTGCAGTCTTAAAGACTATTCCTAGCTTGAAAAACAATGGCAGTCTTCATTTGTTTACATTTATACAATAGTCTTTAGTGAAGTTTGGAAAGCGTCTATTAATAAATTGGAAAAATATTGAATATTTAACTTACTCGGGCTTTCATTGAGAACGTATCGACTCGATGTATCTGTCCATCAGAATGAAACTTGTACTGATATTCAAAGCCAGGTTCAAATCTCAAAAATCGTCCCTCTGTCGTGCAGTGGACAGTACACATGACCAATAATATAGCCACTCCTGTAGGCGACATGTCGGAGGCCTACTGACCTGGCTTTTGAAGACCGCCTGAATAAGCTAGATCACAGTCTGTCCCCTACACATCGCATGAAGTAAGCTGAAGAATATTATGTTTCTCTCTTCGTCAAGAAGTGGTTCTGAAATGGCAACAACTCAGTGCTGTGCGAACCCAGCATTCCGGCAATGGTTCTGTCAATCTTCTCATTGCGGTGTGGAGCACTGAGTGGTAGTGCAGTGCTGTGTAAGCCCAGAATTCCGGCAGTGGTTCTATCAATCTTTTCATTATGTGTAGAGCACTGATGGTAGGGCAGTGGTTCTATCTATATTCTCATTGTGGGTGGAGCACTGAATGGTAGACAGTGGATCTGTCTTCTCATTGTGGGTGGAGCACTGAATGGTAGACAGTGGATCTATCTTCTCATTGTGGCAGGAGCACTGAATGGTAGACAGTGGATCTGTCTTCTCATTGTGGGTGGAGCACTGAATGGTAGACAGTGGATCTGTCTTCTCATTGTGGGTGGAGTACTGAGTGGTAGACAGTAGATCTGTCTTCTCGTGGGTGGAGCACTGAGTGGTAAACAGTGGATCTATCTTCTCATTGAGGGTGGAGCACTGAGTGGTAGGCAGTGGATATGACTTCACATTGTGGGTGGAACACTTAGTGGTAGACAGTGGATCTGTCTTCTCATTGTGGGTGGAGAACTGAGTGGTAGACAGTGGATCAGTCTTCTCATTCTGGGTGGAGCACTGAGTGGTAGACAGTGGATCTCTCTTCTCCTTGTGGGTAGAGCATTGAGTGGTAGGCAGTGCTATGTGCACATCTCTAGAGCGGTGGTCTGGCGAAGTGTTCATAACTGAGAAAACGTGTGGAATATATGGCGATACACTTGTGCGTAGAATAAATAGCATGACTCGTGTAATGAATCAAAATCTTTACTGTAACGTATAATTGTAGACAGATTAGACAACAAATGACATAAAATCTTGAGGATGTGGAATGCATTTTACTGATGTGGACTTACCACACGACGTTATGAGTCAAGGAATCCTGAGGTTTTCAGTCTAGTTTATAAATATGGATAGATGAAATAACACGAAAAGTAAAGAATCGTGAGGTTGTTTAATCCAGTTAATAAATATAGCGAGATTAGACAACATACGAATCACATAACATTTTACATTGCATCTTGTAGTGTATAAAGATGGACAAATAAAATAACATGAATTATATAAATAGTGATGCTGTTTCATGCTCTTTATAAGCAGTCATGTTACACAACAATGGAATTAATGAAAAATAACCTTGGGTTTGTTAGATGCGATGTGTAAACATGAATATGTTTAGAAAACGTACAGTTGATGTAGAATCTCATGTTGTTGACGCCACATAGAAGATACTGTGGGTATTAGACAACATGCGGATATAGACCCTAGAGGTGCACAAACTAAACAACGAATGGATTGTTTAAAATCGAGAGAATGGCAAAGAGAGACAGAGGAGAGAGAGAGGTGTTTAACGGCGTGTAAAAATGATCAATGGAGACGTGGATTGAACACAATTTACATTTTAGTGATTGCCTTGCACGGAGTAGCTATAACCCATTTTGATTAATTACAAATGTGTTGTTTCTTTATGAAACGAAATAAGGTTAAACGGGGGAAACACCTCCATTTTGGAGTGAAGGAAATATAACATTTTCCACATTAAAATGATTAATCAAACTTTGTGTTCTGGTCGACTGCTCACAAGGACTCTGTAATGGATAAACACGTTACGACCTGTCAGTGACGTCACTTGTTTGATGTTTGCGTAGTAAACCGAGAAGTATAGAACATTGGAGATGAGATGGTGATATCTTCCGGGTAGGCTATAAATAGACTGTGTTCTCCACCCCAATCATTAATATAATTGTATACCTGTGCAACCAGTAAAATATTGCATTTGAAATGGACTTTCTAATGTCTTTAGTCATAAATTAGGTTAATGTATTTTTTTCTTATTTTCCAACTTGAATTCTGCTTGCAGTAACATGCTAAACATTCCGATTCAATAGACATGAAATTTGTGGTGAATTTTATTTCTCTATGTCCTGGTAGTTAGATCTGATGAGTCAATTGAATGTGTGCGTAAAATGAAAAATTTGAAAAATATTGCAGTTTGCTTGAAATGGTGCAGTATTTGAGATAGAACAGACATCGGAATAGAATCATAGCTACTGCTCGATCATCTTTACTGGTTGCCAGTACCCGCCTGCGCCTATCTCAACGGAAACGGGGGAAAGCAACGACAGCAACATCAGTAAGCAGGATATAGGGGGTCGAACATCCTAGTGGTGTGTACGCACTAAGTACAGACTTGGTGTGCTACTATACATATAGTAGCTCTGTGAGACCCCTCCTACCCTCCCCCCTACAATATCGGAGATTACAACAACAACAGCCACCACAGCATTAGGCCACGGACTACCCGTTTCTACCGGCCAGACGTGAGCGCCACGGACAAACAAACTACTACACTACAACGTGACATCTCTAAAAATAACTTCGACTAAATCCTCAACTTCGACTTATCCTTTAGGCCCCCATCCCTCTCCCAGCGCGAAATTGACTCAACTGGAACTATAACAGACGAGTCAGCAATTGGGCGAACTAATCAACTGGAACTATAACAGACGAGTCAGCAATGGGCGAACTTAATCAACTGGAACTATAACAGACGAGTCAGCAATGGGAGAACTTAATCAACTGGAACTATAACAGACGAGTCAGCAATGGGAGAACTTAATCAACTGGAACTATAACAGACGAGTCAGCAATGGGCGAACCTATAATCAAGTGGAACTATAACAGACGAGTCAGCAATGGGCGAACCTATAATCAACTGGAACTATAACAGACGAGTCAGCAATGGGCGAACCTATAATCAACTGGAACTACAACAGACGAGTCAGCAATGGGCAAACTAATCAAGTGGAACTATAACAGACGAGTCAGCATTGGACGAACTAATCAAGTGGAACTATAACAGACGAGTCAGCAATAGGCGAACTAATCAAGTGGAACTATAACAGACAAGTCAGCAATGGGTGAACTAATCAAGTGGAACTATAACAGACGAGTCAGCAATAGGTGAACCTAATCAACTGGAACTATAACAGACGAGTCAGAACTCTATGAAAACAATAAGTATTTCTGGAGACAAAAATATTTTTTTTTTTTTTAAATGGCTCAAAGTTGAACTTATTTATAATAGACACTATGGAATGTCTATAGGCATTTATTGACGGTTTTAGTAATGTAATTGATTTTTTCCCATTGATACTTCACCTGTGTGTTCTTCCTCAAATTACATTAAAAATCTGCTTGGTAGTTGATCTCAACAATCAGACTTCATTTCTGAATTTTATTTTCTTTGGAATTTTTAAAAATGTCCTTTAACATTGTCTGCTTGAGATGCCAATGAGATGAAGTGATGAGGGAAGGAGGTAAAATTATCTTCTCGTACATAACATACTTTATGGACAGCTCCTTGATTATATTCAGGTCTTGAGTTAGGATAATGTGAATGAACCCATAAGACCCATCATTTTATTTTGGTTTTTCAATTTCAAAATTAAATGTCTGTTACATGCATATGTAATTTTAGTGACAGCTGCTCGCTACTACTTATGAATATGGCAGACTAGTTCAGAATGGATGAATAACAGATGTATACTAGTAATAGTATAACATGCCGAAGCATAAGAATGTTTATTAACTAGTGCTTTTGTTCACTAAACAGTTTGAATTTTTGTTTTCAATTTATTGTATTTTGCTTCAATATCATTACTAGTGATCTAAAATAAGGCATTACTTTTGCTAAAGTTATAGCATTTGTGTGTGTGTGTGTGTGTGTGTGTGCTGAAACAAAATGATCTTCTTTACACTTGTAATGTTAATTGAATATCCATCAAATTAAGTACATTGATGGAGCCATAGCAGATGTGTTTACCAGAAAACAAATTTTACATCCCATAGAATGAATAAAGAGGTAAACAGGACTAAAATTCATTCAGGATTTGTGTGCCTCATCAAGTACATAAAATTCAATATTGTGTTGAATTAATTAATTTCTTTTAAGTACAGATAAATGAAAATAGTCTAGAATAATAATATATAGAACTGTGAATATAATACAATTTATTTTATTTGCTTCTGTAAATAATTATAGAAGTTGTTGCTTTATTAACTTTGACATTCCGTTTGTACTATAAGTGTTGCTTCCATTAAATTTAAGGGCTCACTTACACTTGCCTAGCATGACATTTAAATTTCCATCACACACACCACTTTCTGAACAGTGTAGGACACCATGTTTGAAGAGTGTAGGACAGCACATTTGAACAGTGTAGGACAGCACTTTTGAACAGTGTAGGACAGCACTTTTGAACAGTGTGGGACAGCACTTTTGAACAGTGTAGGACAGCATGTTTGCACAGCGTGCATTAGATTGTTTATTTCCTTCTCACTTGATACCAACAAAACACTTGAACATTTATTTAGTAAATTGACTTTGTTAAGGTACTAGCACTATTCTTATTCTTTTGCAGAAACTTCTTCAGGACCTCTCTGTTCCATCAAGGATCATTCTTAGAAATCCAGAGTTCATCATCATATCACTCCAATATTGTCTTCTGACCACCTTCTCATGTAATCCAAAAAATCATCACTTTTCTCTGACATTTTATTAACTGCATCTATCAAGTCCTGTCATTTTTGTTAGGACTTATAAATTGAGAATATCATAGTACATTGTAAATGTTATGCTATCACATACATATTCAAGTTATAATTCTGTGAAAATTTTATTTTGTATTGCCCCACCACAAAAAAAAAAAGGTTTTATTTTCATAAGGATACAAAACTTTAATCTTTAAGCAGCCTTGAGATACTTTTCTCTTCTGAGTCACTTCATGTACATCTCAGAATTTGCTGCTTGACTTTCCCATTGTAAATATATTTTACAAAACTAAATTAAAATATTTGGAACCTTTACAGAAATTGTTTTAACAAGAGAAAAAAAATCTTGTAAAAGTTCATAAATAAATATTTTTTAAAAAAAGATATTTTCCTTAAATTTTAGGACTTTGAAATTTTAATAGAACTGATATGTGTTTATGTGAATGACTACTTAATCTTTATAAAAGTCTAAGCACTTTACAGTATCAGTAAATAAGGACAGAAAAAAATAGTTAAGTCAAAAGAAAATGTTTTACCAGTCCTATGTTAATATAGTTTTTAAAACTAAAGCAGTGTCACACAGGCAGATTTAGGCTCTAGGTAATCTTAGAACATTTTTTTAGAAGTTAACATTTTATTTAGAGAAAAAGACACATGTTCATAAGATTCAGTTTATTGTTTAACTATTTATTCTTTGGTGTTTGGTTAAGTTAAATGGTCATAAGTGATAGCTCTTTAATTTAAATTTTCTTTTGGGTACAGGTGTTTATACTACCTTATTGTTGCTACAACTGCTGGATGCACATGGTATTGTTTTCCTGGGGTGAAAATGTTAAAATATCACTGTATGCTGGGGGGTGGGGGGTGGGGGGTGGGGGGGCAGGCAGGTCTCCTCTGTCTCCCCAGACACTAGTTTGTATTTCAACAACCTTGTTAAAGTTCACCAGTATTTGTTTTGTAACTTGATTAAAATATTTTTCAGCATTTGTGTCTATGTAAGGCTGTTTGCACAGTGTGTTACACTTATTCGCAAGTATGCACTATCCTGTTGTCATGAGCCATCTCCATTTTACATTCATTGCAAGAACTACACCAACCACTCATCATTAATTAAATTAGTAACTATATTTTCTCCTGACATATAAATATTAATATATGGGACACACTAATTAAAAGAAAAAGCCATCCATGACAATACAAATGGACACACCACTTTTGTAGCTCTTTGGACACTTTGTCTCTGCTAATTCCAATGGACTTGGTCTCTCCAAACTACATGCTCAAACAACAATGAACATAGTTGTCTTACTACAGTTTCTGTGTGGCAGTTTATGAAATGAAGGAACACATATATGTCTGACTTAGATACTTAACTTGAAACTGAGGCAAAGATAGAGAAAAAAGATTCTAAAGCAAGCGTGCAGACAACATGTCAAAGCTCAATGAACAAGACAACTAGCAATTCCATATTTCCACAAACATATAAAACAGTCAAATCTCAAACAAACAGAGAGATAGCAAAGACAAACAACAATATGCACATCATATGAAAAATCCCACTGAAGATAAAAATTAAATTGACTCAGATTGAGCGAACAAGCTTATGCACTTGCCTTCATTCAAGTATCACCAACAACAGTAACAGTGCTTCCAGCACTAAACAAAATTACTTATTCTCTCTCCAAAACAAAATTCACACTCAAATGTCCCTCCAAAACAAAATTCACACTCTATATCTTTACAAAACAAAATTCACACTCATGTCCCTCCAAAATAAAATTCACACTCAAAGTCTCTCTAAAACAAAATTCACACTCTATACCTTTCCAAAACAAAATTCACACTCAATGTCTCTCCAAAAAAATATTTACTCTATATCTTTCCAAAACAAAATTCATACTCAATGTCTCTCCAAAACAAAATTCACACTATATCTTTCCAAAATAAAATTCACACTCAATATCTCTCCAAAACAAAATATGCATTTTACTCATTTTTCTTTTAGATATACTGATATATTGTTATTTTACATGTAGACTCATTTAGTCTATTCATTTCCATTCTGGAAAAGACATTTGTGGGGTTTCTTGTTCTGGTCATGTGGGATCATTTTTTTCACTGCTCAAAGTCTATGAATGATCAAAATCTATGAATCTTCAAAGTCTATGACTGTTTGAGGTCTATGTACTTCTGAGCAAGTGAGAGAATTTTATTACTGCATTTATAATTTTTACAAAGATCATCCTGACTTAATACATCACTCACAAAAGAAACTGAATCCACAATCCCATAGCAAAATGTGTGCTTCATCTTTTCAAAAGAAAAAAATCACAGCCAGCAGTTTCCATGTCCAGAAAATTACTCTCTGAGATTGAACATTATACATGTTATAAGAGGGTTCACACTTTCAAATTCTGTAATCAAGCAGAAAATGTAATGGTCCTTGCTATGGAAGGTAGTAGGACAGTGGACACACCAAAATGTGGACAGCAATGGTGCACTGGACACACTAAAATGTGGACAACAGTGGGACACAGAACACATCAAAATGTGTCAACAGTGTAACACTGAATACACCAAAATGTGGACAGAAAGAGCCACTAGTGAAGATGTCAACAGTTGAGACACCATTTGCAGAGGTGGTATTAAATAATATCCGACCAACCAAACCTGTCATTGAGAGAGGGTACTACTATAACTTACTCTAGTGGACTTTTCCTTGCATTATCACGAGGACATGCCACTTTGGACTATTAACACTCCCAAAGTAACAAGTATCTTCATTAGCACATTATAGTGTTCTGCAAAAAGTCCTGAGTGAACAGAGATATGCATTTCGCATCATCAATGGTGGATAAAAGCATTGATTGTGAGCTGCTAATCAACTCTTTTCCACACTATATTATGGCCTTGTAAAGCATTTCTATGGTTACGAAGAGAATCTATGGTTTACGAAGAGAATGTTAAGGAAGTTGGTTTCAAAGATGATGAAAGAAAAGTTGTATGAACAATCAACGTATGTTTATGTCTCTCTCTCGTAAGAAAAAGAGGATTCTTTTACTACAAGAGCTACGTTTCAACAAGTGTAATGTCTTAATGCGCAGCTTTATGTTATTATTATTAAAATAAAACTAATAATGCGTACAACTAGCAAAATTGACTGCATCACTTGCAGTCTCGAAAACAGTCACTTTGGGTTCGCCAAGTCGTATTTGTGGGCGTGAAGGTTTATTATTTTCTGATTGGATGACGTAAATAGTCTGTATCCTTGGAAGAACACACCCCTTAAAGGTCATGAGTATGCGCACACACCATCACGCATATTAAAAAAAAAAGTATATTTCTTTGCTAAATTATACTGTAGACTTATTTATGGACACTTTATTATCACTCATACTATAGTACTTTTATGTTAATTTATCTAATTATATAATGGAATATTTTTAAAATATACTACACAAGAACTATTTCACGCATACATACTGCCCCAATTCCAGCTGCGCTGCGTCGATTAGTTTTCAGGTCGTTCTCGACTTAAAAGTGTATGCATATTGGAACGTGTAATTTGTATTTTTGCCATTGCTGCTTTGGTAACCAGCAATAATGACATCATTAGTAAAGAAGCAATTTATTCAGGCACTACGGTAAGAAATATATTTATTTAATGCTTAAATATTTTGAACTTTTAAAACTTTCCCAACATAGTCTTAGAAGTTAATATAGGCCTACTCTTAGGTCATTGTCAAACCATCTATTTCTATGGTGTATATACTATTAGATCTAAAAATCACAGAATAGTAGGCTATATTTAAGATTACAAGAAAGTGTGGAGCAGTATTCATATAATTAAAGTATTTCGTATTCTTACGATTTTTGACTGTATTCTAGTTTGTACTTGCACATGTACTTGCCCTACTTGGTGTGCAGTCATTAGTTCACCGTAGTTGATCATGTTTGGTACATAGGCTTGTTTAATGTAACCCAGCTTTGAAATCAACGATCGTTTAAAAACAATTTTATAAAGTAGTCATTAAACGCATTTATTTTTACTTTTATAAAATTGTTAATTGATCATTAGTACTGTGAAGCCATCAACATTTTGCGAATTTTATATTATTGATGAAGTGAAGTCATAGATATTGACAGATCTCTGACAGTTCTAAAATCACTCACAAGATATAGTGAATCAATAACAGCTACATCATAGCATGGGAGCAAATGTTAATATATTTATATATTGTTTTATGTAAAATATATTTTTTACAGCTTAGGCTATTTGCTGATGATTTTTATTTAAACTACATGCACATGTTTATTGAATTAAATATAATTAAATATTTTATTTCTTTATTTGATTATTTACTTGCATAAGTGTTTGCACAGCTTGTCGTTTATACCCTGATTCCTAAACGTATCGGTTTACATAAAAATCTATATTATGTACAGTTTTTACTGTATAACAGTACACCTTTACATTAACCAACTTTCTTACTGTGTATTATTATTATATAACTATAACACAAAATATATATAGTCCTTTATTACAATGTGTTTGATAATAAAGTAGATTTATATTAGAGCATTTTATGAATATATTATATATATATATTTATTTTTAAAAGGCAAAAACATTTATTTCGAGTAATTTCAAATGTTACTGCTTATACTGCGGTAAATGAGCCAATGTTGGAATATGGTCCTGGCAGTCAAGAAAGAAATGACCTAGATGAAGCTCTCAGACGCTTTGAAAATAAAGTTGTAGATATACCCATTGTGGTTGGGGATGAGGAGATACGCACTATACATATTCAACACCAGCTTAGGGTAAGTAATTATCATAAAGCTTCATTGGAATACAGTAAGGAAAGCTGATGACTTATTGGATGTGACTGTACATGGAAATGATCACATTAGAACAGGATGTGTAAATTAACATATCTTCACAACAATTGAAAGTCACCTTTCCTTATCAGTTCATACTGTCTTTGTAAACTAAAGTTAAAGTGTAAAATATTGTAACTGCAAATAATAATAATTTTGTTTGGATTTTGGAAGAATCTCAGGTTTATTTAATTAAATGCTGAAAATTGGTATAATTAAATAGTTTATAAACTTCTCTCAACTGGACAGTGAATATACTGAAAATAATTAGATTAAATTAATTTGAATGTTTTCAATAATTAAATGTAAATATTATTTCCACAAAATCTGCAAATGTATTTTAATCATATTATAATAATTTGGAACAACTTTCTTTTTGATTAATGAATATTACTGTGAAATTAAATATATATTAATGATGTATTTTATTGGCTTATTTCAGATTTAATATATAACTTTTCATGTTTGTGTCTTCACTCATACTTTTGCATGCTAATAGTAATACAGTATTAGGCTACAGTTTCATTTAATTAATGTTTCCATTCAATCAGTATCTAATTTTCATTACAGCCTTTTGACCACCAGAAAAAGGTTGCATCATTCTATTATGCCACACCTGTAAGTTGTTCCTGAGATATCTAATAGTAATATAAATTAATTTGTAGTATTTATAGTAATTTTAATTAACAGTTTTTCCCAGATGGCTTTCTCCAGTAGAAAATCCAATTCTCCATTTTTACAATGGTGGGAAATTCCAAATTTAAACTCTTGCAGAACCTTAGATACAGATTTGTAGTAAAAAATATAGACCCTCTCTTTGAGAGAGGCCTTGACAGGTAACCATTTAACATGCCATTATCGTTGTTACATTCCATTGTTTGTTAGAGACCCTGTCTCAGAATGAGGATTTAAAGAATGTTAAATTGTAATGTTACACCATTGCTGATGACAGACTGGTTGCTAGACTCACCCTTCAGTATCCTTAATTAATTCTCTCAGTTTAGATATTAATTATAATGACAGATGAATCTGTGTAATATTGTGTGAATTGGACACATCATCCTAATAACAACTGATTATGCATACAAAGATTCACATTGACTTCGGCCCCCAGCCCAATTCCTTTCAGTCTTCTCTTGCTAATAATTAGCCAACTTCTGTTATTTGGATAACAAAAATATAAAAACTGAATATTTAACACTTTAACAAATTAGTGAATCCATACATCAATACATTCAATATGAAGGTTATTAGGACTACCTATTTTGTCTTTAAATGTTTATATGGATCGTAACATGAATTCTGATCTCAGGGCTTGTTAGACGCCCGCTTATCTTTCATCATCAGTTATCGGAGAAGTCCCTCAGGCAATTCACACATCAACAGTTCGTTGTTAAATGTTCTAGCCAAATGGTCTGCATAACTCATCACACTTGAATAGTGTACCTTGGCATCAGGTCCTCAACTCAATAGCCGTAGAACTCAGCATCAACTGAAATACCAACCTGGAATTCCCAAACTGAATTCCAACCAACATGGAACCAAATTCCGGAATATAAACCTGCTCTGAAACAATAGCAAATATTTCCATGAGCGGAAAACCTATAGTTCGCCGATCCATATTTAGTAGCAACAGACAGATAGGTGTCCTATTACAATTGACTTCAATTCATACTTTTACAAGGAAGATAAAAATGGTTTAAACCACGCATATGCGTTTTACAATTAAAATAAAAATATGTCCACACACAGGTGGGTTATAATTATCATATTAGCAAAAAATGTTTCGAATGCGCACAATTTACATTTTACAATTGTCAACTTAATCATTTCTTTAGTGGAGATAAAATAACATTCCATAATTAATATCATTATACATTTCAATAAATCATTAGAATTATGGGGCACCTGTTAACTTGGTCTCTCTATTCTCTGGCCATATGTCAGGAGAAAATAGTAACACATCCATATCAATCACAATAAAATATACTCCCTAATTCATAATTGCCAGTAATCCACTACGGTGCAATGCATGCAATTACATAACTTGGCTGTGATCGCTAGTGCAAAGAAATGCATAATACAAAAGATGAAAAACATAAAAAGAGTTTAATACTTCAATGAAAATAAATTTTAGATAGGAGGTCAGGCATCAATTGCCCTTGACTCCATAACAATTGTAAATTTAGGTGTCTTATAGTAACTACATTTGTCAAATTTGTGTGTGTGTGTGTGTATGTGTGTGTGTGTGTGTGTGTGTGTGTGTGTGTGTGTGTGTGCATGTGTGCGTGCGTGTGTTCCACTATGTCTGTATTAGAATTTTAATGTTAACACTGTCTGCATTGTCTGACAAATAATGAGATGTAGAGAATCAGTTCCATATAATGTAATGAATAACTATGTCAAGATTTGCAGAATCAATTCTATGACCTAACTTGAAACACATCACTATCTCAGACTATGATCAGTCCTGTGACATAAATTGAAATACGAGTAATTATTTTTTGGCCAGATAATTGAAAATTGGGTCTAGTATGTTATTATCACGTCTATGATTGAGTTATAGACTTGATAAATCCTGCCTCTGATAGAAATGAAGGCATAGCATTTCATATATATTTTATCAGTGATAAAGCTAGAGACTTGATATCATGTCTTTGACAGAAATTCAGTTCTAGACTATCAGGTCTGTAAAATGACTTTAGACTTGATATTTCTTGTGTGGGATACAACTTAAGATCTAATATTTCAAATATTTCATAAATAATATTATATATTTGGCAAAATTTTGAGAGCTAGACTGTCTTGTCTGTAAAAGGACTTTAGACTTGATATTTCATGTGTGAGACAACTTAATGTTTAGCATTTTATATCTTTGGCAAAATTTGAGATTAGATATCTATGATTGAACTTGAGACTTCATAGGTCATATATTTGACAGAACTTGAGAACTAGTAAATCATATCCATTATGACAGAACCTGAGAACTAGTAAATTATGACAGAACCCAAGAACTAGTAAGTCATATCCATTATGACAGAACTTGAGAACTAGTAAATTATGACATAACCTGAGAACTAGTAAGTCATATCCATTATGAAAAACTTGATACCAGGTATATCATAGGACTTAAGCCCTAATAAGTAATATGTCATTCCAATAACAGAACTCAAGATTTAGTATATTATATCTATTATATCTGTTATATCTGACCAAGTACATAAAATTACTTAAAAGCATTTTTCAATATATAATAAAGCAGTATCTCTAAGCACTACCAGTACTGTATACATCCTTCTTTGGGATAAATATTCTTCTAACATAGATATAATTACATAAAAACTATTCAAACAAATCAGAGCATGTGAAGTCATGTACAATTTGGTATTTTATTTTGTTTTTCTGATAACTTAACAACACTGTTAATAAATTTAATATTTAGTTCTTAATAGCTAGTAACATTAAAAATGTTTTTGCTAGGATGTCCTGAAGAAAGCAATCAGTGTCAGTCTCAAAGCTCGTAAAGATTGGGAAAGGCGCTCTTTAGATGAGAGAAGCAAAATATTCTTAAAAGCTGCTGATTTGATCTCCCAAAAGTACCGCATGGATATTTTAGCAACAACAATACTCGGTCAGGTGAGTCTGACGGAGTTGCATTCATTAAATTTTGTGATTCTCTCTAGGGTTAAACAAATCTAAATGCGACTTTCTTTAGTTCTCTGCTAAACTGTAAAGCAACAGTTAAATTTTCAAATGACTGTCAGTTGACCTAAAATAAATAAAGAAGCATGTATTTTGTATTTCTGACTTTAATGAATCCAGTAACAGCTTTGTTATCTAGAATATTGCTGCTTTGTTATCCAGCATATAGTTACTTTGTTACCTCACTTTGCTATCCAGCATTGTAGCATATTTTAATAATTTTCTATTAAATTGTGTAGTTTTGCAGGCTAAAACTAGTCTTTAACTTAATTGTGTTACATTAAATTATGTTTACAGGCTAAAACTATTCCTTATTTTAATCATTTTCTATTAATTAAAAAATTTATATTGTTTGCAGGCTTGACTATTCCTTATTTTAATCATTTTCTATTAATTATATAATTTACAGGCTAAAACTATTCCATATTTTAATCATTTTCTATTAATTATATTGTTTACAGGCTAAAACTATACCTTATTTTAATCATTAATTTCTATTAATTATATTATTTGCAGGCTAAAACTATTCATCAAGCAGAAATTGATGCTGGTGCTGAGCTCCCTGACTTCCTTCGTTTTAATGTTATGTTTGCACAGGTATGATGATTATTTTGTTCTAGGTACTATAGCAACTTCTCATTTCTTCCCAATTTTCTGACCTCTTTCATTGTAATATAATGTTTGCACAGGTAAGGTACTGGTAGTGATTTTGTTCTAAGTTATTACAGTTGGTTTTATGGTTTTATTTATCTGTATTTCCTGATTAAGTTCATTGTAATGTATGTAATTTAATCTGATATATTATTGATAGTTAATTTTTATCTAACTACTGAATAGTTTAGATTTCATTTCTCTTTATCCCTATTTACTTTATAGCCTTAGTATTTTGTATTTTATTTTATTTTATTTAAAAGTAATATTTTGTACATTAGTCATGCATAACTTCAACTTTTTATATTGAAATATGTTTGTCTTACTTAAAGGGATTCATAAAGTAAAGAAAATTTAATCAGAAGTTGGATAATGGCAGATTGTTGATTCACAAGGGGATAGATAACAACATTTTCAAAATATGCCATTTATTTCCACCATACACTACAGTATGTTCACCAATCTGCCAATTTACATGCATCTAAACAACAATAGTAAAAGAAGATTTAATAAAGTACTTAATCTTTTCAAAATTCTAAGCTCTTTACAATTATATACATATACTATGCAATGAGTGTGTACAAACTGCATAAACATTATAAGATAACTACAGATAATATAAAAAATAAAATGATTATACAGGCAAAATTGCTGTTTACAAAAGAAAAACATAAATAAAATGAATTTGAAAATGCAATTAAAAGAAATATTGACATAGAAGAGACACTGCCAATCTTGCTGACAAAAAAATTAGTCAATAACTATGTCACTATTTGTAATCTGTAACTCACTTTCACCATTTATGAAAGCATTATCAGCAAATTAAGTTTGCTGACTCATGTGCTTGACTCTCTATGACCATTTGTAACATAAATCTGATGTCAAATTGTTGATTACTGTAAAGTTTGTTGATTAATTTGCTTCTTTTACTATGGTACCAGGAGTACACTATTTTCTGGTATAAAGCAATCTTTACCAGTAATGTATAGAACAGTCCTTTGCCAGCATTGTTTGAAGTTAATTATTTTGTTAAGAAATAATCTTAATTCTGTTAAAATAGGAAATTTAGTGTCATGTACATGGTAGTTGATGATGTACATATTCTTATTTGCATTACTTTTTGTATATTTTTGTCTCCATTTACCATAGGTCTATTTATTTAATACAGTATAACATCATTAATTAATTAATTATTTTGTATAACTGAAATACTGAAGTTTAGTTTTGATATTGCATAAGATTAAGAGTGTATGGAAGTGGATGCTTACAGATTAGCTAGCTAAGAGGTGAGAAAGAGATTAATTAAGTATAAGAGAGAGAAGTAGTGGTTGGTCAGCATATTAAAAGTGTGCTCCAAGGCAGAGAGACTAAAAGTCAATAAAGTATGACCAACCAGAAAATAACTATTAATATGTTCTTGAAAAAATCACCAATGACAGGAGTCGATTTACATTTCAACCCTATGAGATGAAAACCTATACCCAGTGACCAGTAAAATCCTTACAAGATTAAAAAAAAAGAACTGGCATGATAAAAATATATAAATATGCTATTAAATAATGTCAACAGTTTAAACAAAAAATGCCATACAATAACTAATTTTACACATATTTACATGTCTGAAACTTTATTTTATTTTTTTAATTTTTGTGTGTCTTTTTTATCATATGCATCATGCACTTTAAAATGTAACCAGATATTTTAAAATCTATGCAGCAGGTGCCAGTGTCTATTTTACATTGTACTGCTTTCTTATCCTTAAGGCAGGACATGTCATTATTATGTCATTTAGATTTATGATTCATACTTTTGATTTTATACAAATTTTATACTTCTCAAATATGAATGATATGAACCCTTTGTATATGCTCCCATACACAATAAATATAATCAGCATAACGCTTACCGATTAAAGTTCACCAAGCAGTTTGTATTATGATATTCCATATTATATCAATGTTTACTGATTAAAATGTATTAGAGTTTGTTTTATATCATGCAGTACCACTGGCTAATGTAACATTTGCTGATTACAGTGTCAGTAGTAAATTTTATATACAATATCCCACTGACAGATGTAACATTTGCTGATTTCAGTGTCAGTAGTAAATTTTATTATAATGTACAATATCCCACTGACAGATGTAACATTTGCTGATTTCAGTGTCAGTAGTAAATTTTATTATAATGTACAATATCACACTGACAGATATAACATTTGCTGATTACAGCAACGGCCTTTTAATTAGTTATTACTAGATATATCTGATTTATACACAATTACTTTCAATGTTATTATTATTTTAGTTATTATTAGAAATATGACTATAAAATAAATGTTTCCTTTGTGTCAGTTGTAAGTTGGAAATGTGCCTCTAAAATAAATATTTCCGTATGTTATTTTTACTAAAGATATTACTGTATGACATTAATGTATTATAAGCTAGTTAATGCTACATGTCTCTGATGGGAAACAGAATTAGGCAAGCCATTGTTATGAAGAGCCATTGGTCATTTTGAAAAAACGCAAAATGAAATGGCATGGGCATGTCACACAATCAACAGGGCTTGCCAAGACATTGTAAGGTACTGTGCAAGGAGAGCAAAGGAGAGGAAGACAGAGGAAAAGATGGGAGGATAACATCTCAGAGTGGACAGGACTAAGCCGAGTGATAGAGTAAGATTAGCAGAGAACAGAATGGAATGGAGGAAGCTGGTTGTCAGATCATCAGTGGTGCCCGAACAGTCGGCAAGACTAAGGGATAGATAGATAGATGTCTCTGAATGTAGGAAACAAGTTTACTTGCAGTGATTTAGTATGTATGTATTATTTTTAGTGTTTTCACTGTATGGAACTTTGTAAGGTGCATTTGAACTTATACTGTATCAGTGTTAGTGATTGTTGGTAATATATTATGAAATTACTTTTGTTGTGTCTATTTCAGAGTTAATATTAGAGTCTTTATCTTTCACTGAGGAATTGTTATATTAAAAAAGTGTTATGTTATTCTGTTCGCAGCAAATTACATCATATCAGCCAATTAGCCCAAATGCTGCAATTCGTAACTGTCTTCTCTATAGAGGAATGGAGGTAGGTTTTAAATATTTTGAATATTGTACATATTTCACTTTATCATTTCCAATGTTTGATGTGCATTTATGAAAGTGTGTACTTTGTTAGTGTACATTTGTTCATTGTGCATGTATTTATATGTAGTGAATGTGTAGTGTGCATATCTAGTGAATATGTACTGTGCAATTAATTATATGTTCTCTAGTGAATATTTATTTGTTGATGTATTGTGTAGTGAATGTGCATGTATTTATGTGTTCTCTAGTGAATATATACTATGCACTTATTTATGTGTTCTCTAGTGAATATGTATTGTTGATGTATTTATGTGTAGTGAATATGTACTGAGCAGGTATTTATGTGTGCACTAGTGAGTGTTTATATGGTTACATGCATAATATATTCAATTACTGTTATCTCGTTTCCATCAGAATAGCAAATGATACATATTTTGTTGGTGTTTTAAAGTTGATAATATATTTGGCTTTAATAGTTTATGTGTATTGCAGGGGTTTTGGGTGGCAGTGTGTCCTTTCAACTTCACAGCTATTGGTGCACATTTACCCATGGCACCAGCATTAATGGTAAAACTTAAATGTTTGATAAAACAGAGAATAGAAATAGCTCAGAATTATAAGAATATATTATGATGTTTAAAGTACTGTTGCAATGAATAGGATAATAGAATAGGAATGTGGAAATTTGTATGAATAAAGTATATATTTATGATAATTATTATGAACATACTTTGTTTATTAATCATCCACTTGCCATACTGTAGTTATTACATTTATCAGTGCAAGGTTTTACATTTGAGTTTTAATACTCATAATGATAATAAAGTGATTTTCACTTAAATTTGGACTGTTTATTAATTGCTTTATGTGATTATATACCCAAATGAGAGACCTATATTAATGAGCATTGCCCCTCTAACTTTGTGGGGGTTGTAATTATGTATAATAGATATATAAAATAAATTTATAACTCTCTCTCTCTCTCTCTCTCTCTCTCTCTCTCTCTCTCTCTTTCTCTCTCATAGAAACAGACAGCATAGAAACAGACAGGAAGGAAAAGAAAAAGAAAGTCCTCCCTATGTCATACAAATATAATAGTCTGATGTTTTAAAAGTATATTTAGCAAAATATTTGTAGGGTATAGTCAGTGTAGTCACAGGAAGGAAATAGACCATTAATAGTAGTATATTGAGTGCTGGAGTACTTAAAAATTTTAAAACATGATTAGGTGTGTGGTAGAAGGTCCAGTGTATTTGTAAGATACAGATTGTGTTGAAAATTTTCACTTTATCAGAAATATCATGGTTGAATTTTTAAAATGAGATCTGCACACTCTTTGTAAAATCTTTCACAAAACATATATCATTTCAAGTAATTTTAGAATCTTTTAAAATAATTTTCATGACTATTACATATATATAACTTTTTATACCAGCTATATCAGAGATGGATTGGACCTACAATATTTACATCTGCATTCATTTGTATGAATCTGAAATAAGTTTCCTTAAACAGCTGTTTGTTAATTTCCTTAATTTTGCTTTTGAATGAGTAATTTAATTCTTTCTCATGTAAATTATAATCTCTTGGGTTTTTTTTTTTTTTATATAAGTAGACAATTTATATCAGATTTCATTATAATTCATTTTTCTTAGAAATACATCTACTTGATTACTGGGAATCATGCTAACTTCCTGGAACATCTTGTAGATTCATGGAAGTCCAATTGGATGATTTTACTTCAGAAAATGTCTTTGTCAGAATCAATTAATTTGAAATTACTTCTAAGGGATTGTCAAGGACTTGGGAGCCTAATCTAAGAAGAAAGAGCATCTCTGCTAATGGATGTTTTTAGATGTTTAGAAGTGGACATTATACTTTGGATGTTGAAAATGCAATGAACCTGTAGAGCTAATGCCACTAAAACAACAACATGGACAGAAATCAAGGCATGTAGTGAAAGTTGTGGGGCTAAGTTGAAGAGGTCTTCTAAGATCACTTGATTCTGCAGTTAATTATGATAAAAATAATTTTAAATACAAAAATTACTTAAGTAGATTAAAGTTCAAAGACAAATTATCATGATAATATGCCCCTCTCTGCAGCATCTGTAAATGTGATATCAATCAAATCAATTCATGAGAACAGTCATTTACAAGTTTTAAGTGCTGATAACATGTTAGTACTTTGTCATGTTACTTTCATTCTAGCATTTCACTCTGATTTAAGCAAATAGAATTGTTGGTTTAGAAACATTGAGAAATAACTGGGAACGGAATGTAAAGTTTTAAAAGCTCATGATATTAACTGGTAAGGTTTCAATTTCTTTATTACATTACTTAATGTCATAGTTGTTCTCTATTTATAATATTATTTAAAATATTGTCATGACATCGTTTAGTGACTATTGTTGTTTCTAACTGTTGGAAGTGGACTGTGTTGTAGTTATCTTGTTTCTTGAGTTATATTTACAAGTTCAAATGCAGTAATGTAAACATCTTTAATGTCTTCTGACTTTCGTGGTTCTGTGCACATTTCTTGTACTGAGTTGTGATGACATGCTACACAGCAAGCCCACAATGAACCAAATAAATGCAGGTGTCAGCATGGGGTCTAGCAGCTAATGTTTGTATCAGCAATATTATCATTTGAATTAAATGAACAGTCCATAATACTGTATCTAGATCAATAGGTAAATAACATAGTATTATAGTACAGATTGAGAATCAGCTCTGAAATTAGAACAAAACAAATAAATTATTTTTGAATTATTATTTCTTATATCTTTAATATATTTAGAATGAAGTTGGTGGACTTTTAAATTATCTTTAAATATAGTCAGTAAAATATTGCATTTAGTGCCCATCACCTGTGCATTTTTATTTTATTTATACATATTTATTCAATCAAGAAAACAAACTTTTGATTGATTTTTTTTTAAAATTCTGGTGTTTAGTATCTTTCAAAAATTAACTAAAAAGTGTTTCTCCACTCATCACTGGTATGCTTAAGTTTGATGTTGCTATTTTACAGGGCATTACCCAATTATAAAGTGCAAGGAAAGCTGTCAAGCATAGTTGTCTCATCTTAAGTTTGATGTTGCTATTTTACAGTGCATCACCCAGTATAAAGTGCATGAAAAGCTGTCGAGCATAGTCGTCTCATCTTTAGAAATTTGAATGTTTGGTCATGAATTACTAGCTAAATTCACTCTGTCCCATACACTGATCACCATATTATTGGATTGGAAGTTTAGAAATGTTTCACAAGTTAAATGTGAAGTCAAATTGCTGCTAATTTTTTTTCCCATCATACATACTGAAATTGGTACATTCCATAAAAATTATTAGTATCATCATTGTTCAGTGAATTTAATAATATTTAAAATTTCTGATTTACAAGAGTTAAAAGATGGTGGAGGGTTGATTTCAGCAATTGGCTGGTATGCCAATCCATTTAATATACCAATAAGTGTATAACTCCTTTGATATTTTTTCAGGGTAATGTAGCACTTTGGAAGCCATCAGATTCATCTGTTTTATCAAATTACATTGCATTTCAAGCTTATCGTGAGGCAGGATTGCCTCCTGGTGTAATCAACTTTGTGCCAGCTGATGGCCCAGTTTTTGGAGATACCTTGCTAGCATCACCCCATTTGGCTGGGATCAACTTCACAGGCAGCCTCAGGTGACAATTCAAAATACAACTGTACTTAATTCTAGAAATTTTATTATGTATTACTGACCATTTCAATTTTCATTCTTTTCTATTATAAGTACATTAAAGTCTTAGTATACATTGAATTTGTCCTTTCTCCTGAATTTGGTTCAGAGTATGAAGTTCAGTCATTCTGCAGTCTTAGTCATAGAGCATACTTAGTTTTTGTGTTCTGTTTTGTTTCCTTACCATTCTGCAGTCTTATTCTTTGAGCATGCTTAGTCTTTGAGCTCTGTTTGTTTCCATACCATTTTGCATCATAATCTTAGAGAATGCTTAGTCTTTGAGCCCTGCTTGTTTCCATACCATTCTGCAGTCATAATCTTAGAGAATACTTAGTCTGTGTGTTCTGATTGTTTCCTTACCATTCAGCAGTCTTATTCTTTGAGAATAACAAGTAGTTTTTAAAAAATTGAATAATGATCATTTTATTTCTTTTTCAAAAGTATGTTTTAAATTAATATTTCTCAGACTCCCCAAACTCATTCTAGCTGGCGTGCCAACCATCTTGCTCATACTACTAAAATGTAATCTCAATCTGTAATGTGTAACATTTATTTTGACAATATTTAAAAAGATTTGTTTATAAACAAAATGTTGCTATTGTGACCTCATTGAATCTGTTTGAACCTGAATGAAAAAAAATGTAAAAAAGAAATAAGAATATGGTGTTGAGTAGGCATTCTCAAGACAGGGTTTAAAGAATAAACACACTTTAATATATCCTGACTCTAATGGCAGAAAAAGTATTCATCTTATGATGATAAAGTTGATTTAAGCAGTAATTAGAACCCTCAGCTTTCAACATAAGTATGCATTGTGTACAAGCATCATGGCACAAAATGACAGTTCTAATGACACTAAAAGCCAGTAATAGTCTACTATACAGTAAAAGCAATGACAGTAATATGCAGTTTGTAAGAATGCAAATTATCTCTAATGCAAATATTGATTCAGAAGAGCCAGAACACAAAAAATAGACTGAACTTAATTAAATTCTTTCATTTATTTCTTTATATATTTGGTGAACTTTGGATGAAGGATGAACATTCAGCACAAGATAATTTTAAAAAATAATTTCTCAGCATGCCAGAATATTCAAACTTTTCAGAGTAATAAAAGAAACAAGATTTGCATGCGCATGTATATTTCTAGTTATAGTCAGTGTGTCAAAATAATTTATCAAATCTGAACACTGGTTTTTGCCAGAAATATAAACTCCCATAATCATCTTACTTCATATTATGTTATTGGTGGTGGTGGTAGTGGTGGTGGTGGTGGTGATCTGTCATCACAACATTTTCCTTGATTCATATTCCCAAATTTACTGTATAAGTAAATACATTCAGGCATGGGGTTAATAGATAGATAGACAGACAGACCGACATCATAGATAAAGTATTGTTTGTAATTACAGATGTTAATAGCATCTTATCTGAAGAATGTTAACAAATAATTTTTTTTAGGAACAAATAAAATCTATTTCCAGAACGTTCAAGTTACTGTGGAGACAAGTAGCTGAAAACCTAGATAGTTACAAGTCGTTTCCTCGGCTAATTGGAGGTCAGTTTGCATCAAAGTGCTGCAAGTTTATCACAAGGTGCCAACCTGTCAATGTTTTATTGTTGGTATTATGCAGTTTCAGTGTGATATTTAATAATAAAGGTCTTTGATATTTTATTGCTAATTCAACCTTTTTCTTTTCTATTTTTTCCTGGGTGTGTGTTGTAATTTTGCAAGTGTAACTGCAAACATTTGTAAAGTGCATAGTTGTTTAGCATTCCTCAGGGTTTTTTTGTACTTTAGATATACTGTTCATAAAATGCATATTAATTGCCCATTTTTCTTATTATGGTATTATTATTATTGTACTGAAGGCTGTTTACAAGCAATATTAATATTAGTTATTGTTATTATTCAGTAAAGAATGTTGTGTATGTGACATGTTTGCATTTGTTATTATTTTTTGGTATTGCATTTATTTATGTGAAAGGTTAAGAATATAATTATTATTGTCTTGATGACAGCAGTTTCAGAAAAAAAAATTAACATTTGTTATTATTCTTGTGATGAATGATGCTTATATGAAATGTTAGCATTTGTTATTATCATTATTATCATTATTATTTTCTTGATGATAGCTGTTTTGAGAAACTTTACCATTGTTATTTGTTATTATTGTTTTCATGATGATATCAGTTTTAGGAAGCATTAATATTTATTATTTTGATGTTTTGAAATGTAACATTTGTTAGTAGTAGTACTAGTATTATTATTGTCACGAATGAGAAGTGTTAATATTTGTTTTTGTTGTCATGATTAAAGCTGTTTATGGCACTTGTTTCTTATTTAGCACTTAGAAGTCTTTCCCTTATTGTCTAGTCAATTTTTTTCTTTATTTTCTTTTTTCCAGAATGTGGTGGAAAAAATATGCATTTTGTACATGCTTCTGCTGATATCCAATCTGTTATCTTTGGTACAATACGATCTGCATTTGAGTACAATGGACAGAAGTGCTCAGCTTGTTCACGCATGTATGTTCCGCAGTCTATCTGGCCAGCAGTCCGTGATGGCATGCTTAAAGTGCTTAAAGAAATCAAGATGGGCTCTCCGTTGGATAAAGAGTGTTTTGTTACAGCTGTCATTGATGCCAAAGTTGGTTTTCAGTTTTTTTCTCTTTGTAATAAAAAATTCATAAAATTTATATTTTTTTATCTTTCTTTTCTACCATTACTTTTTTTATAACCCAGTAAAATTTCTACTTGTATTTATTTGTATTTTCTTGCTTGATTTACTAGCCATTTAGTGCTTGCTGTGTATTTTCATTTGATTACTAGCAACACTTATTTGTTGTAGAAAAGGTAAAAAGTGTTTCCATCATACAACTAGATGAGCATATTGTAGAAGCTATCAAAGGACTCGGACACATACAAGCCAAAATTAGCTATAATAGGAGACAATGCATAAAAAGTGTTCCCTGTCAGTACCATTTTCACTTGGTTGGGTTGGATGTTTGTCAAGTAAGGTTTATGCTCTGCAGATTTCCTGAGAAGTTATCAGCCATCAACCTCTTTATTTGCTCAGATGTCATTCTTTTTTGTCATCCCTTTTTGTCTCTTGCATTAAGGTATGATGCACTTTTCTTCCTTTTTCATTAACTGTTTTCTTTCTTGATATTGAAATATTTTTTTCTTTATTGTGATCTCCATAAATTGTATTTTAATTGACACCCCTCTAGCATAGTTTATGTGAGTTGCAGGAATGAAAGAACACAATTTTTTAAGAGGTGTTGGTCAATTGAATGTTGGGAGGGAATTGTGCATAATGCCTAACCACCCTTTGTCCTTTAACATTAGACATGCAGGAAGCAAGTCAACCATGACAGCCCGATTCAGACATGTGCCATTGAACATGTTCAGAAAAAAGAAAGTTTCAAGTGTGAATATTAACGAATGATGCACCAAGTCTGATCAGAATTTATTACACACCTCTCTCTATCTTAGAAAAGTATACAAGGGTGTATAATTCCTATGGTTAAAGAAAAGTATACAAGGGTGTATAATTCTTATGGTTAAAGAAAAGTATAAAGGTCTCACCAGCATGAGACAACTAATCAAGTGTCTGTTTTTCATTTTTTGAGAGAGGAATGACGTTTCCCCCTTCAGGTAGGAAGGGGGAAGTAAGTTGTTACCCATCCTCAGGAAATGCTGTACTACATTCATTTTACCAACAGCACATAGATAGTGATGAAAAATGTTGAATGCTCTAATGTTGACAACTCTCTAGTCTGACTACTGTTAAGTGTTGCAAAGAATGCAAAGGATATTGTGACCACTGATAGGATGGAGAACATCATTATTTTTGAGAGATGCATCTTCCTCCAACTCATTTAGGGGTACAATAGAAGCTGTCTAGTCTACCAATATCTTGCATTTAGGTTTGTTTTCTCTTGCATTTTCCTTGTATGCTCTTTGCACATAGAAAAATTAAGTAACTGGCACTTGTCAGGGAAATTGTTAGTGTGCTACAGTATGCTTCTCTGGTTGTTTGATTGATAAAGGCAATTTTAAAAATAAAATAAGTTTCCTGAATGTTTACCAGATAAGTATACTCAATCACTCCCAACCTCCCACTTGATTATTTAGGAGCTATTGAGGACAGTGGGACAGACACTCCCACTTGATTATTTAGGAGGTTTTGAGGACAGTAGGACAGACACTCCCACTTGATTATTTAGAGGATGTTGGGGGCAGTGAAACATATCCTCCTAGCTTTCCACATGATTGTTTAAGGGGTATTGAAGACAAAGGGACAACACTGTTAGTTAAGTACTTTTATGCTTTGTATTCCATGATTGAGGTGGGCCCTGGCTTGTAAGGGTTTTAGAGAAGAATTCTTATTTGGCATTTGATCTACATTTAGTTGTTTTCTATACTGTTAACTCTTTGAAGCTAATTGAAATAGCACACATATTAGTGTCACTGTCATGTAAGGAGTAAAAAAGTCAGTGGAGAAAAAAAAATGTACATTTATGTATAGCTTGTAGATTCAGAAAATATTCTATAAACAGTCACTGGATGATTTTTGAGAAGTTGATTGTTTGCTTGAAGGCTATAATCTTTTTTCTTCTTTTTTCTTAATCTCTTTTTCTTTACTCTCACATTTTTCTTTTTTTTTCTTTTGGCTTGTTAATTTTCACAAGGACTCTTAATTTGCTATAAGGAGCATGTGCCCAGCATCAGAATTTTAGGGTTATTAAAGAGAAGTCTGAGTATGTACATACATGGATGGATGGACATATAGACAGAGAGAGAGATATGTTTTTGTACTTTTTGCTTTATATTTTTCAATTGTTTTATGATATCAAAGTCATGAAATCAATAATTGTAGGGATATAAACTATTTTCTCTAGATATTTTACTTTTGCCTAGATTTGATACTTCATTTTTGTCAGCATGCCATGTTTACTTGTAAAAATCTACTTTTCAGGCTTTTGATCGCATCAAGAGTTATCTGGACTTTGCAAAAAATGACAAATCTCACCAAATACTTTTTGGGGGTAACTGCAATGATAGGTATTGACATAAAAGCTTTCTTTTTTATCTCAAAAGAGAGTTGTACTTTTAGTGTACAAATCTTAACAGTATTTATTAGTCTGTAGAGATTAATGAGGGGAATTTTTAAATTGTGCTTTTTTCCCTTATTATTAAATTAAAATATACATTTTATGTAATTTGATCTATTTAGCCATATGCAGTTTTGAATCTTTATATGAATATTGAAACCAGAGTATGTTTTGAAAATAATAAAGTAGGTCAAACTTGTCACATTTAAGAAAGTTGGGTAGTAGTTGCTTTATTTAGATTGTGTTCAAGACTGGAATGATATTATAATATACAGTAATCTGTTGTTTGTTTTTTTAATTAATTAAAAAATCTTAAAATGTTGCAGATAAAATTATTAATTATGTAGTTTTTTTCTGCAAAAAAATAATAGTGTTGTAAACAGGGGATGCATTTCAAAAGTGAAGGAAAATGATTAATAAAGTATGAATGCATTTTTTAAAAGCATAAATAAAAATTGTAATAATGCGTAACTGTATTTAAAAAATACAGTATTACCATTTTTTTACATAGTCGCATTGGCATTAAGAACTAGGAAATAAAAATCTGAAAATTTAATCTTAGTCCAAAGTTAATCATTTTACTGGAGGTTTTAATTAATTATCTTGATAAAGGTTTAATATGTTAGGGCACACACAGTTGTTGAAAGTTGTCTATTTTAAAATTTAAATATGTTAAACATATAAATCTAACATAATCTAATGCTATTTTAAGAACAATTTGCTGTCATTCTGTATTTATTGCAGTTTGTAGCAGATTCCTACAATTTGCTCTAAGCATTTTTATGTTGCTCTGTGTTCCAATGCTTTGGTTATTTCAATATTATGCTTGTTATTTGTTTGTGCAGCTTTAGAGTAGGTGACAGATAAGCTCATTAACAACATTTCTGAAAATAGCTTTTTCCTCAGTATTACTAGATATGTGTACTTTAGGAGTATAATAAGTCCCTTAGACATACCTGTCATGGCCATAAAAACCTGTTTTAAGACCCCAGGTGAGATGAAATATTAACAAATTTATACTGAGTATCTTGCTTCTTGTTGAGAGTAATCTTCCTTCAGTACCCCAGAGCAAAACAGACTTGAAAAAGCAGTGAGATCAGTGTGTGCATGTGTTTGTGTGTGAGAGAGAGTGAAAGAAACTTTTTTTCATTTCACAACCAGATTTGCATACCTCAGGGTAAGTGGAAATGACAACCCAGGCTTGCAAACATATCAGAAAATTACATAAGTGAAAAATGCACTAGGAGATTACCCACAACTAAAGACAAATGACCCCACGGATGTATTAGCCTGTTTATTTCCTATTGGAACTGACATTAATCCCTTTGCTATGTCAGTCTTTTTATCTCCCCTGAGAGCTAAATGGTCTACTTTGGCCATAGTTTGCATGTTTGGTTGTATGTTAGAAAAAGATTGTTTAAGGCAAATAAAATGACAGATTGTTATAATGTTGTATTAAAGTTCTTGAGGCACCTCTATATAAACTATCTACAATTGGTCATATAAATGTTAAGTACTAAGCAATGATATATATTTGTCTACCAGAAAATCAGACCTAATGCTTTCTTGTACTATTTTTTTCCCCAGTAAAGGTTACTTTGTTGAACCCACATTGGTAGAAACAAAGGACCCCAAGAGTAAACTATTGCAGGAGGTATGTACAGATCTGCTTTGGCACTAACTCTTTCAAACTCTTTCAGTATAATGGAATAGTTATGTATGTAATTATTGCATCTTACTTATATATAGCAACACAAGCAAAAAGTATAAGCAACCTCAGCCTGAATAACAGGAACAAGCCTTTTTCTTTTAATTCCAAAATTACAGAAATGTTCTTTAAGAAGATCCAACATTCAAGAAATTATTTTAGGAAATAGTGCGTGTGTGTAGATTCCATGATTAGGGTTGTTGATCTATGCTTGCTAACAAAGTTAAACTTTTAAGTACACTAGATATATTCTCAAAGATTTGTCACATTTATTGACTAATATCAAATAACTGGAGTAATGAAATACATTTGCTTGTGATCCTACACATCTGTTACTCTTTGATATTTATTTAGATTTAGTTATAGATCCTTTGATATTTATTTAGGTTTAGTTATGGATCCTTTGATATTTATTTAGGTTTAGTTATGGATCCTTTGATATTTATTTAGGTTTAATTATAGATCCTTTGATATTTATTTAGGTTTAATTATAGATCCTATGATTTTTATTTAGGTTTAATTATAGATCCTTTGATATTTATTTAGGTTTAATTATAGATCCTTTGATATTTATTTAGGTTTAGTTATAAATCCTTTGATATTTATTTAGGTTTAGTTATAGATCCTTTGATATTTATTATTTATTTAGGTTTAGTTAATGATCCTTTGATATTTATTTAGGTTTAGTTATAGATCTTTTCTTTCTGGCAAAGAAAAGACTTCATCAGCAATCATTGTTTTCTCTTTTATTGTTTTGAAAGAAGGCACGACCACTTCTTAAGACCCATCGAAGGCATTACAAATATATGCATATAGACCACAGTATCTTAAATGTAGCAAGTCCACATATCTTAGAGTTAATTGAAATTAAAAAAAAAATTTTCTTTATAAGTTACAGAGAAGCATCAAATCATGAGTAGTTACTCAGTTTGTCACTATTTCCTTTCATAGAATTTTTTAATCGTTTGTTTTTTTTTTTTGCTTATATGTATTTTGCACATACACACACATACACACATATTATTTGTTTACAAGTTAGATTCTAACCCCCTTTTCACTTTTTTCCTCTAGTATACTCATCTATTTGTATGATATATAAATAAATTATAATTTTTCATAGTAATATAAGTTGTTCCTGAATATTTACCAGATATTTACACATAGGCTTCCTAGCCTCTCTGTTATTTCCATCCTGTATTTCAGTTTTCAGGTATTAGGAGGTCTGGGGCATGATACTGTGCAAGTTTTTGTTATCTTCCTGTGATAGAATTTTATAGACCTCTTGTGGACAATGTCTGTGGAGCTACATCCTGAACCATATGATGCTCTTCTAGTATACTCATTTTGTAATATTCTGGAACAACTTATTGTACTTAGAAAACAAATCCTTTTTTAAATTTATACTCCTAACCTAATTTTCGCTTCTTGTTTTTCTGACTTACATTGCATCTTATCTTTTTCCTGTCTAGGAAATATTTGGGCCAGTGCTAACAGTCTACCCATATCCGGATAACAAGTTCAAGGAAAATTTAGACTTAGCCAACAATACCTCCCCCTATAGCCTGACTGGTGCCATTTTTGTGCAAGAGCCAGCTGCAAGGAATATTATGGTTGATGTCCTCAGAGATGCAGCAGGAAATTTCTACATCAATGACAAGAGTACCGGAGCTGTTGTTGGGCAGCAGCCTTTTGGAGGATCAAGGCTTTCTGGTAATATTTTATTTTCATGATTCTTCAGGACTGGAATATTAACTTGTTATACTTTTTTTAATGACAGAGAAATAAAAGATGCTCCACTAACTTTCAGACTTTCTATTTTTTAATCTTAATTAAAATAACAAAAGTAATAAACACATCTTTTGTTTTTGTCATTTTTGGGGACAAATGACAAAGTCATAAACATATCTTTTGTTTTTCTGACTTTTAGGGATGAATGACAAAGTAATCAACACATTTTGTTTTTCTGACTTTTAGGGACAAATGACAAAGTAATAGACACATATTTTTTTTTCTGACTTTTAGAGACAAATGACAAAATAATAAACACCTTTTTTTTGTTTTTTGTGATTTTTTAGGGACAAATGACAAAATAATAAACACATGTTTTGTTTTTGTGATTTTTTAGGGACAAATGACAAAATAATAAACACATGTTTTGTTTTTGTGATTTTTTAGGGACAAATGACAAAATAATAAACACATGTTTTGTTTTTGTGAATTTTTAGGGACGAATGACAAAGCTGGTGGTCCTCACTATCTCAACAAATTTGTTTCACAACAATCCGTCAAGGAATCTCTAGAGCCAACCCGTGATTGGCGTTATCCCTACATGAAAAACTAATCAAATAAGTATTAGAATTAACATATCAATCATAAAAACTATTAATTAAAAGAATCTAATCAGGAAATGTAGAAGATGATCTTGGTGATGTTTTATATTACCTTTCAATATAAACTACATTTTAAAAAATTGTTTTTCTTCTCTTGTGATTTATCATTTAATGCTGAAAGAATTGTTAGATTATAGGAGCTAGCCAAGAGTGGCTGCATCTTGAAATAAATAAACATGGCAGATTTTAAATCCTACATGTTTACATTTTGGTATTGATTCCTGACACAGGCATTCAACATCCTTCAACAATCCACATGCATGGAATATTCTTAAATTTTAAAGTGTAAACTCACTACTCTGTATTTTCAACAGTGAATAGTTTGAAACTGTGATATATACTTTACTTAAAGACTCTCAGTTTAATTTATTTTTGTTATTTCTTTAGAAACATACTTATGTAGCTGATCTTTGTTTATCATTATTTTTTCCATAATTTTTCAGATGAGAGAGCTTTGGCAATCTGTATGCAATACATATTAAAGATATGTTTCTGTTAATACATTTGGAAAATCTATATTGTACTTTAATTATTCTTATCAAATATTTGCAACAACGAAATCATGTCATGGCAGCTTGTTCACTGACCCTCACCTTTGCCATTTATCTGACACATTTGAAGATCTATAGTGGAGTTATCTTTCTTCAGCTCATCCTAATATAAGAGGCTGTTTGAAAATAATATTTAAATACCACAAGTTGATGTTTTTTTAGTGTTGACTTTCAATCTAGACAACTGATGCTATGTTGTCCATTCAGTGTCATAATTCATTTCAGTCTTTATGGTTTTTCAGAAACAATCACACCTTTGCACTCTTTAGCACCACTAGGCAGCCTGTAAGTCTTAATCTTTCTTTAGCGTCAAAAGTCAATTTGTAAACTTAAACTTTCTTTAGCATCACTAGTCAGTTTGTAAGTCTTACAGTTACAGTCTACACTTTCTTTAGCATCACAGACAGTCTGTAAACCTTAAACTTTCTTTGGCATCTCAAGACAGTTTGACAATTTTAATCTTTCTTCAGTATCGCTAGACAGTCTTTAAGTGATATTCTTGATTGCAAGCTGAATATTGTTAACATGCATTAAAAAATATATGTTTTGTGGAAACCATTTGTACAGTTGCAACTTTTCCTTCAGGAGTGTCTCCTAGTCGAGCTGCTTGCTTAGATTTTTAATGTTAATATTTGTGTCTATTTTCCTTAAATTGCTTCTTTTAATTAATAGTTTTTATGATTGATATGTTAATTCTAATACTTAATTCATATATGATTTTTGTATTGAAATATTTATCTTGATATACTGCCATATATGTATTTACCTCTCAGTTCACTGTTCTCATCAAATCTCAGATTATGGTTGTTATATTCATGGATAACTTTCAAGTAATGCAACCCTTCAATATATCTGCTTTGACAATATATATATAATCAGCTATATGAACAAATATTTAAAAAAATACCACCTGTCAGTGCTCATTCTCCACATTTTTAATCTTGACAAGTTTATCTCTATGTGTATTCCTCAGTTAATGAGATTAAAATTAAATAAATAAAGCTAGATGGTGGTGATGATAGAATGCTCTTGTAAATAAGTTTTTACAAGAGTTTACTTGTATTTCTACTTCTAAATAATTATCTTTTTCTGGATAAATCCCTGCTCCATTGAACATTAAGTTATATACCACATCATGAAATTGTTGTTTGTTATTGTTTTTATGGCCTAGACTATTGCTAAGATGTTACTTGGTGATAAGAAATTTGTTAATTCTTTAACTGTATACTATAATGCCTTTTTCCTTCATTTTTGCTGTGGATTTTTCCAGGCATATAAAATGCTTAACTGCTAAGTGTTAAAAAGGTGATGTTGAAATGTAAACATGGTTTACAGGTATGAACACAAAAACAAATACAAATATTGATGTTTTGACTAAAATATGAGGACAACAGTAAAAAAAAATAATGGCAAGTGAATTATAAATTATTGTTATATAATTATTATAAACCACTAAAATAAGATTTAGTTTCATTTATATTGCTCTTCTCATTAAATAAGTTACTTATGTTTGGCATGCTTTTGTCTTGCCTACACATCAGCATGTATATATAGCATTATTTAGTTTGCTTTTGAGGATGTTGTGTTCATAAAGAATTTATTTATTTTTCTTGATCCCAAAAAGCCTCAGAATAAAGTATTATTTTTGTTATGATATTGTGTGAATAATGAGATTTGTGTTATCACAATACATGAGCCTTATTTATAAATAAATGTAGTTGATTTCCATTTTATTTTTGGTAAATAGATATTTTTCCCAAACTAGCTTTTAATACAAAATATATAATTATCATAGTACACAGTCTTCTGTGTATACAAGGGAATATACTCAGTTCTCTATGTAAATAAAGGGAGTACACTCAGTCTTCTATGTATACAAGGGAGTACACTCAGTCTTCTTATATATATATATATATACAAGGGAGTACACTCAGTCTTCTATGTTTTCAAGGGAGTACACTCAGTCTTCTATGTATACAAGAGAGTACACAGTCTTCTAAGTATACAATGGAGTACACTCAGTCTTCTGTGTATACAAGGGAGTACACTCAGTCTTCTATGTATATAAGGGTTCCACCTCCAGCAACATTGAATATATAAAATTTATGCCTTCAGAATTTATGAAGCAATAGAAAATAAAGTGTGGGTTCTCTGATCATTAATATTACATCTGTAAACCTTTTTGCATATGTAGATTATACATATACAAATTAAAATATATACTATGAAGGAAGCAAACATTACCAATTTTATTTATGATTGCTGATAGCATGGTGGCTGGAAGAACTACACCAGATGCAATACTAATACATGTATTAGGACAATGGAACTGATTCATGCCAAATGCAATGCTGTTGGCTTCAGTCATTGTCAACAAAACTGATCTTTTGTTGTGTATGTTTTGCAGATGTTTGCTTCACAATCTAGTATATTTACCATGATGTTTAATTTGTTTATATTGGACTTTGGGTTTGTGTACACAATTTATAGTGCATTAAAGATAATTTGCACAGTTATGAATTCATATGAATAGGACTTGTGTACATGGAGGTTTGGGTATTTTTGCACTACTTCATAAATAAAATCTGTAATGAATCTTTAGATATTCAAGATGTAAACTTGTTAAAAGTAAAATATTTATCCACTGAAAAGAACAGTAATCAAATATTTGTATACAGTATAGTATGTGGAATAAGACTTGGAATTATTTATTTTTTGTTTTTCTCAAAACTGTAATATACCTTATACTTTGATAGGCTTGTTCTTAAACTTACTGTCATAATTTTTATCCATATAAGTATGAGATAAAATGATTTCAAATGATAACTAATAAAATAATAATATAAATCTGTATTTGTGAAAAGTACTGTTTCAATCATTGGTGCAAACATATATCTGTCTTCATAGCTGCATTAGAAAAATTAAATGTCATAGGTAGTACAGAGTGAATATGCATAGAGCTATTTATACAGTTTTGTTTTACATTGAAAAATCTACTGACAGTCAAAATGAAGAAAGCGCACAAACTGTGTTCATTGCTTTCACTAAAAGGGTTTGATCCTCAAAACAGAAATATTTGACCAACACTCTCATAACTGCCTAATAACATTAACAGGCCACTAAAATTATGAATCAGATATTTTGTGGCAGTGTACAAGAGAAGATGTGTAATACAAAAAGTAAGTTTATCAAAATATATGGGATGAGGTGGGGACATTTTTTTTTTCTATCTTCAAATTTGCTTCAGTCGAAATATCAAAATATTTCTCCTAAAATCACTGTAAACAATTATTTTATAGTTCATTGATCAGACATTTTTTGAAGTGTTTAAAACTTGATGAGATTTAATTCCTGGAAGTGTAATTATTTTAGCTAAAAAATTTTAAGTTCTCAGCAAATTACTTAGCATTGCTAAAATAATGATGTTTTGATTAAATAAATCCTGGTAAAAGTATATGTACAACACAATATATTGATTTTAAATATATTCTATAAATAAATTATTATTTTGTTTGCAGTAAACTTCTTATGATACATTTGTAAAATGGCTGCCAGTTTTATCCTTACAAGGTAAAGATTGCCTTGATATTATTTTTTTTCCCCATTGAAATAATTATAAGTATTTTAAAATGTCCTTTTTATGTTTTATATCAGTTATGTCTCTCTCTCAATATTAATGTCAAATATTTTTCCCATCCTTTTGATGAATTATGAAAGGTTTTGGAAATTCATTGTTATATCTCTTTCAAGTTTCCAACTTGGCAGTAACAAAAGTTATTTAGCTTTGTTTTTCTTTGAACAAAGTATGTGCATAACTAGTACAGAGCAAATAGAAAGTTATGTTTGTTTTTCTGTTAATACTGTAACATATTTATAGTAAAGTATGAATATATTATATAGGCTGCTATATTTCATTTAAATGTGCTCCTGATTTGATTACATTTTTGTATTATTATGTTCTGATAAATCAACTCCATCAAAAATGTATAATCTCAAAAACTTTACTTTACCTTCATTGATATATTTTTTCCAGTAGCCCATTTTATTTTTATTGCCACATTTTGGGATATGTTTTCATTCTTTTGAATGCATTTTCTCAACAGTTTTATTTTGTTGTTTATTTGAACAGTCCAAGATTACAGGACTATTGTTTATTATTTATGAGATTATTTTTTTATGTTGAGAATGTGTGATTAATACTATTTTTAAAAAAAGGTTTGCACTTTTTGTTCTTATCCATGTAACTTCATATTATTTATTATTAATTTGCTTCTGTTTATGTTTAATTAAGTCTGCTTTTAATAATTGTTTTCCAAAAGCTTTTGGGAAAAGAAAACAAACAATACACAAAAGACTAAAAGAAAATGTTTCAATTATCTGAATAATTTATAAGTACAGTGTATGTACACTATTTGTTAAAATCAGAAACAGCAATCAGAAAATTAAGAGTTCATGTATTTGTTTGATATATAAAACACACTACTTATACTCATTTTATCCAAGACTGAAGAATATTCTTTTACAAAACTGGCACATAATCTTTAATTTGTGGACATATATTCTATAAAAAAAACCTTGATAAATGTAAAAGTAATGATTGTTAATTTGTTTCATTATGTGCTTTTAACCTACAAGCAATCTTTTAATATGTATAAACTGATAAATTAATGAAAGGTTTGAAAGTTTTAATCTTTATAGATCTTATTTCATGTTTTATCTCAGTTCTTTATTTAAGAAGAATATAAATATTAATCTTTATAGATTTTATTCCATGCTTTAACTCAAGTCTTTAATTAAAAAGAACATAATATTAATCTTTATAGATTTTATTCCATGCTTTTACTCAAGACTTTATTCAAAAAGAACATAATATTAATCTTTATAGATTTTATTCCATGCTTTTACTCAAGTCTTTATTCAAAAAGAACATAATATTAATCTTTATAGATCTTATTTCATATTTTATGCCGTCTTTATTTCAAAGAAACATAATATTATTATAACCATTGTCATGTGCATCATCATTGCTGCCATTATTATCATCTAAATTGTTTCCTAAGTGTTGATATCACCTTTGTTTCATAAATGCTGGTCATCGTATTGTTGAGTTTAGTTCATCTGTGCCAAGTCTAAAGTACTGCCTACCTTAAAGCCTATTATTTCAAACATTTGTGATATTTAAGTCCACATTATTATAATGTAAATATTCTATAACTGGAATATTTCTGGTGGTTTTTTCCCTTGTACTTTGACATGTTTTCAAAAATTGCATCACCCTTTTATAGATAAGGCCCAAAACAGATAATAATCTTAAAACTATGGGCTACCTAAGCCACATTCTCACCTCTATGTTTAATAAAGCAACAAAAACAAAAACAAAAAATCGTTTATTTGGTTACGAACAGGAAGCGGATGGCGAATTTGTAGTTGTTGATATTTCAGACAGATGTGAATAAGATGACAGAATATATCACATATATTGCTGATAATGTGAAGATTAATTTTTAAAAAGTAATCATTGTTACAATTTTTGCCATTAGTTTTAAGCCAAGTGCTACATAGCTTGTAGGACTGTTTACATTATCGTGGGCTTTAGGGTATATCTGATATATATCAAACAATACCTATATATACTTTAGTTTAGTGCATATGTCAACTTAAGTAATATATTTGCAAAATATATGAGTCATAGTTCATGCCAAAGAAACAAATCAACAATCCCTTTTCATTGCATCATTTTATCTTATTGCTTGGTTGCTGGCATTTTTATTTGTTTGTTTGTAGCTTTAAAGTTTTTATTTCTTGCTTAACTCTATTTTATTTTATTTTTTATTTGCACACATTATCTTTAAACTGACAGTTTTTGAGGTGGTTGTGGGTGTTGTTTTCTTTATAATATTAATAATCTTTTTCTAAGTATTCCTGTTGGTTGAATAATACATTTATTTGGAAAAAGTAGCCAGGTTCTGAGAAGTAACCAAGTGATTATTCATAAAATTAATGCTACATGTATATCATTAAATTATGGGGTTTGAATACTAGTAGCTGATTTTCTTTTTTCTTTTTTAGTTTTGTTTTGGTGGATTGTAATATAAGGTTGATTCATTGACACAAACATTTCAAAGTATGGCATAACTTTATGCAAGTTGTGCAGCTTGCCATTTGTGTTTATTGTAAGTGCATACAAATAACAGAGTTATGTAAATTGTCCGACTGTAAAACAGTCTTTGCATCACTGAGGCACATGACATTATGGAAAAATTTCATTATTATAATTCTGACTCAATCGAAATCAAGGAGTTAGAAACACAATCATAATATATTTTTCTTCATAATTTGTTGTTAGTTTATACATGTTCTTGTATAACAGTTTTTATTTGATATATGCTTTTCAATAATGGAATAAACTCTGGGGAAGATTCATGCTGCAGTCAGTTAGTATATGTGCAGTAGTATATGCAAGCAGAACAAGGACCCAGGTACTAGTGTAGCATTTGGAAGCATCCACCAGCATCCAGGCTTGTGAAGTGATATCAAAATACCCACACATAAAAGTTTATTTTTATTTACTTAATGTTATTATCTGTGCAAAATTGCTTTATATCAAAGTCACCTTCATAATATAAAAATGTTTCCTAATTCACTCATTGTCTTATATCCAGCTTGTGTTATGAAAAGATAGGTTATGTTAAGACATACTCATCCTGTTCACTTCTGAGTGCATGTTTTGCCTAGAAATTAAAAAAAAAATTACACTTCAGTCTTAATGGGGTTTACAGTTCAGTTTTAATGGGGTTTACAGTCCATTGTAATGCAGACTGCTTCTATTCTATGCCAGTTTTGCACCATGGGGTAGGGTGGACTAGGTAGGGGTAGTGGCTCTCAATTATTACAGCTGATAATGTGTTTCTTAGATTTTTTTATTTTAAATTTAGATTAAACAAAAAGTGACAGTTGTGATTTTTCCTAAACAAAAGTATTTCATTCTTAAACAAAGCCATTTGCCGGTTTTGCCCAGAAATAAGTAATGATATGCAATTCTTCCCTTAAAAATATTTTCATAATTATTATTTATGAAATTAAGACTAATAGCTTATTCTGTTTGATAGTAGCTTAGGATAACAAAGGGAATTTTATTTATTTTATGTAAAGATTATTTTCAAGCGTTTGTGAAGAATGTATTTTATTCTGTTCTGTTTCTTTGATCAGTCTGGTAATGAATATGTCCATTATCTATATGCTACTATTCACTTTCTCTTATTTTGTGATTTTATTGAAAAGTATCATGGATATTTTTTTTAGATAGTCAAGGATTTAAATAAATAATTAATTGCATTTCATTAAATATTGCTAATTTGTAATATGATTATGAATTTTTAATATTTTAAAGAAAAACTAATATGCTGAGTTTGTTTCTGTAATCAGTAAAATTTGAATTTGAAATCACTTATTATGATTTTTCAAGCATTTTAACACACACACACACACAGAGAGAGCATTATACCGGTGATGTTTCTGTAGCCATAAAAATTAAAATGCTTTATTTCTGAGTGTTATATTATTTCCTAAAAGCCAAATTAAAGAGTGTGATATAGTTAATTGTCATTTAAATCAAAAATATAAAATAAGAATTTATTTAATCATGTTATATCTGTTGATTTCCTTTTTGATTTGAATAAATCATTTTGAAATTTTATTAATTGCTGTGTTGTTAATCTGCAATACTTAATTTGGGGTTAGTGTATTTTGTATCTGTCTTTGTGAGTTTGTTCTTGTAAACATTTATTAAATCTCTAGCCATTCACGTTATGATAAACTTGAAGTATGAATTTGAGGGATAAATGTGGGAAAATTTGATAAGGAGATAATATTTTTCTGACTTTGACAAATTCATAATTAAATTTAAAACTTAATTTATTTTTTTTTATCTTTCTAATTTGACAAACAAACTTTACAAATCAATGTTACAAGACTAACAGTAGGATTTAATAAAACTTTTAATAATAGAATCCAGTTTTAAATGTTTGCATATACAGTATTATTATTCTGATGAATTAGTACTTATCAGTCTTTTTTCAATGAATACTATTAAAGAGTATTTATTTACATTCTCTTGGCATAACCATTATAAATTCCTTCTTTGTAGTCTCTACTGTACCTTTCAAAGAAACTTAAAAAGATCCAAGACACTGCAAACAGCACCATGAACTCATCACATTACTGTACTTCGCTAACTACCTATTTATAGTAAAATTAAAATAAAATTACTGATTTAAATTTTGCTCAACTCAGTGTTTCTCCAGTCAAAAGGAACTTTTTTGAGACACTCCTTCTACAATCTTGCTTTTCTCATCTGAT
This sequence comes from Sinotaia quadrata, assembly GCA_028829895.1. NCBI lineage: Eukaryota > Metazoa > Mollusca > Gastropoda > Architaenioglossa > Viviparidae > Sinotaia > Sinotaia quadrata. The sequence continues at coordinate 57,579,765 of CM054179.1, forward strand.
ACATATTCTTTTCAGATATTCAACAGTAGAATATTAAGTCTTATGATCAGCATTCGTTTGCTTTTCTGCCTGGAATGTCCAGCCCTTTGATCTCAAGGAACACTGATCTCTATCAATGACCGCCAAAGTTCAAAAGTGCTCCCATTTTGTGTTGCTACTCACTACAGTATTAAACTGTTTGTTTATGGATAAAATCATAAACTTGTATATTTACAACATTTACCATTTATAAAAAAGAAAAGTTAATGACAACACAATTGTAAATGAATTTATTTATTGCCAATTGGCACCATGCCATCAACATTTTTTCTTACAGCTAATGTGTAGGATTAACTATAGAACTTTGGCTGTGTGATATAAGAAGTTTATAATAAGACTAAAATGAAGACTAATATGAATTGTTGCTATACTCAGATTTGTATATAATAGTTCAGCATCTCTCCCGAGTTGGGTGCATTACCTTGGATTATTACTGTAACCTAATGTTTTAATGTATGGTTCATACACTTAACATACAACATTCAACTGTTTATTCTATAAAAGTATTTTTAACATAATTTTTTTTTATTTGTAAAACTGTCTGTTTTATAATAATAAGTTTGCAAACATTGAATCAATCATATTATTTATTTATTTCAAAAAGATCAATCTGAAATAAAAAGAATTAATTTGGAATTTATTATAATCATGTGCAATTTGAACATGTAAATTACATCACTCTCTCAAATGCATGAAAAGTAAAGTATAACTGCATCAGCATCAGAAGAAATGGGATAAATATTTATTACAAGTTTGTGTTACTGTTTAACAACCCTCCATTCCAATCCATATCCACTAATCAAACTTTTTTTTTATTCACACTGGCTTCATTTGTGGTGGCACTGTTTCTCTCCTTTAATACAAATCACATATTCCTGGTGGCACTATTTCTATCCTTTAATACAAATCACATTTCATTTCTGGGTGCAGTATCTCAGTTAATACAAATCACATATCATTTCTGATGGCACTTTTTCTCTCAGTTAATAAATCATAATTTCTGGATAACAATTTCACAGCCTGTGCAGTAAAGGGAGGTAGATGGGTAAAAGATCTAGGTTCTGAACTGTGCAAAATCCTGGGGTAATGGGTTGAAACTCAATCCAGTCAATTGGATGTTTGCAATCAAACAAATTCTCATTCTAGATGAGAACTGCTGAGCTTAGAGACCAACCTGATTGTAAAGCACCTTGAAATCTTAGGAAAGTAATTACAGAAATCAATAATATTTAAGAACAGTCTGCAGATTTTATTATATTTGTTTATTAACTGCAAGAATATCCATCAATTTGATCGAAGACAGTTGCAGACGATTTGAATCGGAATGATGATGATGATGCCGCTATCTATTCGCCCCGCAGGAATTGCTGTAAAGCTTTTCATCTTGGAGATGTTTTCAGTTTTTGGTGGATTCCTGTGAGGCCTTCCTCCTTTCAGGGAGGGTGGTGTGGGGTGTTCGTGCGTTGTTTGGTTTGTGTTTTGTATTTCTATGTCTGCTCGTTGTCACGACTGTCGTTAGTGTGTTTGTTGGGAAATTTTTTTATTATATTATTATTTATTTATTTATTTATAGTGGGTGAAGTGTGTATGTGATAAGTGCTAGGTGTACGTGGCTTTGGATGTGTTTCTTGGGGTATAGGAGTGCTTGGGTGGAGAATGGTAAGTTTAATAGTCTGTTGTTTCTTTGATGATTTTCCTTTCCTCAGTGTATTTATTGCACTGAAGTAGGAAGTGTTTAGTTGTGTTGTCTGTTCTGCAGAACGTACATGCTTTTGATTTGTGTGTGCATTTCTGATGTGTGTATTGGTGTGGTTAGTTGCTTGCCTTGTTTGCTTCCGTATTTAGCTCCCTTGTCTGCCAGCGAAGCCTCTTTTTCAAAGGCTTATGTTCGGGGACGCAACTCATAAGAGTTTACACAGTTATTTTTCTAACTTGCACCTGATGGCGGATGACAGATATTCAGTCGAATCAGTGGCAAGTGAACAAATAAGAATTTCATCGGTTGCAATGGGCAGCCCTCTCCCACTAGTCAATAATAATGGCATTGACCCAGGCAAGAGTAGATTTCCTCATTGCATCGTTTGGACGCCAATTCCATTGTTGACGGTGAGTAGTTTCAGTAGATCAATTCCAACTGATTCAAGCACTAGTAAATTTATTAAATCTATTTTAAACAAATATTTTATTTGTCTTTCAAGCTAAAATTAATTAATAAGTAATTTTATATTGTTCCTACACCGCCCGTATATTTTAGATTCGCACTCCACATCATTTATTTTAATAAATTTATTTTAATGTATTTACAAATACAATAGCCTGAATAGGCCTAATCGGCTAATGATCATCAGGGATCTAACGTAGAAGTTCCTTTTCCTAAAATGTTATTTCATTTCATTCTGTTTTCACTGTTATGAGTTCATTATGTATGCTAAAAAAATATTATGGTAATTTGCATCAACTCGGGTGACCAAAATAACGTCTTGAACATTATTTCTTCTACAGTGACAGTGAAGAAAGCATTATGTATTGTGACAATGATGTTAAGCCATTACACTATAGCTAACTGTGAGTGAAGTAAAAGCTACAAGGCTACAAATCTACAGTTGGGGGTGGGGGTGGAGCGTGAAAACAGCATTTATGACGTTAAGACTGTTACAGAGATTCAAATAAACACGATACATGGCGCATGAGATATGATTATTGTTACATGACACACGAGTGTATATTTACTTTTACAACAAGATACACAAGTGTATGTTTATTGTTACAACAAGGTACACAAGTGAATATTTATTGTTACAACAAAGTACACAAGTGTATGTTTATTGTTACAACAAGGTACACAAGTGTATGTTTATTGTTACAACAAGGTACACAAGTGTATGTTTATTGTTACAACAAGGTACACGGGTGAATGTTTATTGTTACAACATGGTACACGGGTGAATGTTTATTGTTACAACAAGGTACACAAGTGAATGTTTATTGTTACCAAAAGGTACACAAGTGAATGTTTATTGTTACAACAAGGTACACAAGTGAATGTTTATCGTTACAACATGGTACACAAGTGAATGTTTATTTTTACAACATGGTACACAAGAGAATGTTTATTGTTACAACATGGTACACAAGCGAATGTTTATTGTTACAACATGGTACACAAGTGAATGTTTATTGTTACAACATGGTACACGGCGGTATGTTTATTGTTACAACATGATACACTAGTGTATGATTATTATTACATGGTAAATTAGAGTATGTTTATTTTTACAACATGATACACTACTGTATGATTATTGTTACAACATGGTAAATTAGAGTATGTTTATTGTTACAACATGATACACTAGTGTATGATTATTGTAACAACATGGTAAATTAGAGTATGTTTATTGTTACAACATGATACACGCGTGTATGATTATTGTTACAACATGGTACATGGGTGTATGTTTATTGTTACAACATGGTACACTGGTGCATGTTTATTGTTACAACATGGTACACGGGTGTATGTTTATTGTTACAACATGGTACAGTGGTGTATGTTTATTGTTACAATATAGAACATGAATGTTTATTGTCACAACAAGACACTAGGTGCATGAGTGTATGATTATTCTTACAACATGGTGCATTAGAGTATGTTTATTGTTACAACATGATACATGAGTGTACGTATATTGTTACAATATGGTACATGTGTGTATGATTATTGTTACTACATGACACATGGTAAATGAAGGCGCAAAGCTTTGCTCAGCGGCACGAAGAATTAAAACACTTGCAGCAACAAGGAAAGTTATAGGAAATGATAAAGTCAGTGTGTTTTTGTAGGTTGTTTTGCTGACTAAAAATGCCAATCAGTTATTGAATGTAATTACGTCTTAGGTGTTGTCTATCCATTCATTGAAATTAGGTTGTGCGGTATTGGTACAGGTTGTAGGTTTATTATATTTGGAAAATGACAACTTAACTCCTCTATTTTGATTGTAGCGTCTATTGCTATGTCATAGTTCAGTTTACATTCCTCACAAAAGGCGTGTCTTGAAAATAATGTATATATACATATATTGAAGAATGGATAGATAGATAGATAGACAGACAGACAGACAGACAGATAGATAGATAGATAAATAGATAGATAGATAGATAGATAGATACAAGCGACCTACTTATTTGTCTCTCTTTTCTTTCTTCTGCCAACATTACACTGTGAAGAAGGCGCATACACACTGACGTCATCAGGTAGCGTTCTGTATGTGGCACATTTGATGGTGGAGCCACTTATGGGATTAACGATGCATAATGTCAAGTTTGCCAAAAGGCTGTATCCACTTAGTGTTTTCTTCACAATGTATGAGAACGTGATGACGTTTCCTATCCGTTCCACTTGAGGTACGTCTGTGGAGCAAAACGCAACGTATACGTATCGTTTGCTTTTTATATAATAATACAAGAACAGACTGCTTTCATAAATTCATTCCACTTGGGGCACGTCTATGATGTAAAACATCATATTGTAATTCTTTTCTAATAATTCAATAATAAATAACCTGCCTGCCTTCTATATGTGTTCTACTAGTTCATATCTGTGTAAACAAATAAACACATTGCTTTCTTTCTTATAAATCAGTATGAAATGTATTATTATATTATATATACTAATTACTATATATTATATGTAATATAATAATATTATTTCCTATATTACATACATTATAGTCATTGTACTACATGTATCTTCATAATATATAGTTGCAAATTGCAGTTCCCCTGTTTAGTTTATTTGCACTGTCGAATATTACTATCATCTTACACTGATTCCGGTCACATTCAGTCACACTCACAGATAAACAGAGACAAGACATGCTCCAAGTAATCGAACTTAAAAGCTACCGAAGAACTTCTTTTGTAATTAGACCGTTCTTCAATTGTCTCCTTTTTTCACAAATCTTTACTCCTACACTAAGAACACATTTTCTGTTTCAACTGATTCAAATGCATTATTTGATCATGTTCGAACATCCTTTACTATATAACAATTTGAGTAACTTTATAACAACTTGGTTAACATTAAAACAATTAGACTAACATTAAAACAACTGACACGCCATTTGCACACTCGACAAGTAAGCATTTTGTCATGAAGATAGAAAATACAAGACTCACAAATTACGTTATTAAGCAAATTTGGATTTGCTATTATTATCACAAGTTAAAGGCTGACCCTATAGGAAAGTTAAGCTTGTACGCCATTCAGTCTATTGTTCCCATTGGCAATGCTCAACACCAAGAATTTGCCATTCACTGCCCATTTCTAAGAACTTATCATTCATTGCTCATTTCTAAGAACATACCAGTCATTGCTCATTTTTAAGAACTTGCCAGTAATTGCTCAACACTAAGAACTTGCCAGTCATTACTCAACACTAAGAACTTGCCAGTCATTACTCAATACTAAGAACTTGCCAGTCATTACTCAACACTAAGAACTTGCCAGTCATTACTCAACACTAACAACTTGCTAATCATTGCTCATTTATAAGAACTTGCCAGTCATTGCTCAACACTAAGAACTTGCTAGTTATTGCTCAAGACAAAGACAATGCCTGTCATTGTTCAAGTCAAAGTACTTGCCAGTCACTGAAAAACACTAAATCTTACCAGTCATTGCTCAAGAAAACTTGCTAGTCATTACTCAACACTAAAACTTGCCAGTCATTCCTCAATACTAATAACTAGCTAGTCATTTCACATGCTGATAGACCTGTGCGATAATTATCTGCATTTACTGAATGACTGACAAAATTGCGACCTGTAAAGGAGTGTGATTACGAGCAAAATAGATCGCTTTCTTTTTTTCCAGGAGACAGTAAAAGAGCACTTTAATTAAAGTATTTTCTAGAACCTAGACTTTATAAAAACCGCTAAAACAAATCTTCCAATTATGCACTTTTAAAAACCCACATTCATAACTAAATAAATAACTAAATACATGCGACTAGCAATTGTATCTCAATAATAAAATAATCAAATTAACAATAACTATTTTATCCGAATTGGTTCTAGACTCACCAACAATGCCAGACAATGCAAGAGATCCAGACTTCTGTTCAATAGAGAAGGAAAACGAATTATTACAGGGGTCGAACCTAAACTTCCCATGAAGTGCATACAGTCCAAGCAGGCCAAGGTCTACTGACACACAGCACGTGATTCCGAGACACCCGTGTGTGTACACACACTTACCCTCCAGTGACGCGGGCAGGGTGATCATGCATCCTGGATGAAAGCAATAAATGTCAATAAGCAAGAGAAATAAACATCATCCCATGCATTTCTTCTTCGGAACAGTTTTCAGTGTACAAGTACATCATGTGTGCTATCATTTGTTTTCTAAAAAATAGATATTAATCCAGTGCTTCCCAAACGTTTTAGAACCGCAACCCAATTTTTAGAACGACAAATTTTACGCGACTCGCACACAGTCAGCTCGCGCGCGACCCACAGTTTGGGAAACACTATTTAATCTATAACATGCTTATCAGTCTTTGCTTATTCTAAAAATAGATCTGAACACATCATACAAGCCATCATGTTTTTTTCTTATGAAAAGATCTTAATAAAATAAATACAATATATATATATATATATATACAAGATATATATCAGCCTTAACCTTTCCTATGAATAGATATCGACAAACAATTGTAATATACATGCCATCTTTATTTTTCCTAGGAGTGGATATGAATAAACAATTGCAATATACATACCACCTTTATGTTTCCTAGGAGTGGATATCAGCAAACAATTGCAATAATGGCAGAGTAACTTTGCCTATCCCTATTTCTAAACTTAATTGTTATATAAGTTGTTAAATGTCGAAGTGACCCGACCTTGAGCACTGCTTTTGTCAAAGTTGGAAGTAAACAACTCAGGTAAAGAATGTGCTAGACTTGCTGATGTAATCTAAACCAGTTTTAGGTTGAAGAGTAGTTTTTATTATGCAATAGTTAAGATTTACAAGAACGAGACTGGCCAATGAGCTGAGATCAAAAGTTTACCTGCTGTAAAGAATTCTAGTCTAATCACTTTGGTGTAGCAGAGTGTGGTCATGAAAGGCAGCCGTTAGCTTAATGGTGAGTTAACTCACTGATTGAGAGAGAATGGACTTAGAAATATTTCGTGCATTTTTGCTATTGATATGTTACTTGCGTTTTACCTAGAGATGTATTATGTGAGTAGACTATTATATTTCAACAAATTGTGAACTATGATGATTGTATGTAGTATGCTAAACACTTGTTTTTAGTGAGCCTGTTCATAAACTATTAGGATGTGTGCGTGTATCGGGCTAATAAGTACTATTACTGGAAACTGTAAGTTGAGACCTAAATGTAAGAAAGAATGGAGTTAGAGATAAATAAATTGGAATCTTAGTGTTTGTTTCCTGATTATATTTTACAGGGAAGAAGCATCCTTTTTTTTTGTTTTTACCTGAATCTCCAGGTTTACTGATTTATAAACTGGTACTTTCCTGGTAGACTTGAGAAGCTTCTACCCCCAGTGTGTAAGTGTAAGGATACCCTGCACTCTGTTGATGTATGGTGGCAAAGTATGCTGTTTACATCACAGAATTTCTGGTACAAGGAAATTACTGGAAATTGCTACATTGCTGTTCTGCTTCGGGTAGCTAAGTAATACGATGGAACACCCAGATGGCCTTGAGAGAATAGCGACTCATCAGTGTTTTACAATGTGCAAGAGAAACAAGTGAAACTGACAATTCCCTTGTGACAATAAACTCGTGTCTTTGTTATGAAAGCACATGAAAGACTATTACGGCTTTGCCTGGAAAAGGTTACGTACAAACTATTATCACTATAATCACTATAACTCCATTTATGGTCTCTGATAAGAACTATCCTGTGATTTTATATTGACACTAATCTGCTGAATTATGTGTTAAGATATTAGACTATATAAAATTATTCAAACGTGGTTCATGGAAATATTGATGTCAAGTAATCTTTTCATTGTATTTGCTATATGTATATTTGATTGTTGATTTAATAAATTTATTGTTAAATTTATTGACATAATTACCCATATTGATATGTTGGAGAAAAAAGTGTGTGATTGGGGGGGGGGGGCTCATAAATATTGATTAAAAGACGGATGCATCTTCTCCCTTGGTAGGAAGTTTTCCACCTATAAAAATATTGTGTGTAAGTAAATGTTTCTCTTTGATGTTGTGGAAGAAAGAAAACGTTTACACGCTAAGTGAGAGAGACGAGTGGTGGCTTCTGGAGAATTATTAAAAACAAATTAAGATTATCATCATTTGTAATTAGTTATGGACAATTAATTAATTATTAATAATAATAATCATTAACTATGTGGCAGTGGCGTCACAGCAATATTCATGTCATACTTTGTTTTCTTAGAACAGATCTCAGTATATATGCCCGACTTGGCATTTCTTAGAAATAGATTACAATATGCAAATCTAATAAATACATCATTTTATGCCTTATTTGGATTAGATCTCAGAGCGTTGAAAGTATAGCAGAGGATTGAACGGACTGGGGAAAAATAAGTTCCTTTAAACTGCATTTCTACAATGAAGATCTGTATTAAACACTTAGCTGTACCAAACATGTCTACCTGTACCTGACTTGTACATACCTACCTGCATATCTAACTCTACTTTAAGATGTACATGAGAGGATTTTACCTGTACAGTGAAATGTATTTGATGTTTACCTGTATCGTGCGCTGTGACTGACGCGATATCTACCAGTAACCTGAGATTTCGGACACGTTATCTACCTGTATCCTGATATTTCGGACATGTTATCTACCTGTATCCTGAGATTTCGGACACGTTATCTACCTGTATCCTGAGATTTCGGAACGTTATCTACCTGTACTCTATGATGCGTATGACACAACTTTCACCTTTACCGTGATGTATACCTGACACAATCCATCATGAACCCTGCATTCTATATAAACCGATATCTACTGTATCCTGAGTATACTACAAGATATTATCTGCAAACTGAACTATACAGCATAAGAGGTCTGCTTCAAACTGAGCTGTAGGCTTATATGTCTACCTTACCGGAACAAATTGTGATACTCAAATGAAGTCCGAAACAGTACCTGTTTGTAAACTTGAAGCTTTAAGCAGTTTCTAGAGTAGTGATTAAATGTAAAACCATTAAACAGTATAGTATAATGACTAATGCATTCATGAAGTATATGTGCAATAACTACATATAGCCTTGAGCAGTATGCACATAATTACCAATGGCAACAAACAGTATGTTCATAATGACTACCAAAATTAGCCAAGAATACAATATAAATTATGAATATATATATATACCCACGAACACTGTAAACATAATGACTACGTGCTGCCCTGAACGTAGACACCTGATGACTACCTGTAGCCATGAACAGTAAGTACATAATGACTACCAGTAGCCTCGAACATTATGTGCAATATTACTACCTGTAGCCCTAAACATTATGTACTTAATGAGCATGTGTAGCTCTGGGTGGTATGTACACAATGGCAACCCGTATCCGTGAAAAGTAAATAATGGATGCCTACCTGTGTTTGCCTCAGGAAGTGCACATATCTGCCAGTCAAAGAAATGAAGATCTGAAAAATGGAAAAAATAAGAAAAGTACTCTAGTGGACTTTTCCTTGCATTATCACGAGGACATGCCACTTTGGACTATTAACACTCCCAAAGTAACAAGTACCTTCATTAGCACATTATAACAGAAGTGTTCTGCAAGAAGTCCTGAGTGAACAGAGACATGCATTTCACATCATCAATGGTGGATAAAAGCATTGATTGTGAGCTGCTAAGCAACTCTTTTCCACTCTATATTATGGCCTTGTAAAGCATTTCTATGGTTACGAAGAGAATGTTAAGGAAGTTGGTTTCAAAGATGATGAAAGAAAAGTTGTATGAAAAATCAACGTATGTTTATGTCTCTCTCTCGTAAGAAAAAGAGGATTCTTTTACTACAAGAGCTACGTTTCAACAAGTGTAATGTCTCAATGTGCAGCTTTATATTATTATTATTAAAATAAAACTAATAATGCGTACGAGTACAACTAGCAAAATTGTCTGCATCACTTGCAGTCTCGAAAACAGTCATTTTGGGTTCGCCAAGTCGTATTTGTGGGCGTGAAGGTTTATTATTTTCTGATTGGACGACGTAAATAGTCTGTATCCTTGGAAGAACACACCCTTAAAGGTCATGAGTATGCGCACACACCATCACGCATATTAAAAAAAAGTATATTTCTTTGCTAAATTATACTGTAGACTTGTTTATGGACAAATTATTTTCACTCATATTATAGTACTTTTATGTTAATTTATCTAATTATATAATGGAATATTTTAAAAATATACTACACAAGAACTATTTCACGCATACATACTGCCCCAATTCCAGCTGCGCTGCGTCGATTAGTTTTCAGGTCGTACTCGACTTAAAAGTGTGTGCATATTGGAACGTGTAATTTGTATTTTTGCCATTGCTGCTTTGGTAACCAGCAATAATGACATCATTAGTAAAGAAGCAATTTATTCAGGCACTACGGTAAGAAATATATTTATTTAATGCTTAAATATTTTGAACTTTTAAAACTTTCCCAACATAGTCTTAGAAGTTATAATATGGGCCTACTCTTACTGTCTTAGGCCATTGTCAAACCATCTATTTCTATGGTATATACTATTAGATCTAAAAATCACAGAATAGTAGGCTATATTTAAGATTACAAGAAAGTGTGGAGCAGTATTCATATAATTAAAGTATTTCGTATTCTTACGATTTTTGACTGTATTCTATTAAAAGTACACATGTACTTGCCCTACTTGGTGTGCAGTCATTAGTTCACCGTAGTTGATCATGTTTGGTACATAGGCTAGTATAATGTAACCCAGCTTTGAAATCAACGATCGTTTAAAAGCAGTTTTATAAAGTAGTCATTAAACACATTTATTTTTACTTTTATAAAATTGTTAATTGATCATTAGTACTGTGAAGCCATCAACATTTTGCGAATTTTATATTATTGATGAAGTGAAGTCATAGATATTGACAGATCTCTGACAGTTCAAAAATCACTCACAAGATATAGTGAATCAATAACAGCTACATCATAGCATGGGAGCAAATGTTAATATATTTATATATTGTTTTATGTAAAATATACTTTTTACAGCTTAGGCTATTTGCTGATGATTTTTATTTAAACTAAATGCACATGTTTATTGAATTAAATATAATTAAATATTTTATTTCTTTATTTGATTATTTACTTGCAGTGTTAGCACAGCTTGTCGTTTATACCCTGATTCCTAAACGTATCGATTTACATAAAAATCTATATTGTGTACAGTTTTTACTGTATAACAGTACACCTTTACATTAGCCAACTTTCTTACTGTGTATTATTATTATATAACTATAACACAAAATATATATAGTTCTTTATTACAATGTGTTTGATAATAAAGTAGATTTATATTAGAGCATTTTATGAATATATTATATATATTTACTTTTAAAAGGCAAAAACAATTATTTCGAGTAATTTCAAATGTTACTGCTTATACTGCGGTAAATGAGCCAATGTTGGAATATGGTCCTGGCAGTCAAGAAAGAAATGACCTAGATGAAGCTCTCAGACGCTTTGAAAATAAAGTTGTAGATATACCCATTGTGGTTGGGGATGAGGAGATACGCACTAAACATATTCAACACCAGCTCAGGGTAAGTGATTATCATAAAGCTTCATTGGAATACAGTAAGGAAAGCTGATGACTTATTGGATGTGACTGTACATGAAAATGATCACATTAGAACAGGATGTGTAAATTAACATATCTTCACAACAATTGAAAGTCACCTTTCCTTATCAGTTCATACTATCTTTGTAAGCTAAAGTTAAAGTGTAAAATATTGTAACTGCAAATAATATTAATAATAATTATGTTTGGATTTTGGAAGAATCTCAGGTTTATTTAATTAAATGCTGAAAATTGGTATAATTAAATAGTTTATAAACTTCTCTCAACTGGACAGTGAATATACTGAAAATAATTAGATTAAATTAATTTGAATGTTTTCAATAATTAAATGTAAATATTATTTAAACCACAAAATCTGCAAATGTATTTGAATCATATTATAATAATTTGGAACAACTTTCTTTTTGATTAATGAATATTACTGTGAAATTAAATATGTATATTAATGATGTGTTTTATTGGCTTATTTCAGATTTAATATATAACTTTTCATGTTTGTCTTTGTGTGTTCACTCATACTTTTGCATGCTAATAGTAATACAGTATTAGGCTACAGTTTCATTTAATTAATGGTTCCATTCAATCAGTATCTAATTTTCATTACAGCCTTTTGACCACCAGAAAAAGGTTGCATCATTCTATTATGCCACACCTGTAAGTTGTTCCTGAGATATCTAATAGTAATATAAATTAATTATGTACTATTTATAGTAATTTTAATTAACAGTTTTTCCCAGATGGCTTGCTCCAGTAGAAAATCCAATTCCCCATTTTTACAATGGTTGGAAATTCCAAATTTAAACTCTTGCAGAACCTTAGATACAGATTTGTAGTAAAGAATATAGACCCTCTCTTTGAGAGAGGCCTTGACAGGTAACCATTTACCATGCCATTATTGTTGTTACATTCCAGTGTTTGTTTAGAGACCCTCTCTCAGCATGAGGATTTAAAGAATGTTAAAGAATGTTACACCATTGCTGATGACAGACTGGTTGCCAGACTCACCCTTCAGTATCCTTAATTAATTCTCTCAGTTTAGATATTAATTATAATGACAGATGAATCTGTGTAATATTGTGTGAATTGGGCACATCATCCTAATAACAACTCATTATGCATACAAACATTCACATTGACTTCGGCCCCCAGCCCAATTCCTTTCGGTCTTCTCTCGCTAATAATTAGCCAACTTCTGTTATTTGGATAACAAAAATATAAAAACTGAATATTTAACATTTTAACAAATTATTGAATCCTTACATCAATACAATCAATATGAAGGTTATTAGGACCATCTATTTTGTCTTTAAATGTTTATATGGATCGTAACATGAATTCTGATCTCAGGGCTTGTCAGACTTCCACTTATCTTTCATCATCAGTTATCGGAGAAGTCCCTCAAGCAATTCACACATCAACAGTCCATTGTTAAATGTTCTAGCCAACTGGTCTGCATAACTCATCACACTTGAATAGTGTACCTCGGCATCAGGTCCTCAACTCAATAGCCGTAGAACTCAGCATCAACTGAAATACCAACCTGGAATTCCCAAACTGAATTCCAACCAACATGGAACCAAATTCCAGAATATAAACCTGCTCTGAAACAATAGCAATTATTTCCATGAGCGGTAAACCTATAGTTCGCCGATCCATATTTAGTAGCAACAGACAAATAGGTATCCTATTACATTATACAATTGACTTCAATTCATACTTTTACAAGGAAGATAAAAAATGGTTTAAACCACGCATATGCGTTTTACAATTAAAATAAAAATATGCCACACACAGGTGGGTTATAATTATCATATTAGCAAAAAATGTTTCGAAAGCACACAATTTACAATTTACATTTTACAATTGTCAACTTAATCATTTCTTTAGTGGAGATAAAATAACATTCCATAATTAATATCATTATACATTTCAATAAATCATTAGAATTATGGGGCACCTGTTAACTTGGTCTCTCTATTCTCTGGCCACATGTCAGGAGAAAATAGCAACACATCCATATCATTATCAATCACAATAAAATATACTCCCTAATTCATAATTGCTGGTAATCCACTACGATGCAATGCATGCAATTACATAACTTGGCTGTGATTGCTAGTGCAAAGAAATGCATAATACAGAAGATGAAAAACATCAAAAGAGTTTAATACTACAATGAAAATAAATTTTAGATAGGAGGTCAGGCATCAATTGCCCTTGACTCCATAACAGTTGTAAATTTAGGTGTCTTATAGTAACTACATTTGTCAAGTGTGTGTGCGTGTGCGTGCATGCGTGTATTCCACTATGTCTGTATTAGAATTTTAATGTTAACACTGTCTGCATTGTCTGACAAATAATGAGATGTAGAGAATCAGTTCCGTGACATAACTTGAAACATGAATAACTATGTCAAGATTTGCAGAATCAGTTCTATGACCTAACTTGAAACACATCACTATCTCAGACTATGAAGAATCAGTCCTGTGACATAAATTGAAATATGAGTAATTATTTTTTGGCCAGAAAATTGAAAATTGGGTCTAGTATGTTATTATCACTTCTTTGATCAAGTTATAGACTTGATAAATCCTGCCACTAATAGAAATTAAGGCATTTCATATATATTTTATCAGTGATAAAGCTAGAGACTTGATATCATGTCTTTGACAGAAATTCAGTTCTAGACTATCAGGTCTGTAAAATGACTTTAGACTTGATATTTTTTGTGTGGGATACAACTTAAGATCTAATATTTCATAAATAATATTATATCTTTGGCAAAATTTTGAGAGCTAGACTGTCATGTCTGTAAAAGGACTTTAGACTTGATATTTCATGTGTGAGACAACTTAATGTTTAGCATTTTATAAATATTATATCTTTGGCAAAATTTGAGATTAGATATCTATGATTGAACTTGAGACTTCATAGGTCATATATATGACAGAACTTGAGAACTAGTAAATTATGACAGAACCCGAGAACTAGTAAGTCATATCCATTATGAAAAACTTGATACCAGGTATATCATAGAACTTGAGCCCTAATAAGTAATATGTCATTCCAATAACAGAACTCAAGATTTAGTATATTATATCTATTATATCTGTTATATCTGACCAAGTACATAAAATTACTTAAAAGCATTTTTCAATATATAATAAAGCAGTATCTTTAAGCACTACCAGTACTGTATATATCCTTCTTTGGGATAAATATTCTTCTAACATGGATATAATTACATAAAAACTATTCAAACAAATCAGAGCATGTGAAGTCATGTACAATTTGGTATTTTATTTTGTTATTTTGATAACAACACTGTTAATAAATTTAATATTTAGTTCTTAATAGCTAGTAACATTAAAAATGTTTTTGCTAGGATGTCCTGAAGAAAGCAATCAGTGTCAGTCTCAAAGCTCGTAAAGATTGGGAAAGGCGCTCTTTAGATGAGAGAAGCAAAATATTCTTAAAAGCTGCTGATTTGATCTCCCAAAAGTACCGCATGGATATTTTAGCAACAACAATACTCGGTCAGGTGAGTCTGACGGAGTTGCATTCATTAAATTTTGTGATTCTCTCTAGGGTTAAACAAATCTAAATGCGACTTTCTTTAGTTCTCTGCTAAACTGTAAAGCAACAGTTAAATTTTCAAATGACTGTCAGTTGACCTAAAATAAATAAAGAAGCATGTATTTTGTATTTCTGACTTTAATGAATCCAGTAACAACTTTGTTATCTAGAATATTGCTGCTTTGTTATCCAGCATATAGTTACTTTGTTACCTCTGCTATCCAGCATTGTAGCATATTTTAATAATTTTCTATTAAATTGTGTAGTTTTGCAGGCTAAAACTAGTCTTTAACTTAATTGTGTTACATTAAATTATGTTTACAGGCTAAAACTATTCCTTATTTTAATCATTTTCTATTAGTTAAAAAATTTATATTGTTTGCAGGCTTGACTATTCCGTATTTTAATCATTTTCTATTAATTATATAATTTACAGGCTAAAACTATTCAATATTTTAATCATTAATTTCTATTAATTATATTGTTTACAGGCTAAAACTATACCATATTTTAATCATTAATTTCTATTAATTATATTATTTGCAGGCTAAAACTATTCATCAAGCAGAAATTGATGCTGGTGCTCAGCTCCCTGACTTCCTTCGTTTTAATGTTATGTTTGCACAGGTATGATGATTATTTTGTTCTAGGTACTCTAGCAACTTCTCATTTCTTCCCAGTTTTCTGACCTCTTTCATTGTAATATAATGTTTGCACAGGTAAGGTACTGGTAGTGATTTTGTTCTAAGTTATTACAGTTGGTTTTATGGTTTTATTTATCTGTATTTCCTGATTAAGTTCATTGTAATGTATGTAATTTAATCTGATATATTATTGATAGTTAATTTTTATCTAACTACTAAATAGTTTAGATTTCATTTCTCTTTATCCCTATTTACTTTATAGCCTTAGTATTTTGTATTTTATTTTATTTTTTTTAAAGTAATATTTTGTACATTAGTCATGCATAACTTCAACTTTTTATATTGAAATATGTTTGTCTTACTTAAAGGGATTCATAAAGTAAAGAAAATTTAATCAGAAGTTGGATAATGGCAGATTGTTGATTCACAAGGGGATAGATAACAACATTTTCAAAATATGCCATTTATTTCCGCCATACACTACAGTATGTTCACCAATCTGCCAATTTACATGCATCTAAACAACAATAGTAAAAGAAGATTTAATAAAGTACTTAATATTTTCAAAATTCTAAGCTCTTTACAATTATATACATGTACTATGCAATGACTGTATACAAACTGCATAAACATTATATAATATAAGATAACTACAGATAATATAAAAAATAAAATGATTATACATGCAAAATTGCTGTTTACAAAAGAAAAACATAAATAAAATGAATTTGAAAATGCAATCTGAAGAAACATTGACATAGAAGAGACACTGCCAATCTTGCTGACAAAAAAATTAGTCAATAATTATGTCACTATTTGTAATCTGTAACTCACTTCCACCATTTATTAAAGCATTATCAGCAAATTAAGTTTGCTGACTCATGTGCTTGACTCTCTATGACCATTTGTAACATAAATCTGATGTCAAATTGTTGATTACTGTAAAGTTTGTTGATTAATTTGCTTCTTTTACTATGGTACCAGGAGTACACTATTTTCTGGTATAAAGCAATCTTTACCAGTAATGTATAGAACAGTCCTTTGCCAGCATTGTTTGAAGTTAATTATTTTGTTAAGAAATAATCTTAATCATGTTAAAATACGAAATTTAGTGTCATGTACATGGTAGTTGATGATGTACATATTCTTATTTGCATTACTTTTTGTATATTTTGTCTCCATTTACCATAGGTCTATTTATTTAGTACAGTATAACATCATTAATTAATTGATTATTTTGTATAACTGAAATACTGAAGTTTAGATTTGATGTTGCATAAGAGTAAGAGTGTATGGAAGTGGATGCTTACAGATTAGCTAGCTAAGAGGTGAGAAAGAGATTAATTAAGTATAAGAGAGAGAAGTAGTGGTTGGTCAGCATATTAAAAGTGTGCTTCAAGGCAGACAGACTAAAAGTCAATAAAGTATGACCAACCAGAAAATAACTATTAATATGCTCTTGAAAAAATCACCAGTGAAAGGAGATGATTTACATTTCAACCCTATGAGATGAAAACCTAAACCCAGTGACCAGTAAAATCCTTACAAGATTAAAAAAAAAGAACTGGCATGATAAAAATATATAAATATACTATTAAATAATGTCAACACTTTAAACAAAAAATGCCATACAATAACTAATTTTACACATATTTACATGTCTGAAACTTTATTTTATTTTTTTAATTTTTGTGTCTTTTTTATCATATGCATCATGCACTTTAAAATGTAACCAGTCATTTTAAAATCTGCGCAGCAGGTGCCAGTGTCTATTTTACATTGTACTGCTTTCTTATCCTTAAGGCAGAACATGTCATTATTATGTCATTTAGATTTATGATTCATACCTTTGATTTTATACAAATTTTATACTTCTCAAATATGAATGATAATGAACCTTTTGTATATGCTCCCATACACAATAATCAGCATAACGCTTACCGATTAAAGTTCACCAAGCAGTTTATATTATGATATTCCATATTATATCAATGTTTACTGATTAAAATGTATTAGAGTTTGTTTTATATCATGCAGTACCACTGGCTTATGTAACATTTGCTGATTACAGTGTCAGTAGTAAATTTTATATACAATATCCCACTGACAGATGTAACATTTGCTGATTTCAGTGTCAGTAGTAAATTTTATTATAATGTACAATATCACACTGACAGATATAACATTTGCTGATTACAGCAACGGCCTTTTAATTAGTTATTACTAGATATATCTGATATATACACAATTACTTTCAATGTTATTATTATTTTAGTTATTATTAGAAATATGACTATAAAATAAATGTTTCCTTTGTGTCAGTTGTAAGTTGGAAATGTGCCTCTAAAATAAATATTTCCGTATGTTATTTTTACTAAAGATATTACTGTATGACATTAATGTATTATAAGCTAGTTAATGCTACATGTCTCTGATGGGAAACAGAATTAGGCAAGCCATTGTTATGAAGAGCCATTGGTCATTTTGAAAAAACGCAAAATGAAATGGCATGGGCATGTCACACAATCAACAGGGCTTGCCAAGACATTGTAAGGTACTGTGCAAGGAGAGCAAAGGAGAGGAAGACAGAGGAAAAGATGGGAGGATAACATCTCAGAGTGGACAGGACTAAGCCGAGTGATAGAGTAAGATTAGCAGAGAACAGAATGGAATGGAGGAAGCTGGTTGTCAGATCATCAGTGGTGCCCGAACAGTCGGCAAGACTAAGGGATAGATAGATAGATGTCTCTGAATGTAGGAAACAAGTTTACAATTTCAGAGTTAATATTACTTTTATTAGAGTCTTTATCTTTCACTGAGGAATTGTTATATTAAAAAAGTGTTATGTTATTCTGTTCGCAGCAAATTACATCATATCAGCCAATTAGCCCAAATGCTGCAATTCGTAACTGTCTTCTCTATAGAGGAATGGAGGTAGGTTTTAAATATTTTGAATATTGTACATATTTCACTTTATCATTTCCAATGTTTGATGTGCATTTATGAAAGTGTGTACTTTGTTAGTGTACATTTGTTCATTGTGCATGTATGTATTCTCTAGTGAATATATACTATGCACTTATTTATGTGTTCTCTAGTGAATATGTATTGTTGATGTATTTATGTGTAGTGAATATATACTGAGCAGGTATTTATGTGTGCACTAGTGAGTGTTTATATGGTTACATGCATAATATATTCAATTACTGTTATCTCGTTTCCATCAGAATAGCAAATGATACATATTTTGTTGGTGTTTTAAAGTTGATAATATATTTGGCTTTAATAGTTTATGTGTATTGCAGGGGTTTTGGGTGGCAGTGTGTCCTTTCAACGTCACAGCTATTGGTGCACATTTACCCATGGCACCAGCATTAATGGTAAAACTTAAATGTTTGATAAAACAGAATAGAAATAAATCAGAATTATAAGAATATATTATGATGTTTAAAGTACTGTTGCAATGAATAGGATAATAGAATAGGAATGTGGAAATTTGTATGAATAAAGTATATATTTATGATAATTATTATGAACATACTTTGTTTATTAATTATCCACTTGCCATACTGTAGTTATTACATTTATCAGTGCAAGGTTTTACATTTGAGTTTTAATACTCATAATGATAATAAAGTGATTTTCACTTGAATTTGGACTGTTTATTAATTGCTTTATGTGATTATATACCCAAATGAGAGACCTATATTAATAAGCATTGCCCCTCTAACTTTGTGGGGGTTGTAATTATGTATAATAGATATATATAATATAAAATAAATTTATAACTCACTCTCTCTCTCTCTCACTCTCTCACTCTCTCACAGAGAAACAGACAGCATAGAAACAGACAGGAAGGAAAAGAAAAAGAAAGTCTTCCCTATGTCGTACAAATATAATAGTCTGATGTTTTAAAAGTAAATTTATCAAAATATTTGTAGGGTATAGTCAGTGTAGTCACAGGAAGAAAATAGACCATTAATAGTAGTATATTGAGTGCTGGAGTACTTAAAAGTTTTAAAACCTGATTAGGTATGTGGTAGAAGGTCCAGTGTATTTGTAAGATACAGATTATGTTGAAAATTTTCACTTTATCAGAAATATGATTGAATTTTTAAAATGAGATCTGCACAATCTTTGTAAAAATCTTTCACAAAACATATCATTTCAAGTAATTTTAGAATAATTTTCATGACTATTACATATTTAACTTTTTATACCAGCTATATCAGAGATGGATTGGACCTACAATATTTACATCAGCTTTCATTTGTATGAATCTGAAATAAGTTTCCTTAAACAGCTGTTTGTTAATTTCCTTAATTTTGCTTTTGAATGAGTAATTTAATTCTTTCTCATGTATGTAAAATAATCTCTTGGTTTTTTTTTTATAAGTAGACAATTTATATCAGACTTCATTATAATTCATTTTTCTTAGAAATACATGTACTTGATTACTGGGATTCATGCTAACTTCCTGGAACATCTTGTAGATTCATGGAAGTCCAAGTGGATGATTTTACTTCATAAAAAAATGAAAAAATCTTTGTCAGAATCAATTAATTTGAAATTACTTCTAAAAGATTGTCAAGGACTTAGGAGCCTAATCTAAGAAGAAAGAGCATCTCTGCTAATGGATGTTTTTAGATGTTTAGAAGTGGACATTATACTTTGGATATTGAAAGTGCAATGAACCTGTAGAGCTAATGCCACTAAAACAACAACATGGACAGAAATCAAGGCATGTAGTGAAAGTTGTGGGGCTAAGTTGAAGAGGTCTTCTAAGATCACTTGATTCTGCAGTTAATTATGTTAAAAATAATTTTAAATACAAAAATTACTTAAGTAGATTAAAGTTCAAAGACAAATTATCATGATAATATGCCCCTTCTGCAGCATCTGTAAATGTGATATCAATCAAATCAATTCATGAGAACAGTCATTTACAAGTTTTAAGTGCTGATAACATGTTATTACTTTGTCATGTTACTTTCATTCTAGCATTTCACTCTGATTTAAGCAAATAGAATTGTTGGTTTAGAAACATTGAGAAATAACTGGGAACGGAATGTAAAGTTTTAAAAGCTCATGATATTAACTGGTAAGGTTTCAATTTCTTTATTACATTGATTTATGTGATAGTTGTTCTCTATTTATAATATTGTCATGACATCATTTAGTTACTATTGTTGTTTCTAACTGTTGGAAGTAGACTGTGTTGTAGTTATCTTGTTTCTTGAGTTATATTTACAAGTTCAAATGCAGTAATGTAAACATCTTTGTCTTCTGACTTTCATGGTTCTGGGCACATTTCTTGTACTGAGTCATGATGACGTACTACACAGCAAGCCCACAGTGAACCAAATAATTGCAGGTGGTCAGCATGGGGTCTAGCAGCTAATGTTTGTATCAGCAATATTATCATTTGAATTAAATGAACAGTCCATAATACTGTATCTAGATCAGTAGGTAAATAACATAGTATTATAGTACAGATTGAGAATCAGCTCTGAAATTAGAACAAAACAAATAAATTATTTTTGAATTATTGTATCTTATATCTTTAATATATTTAGAATGAAGTTGGTGGACTTTTAAATTATCTTTAAATATAGTCAGTAAAATATTGCATTTAGTGCCCATCACCTGTGCATTTTTATTTTATTTATACATATTTATTCAATCAAGAAAACACATTTTGATTTTTTTAAAATTCTGGTGTTTAGTATCTTTCAAAAATTAACTAAAAAGTGTTTCTCCACTCATCGCTGGTATGCTTAAGTTTGATGTTGCTATTTTACAGGACATTACCCAATATAAAGTGCAAGGAAAGCTGTCAAGCATAGCTGTCTCATCTTAAGTTTGATGTTGCTATTTTACAGGGCATCACCCAATATAAAGTGCATGAAAAGCTGTCAAGCACAGTTGTCTCATCTTAAGAAATTTGAATGATGTTTGGTCATGAATTACTAGCTAAATTCACTCTGTCCCATACACTGATCACCATATTGGATTGGAAGTTTAGAAATGTTACACAAGTTAAATGTGAAGTCAAATTGCTGCTAATTTTTTTTACCCATCATACATACTGAAATTGGTGCATTCTATAAAAATTATTAGTATCATCATTGTTCAGTGAATTTATTGAAAATGTCTGATTTACAAGAGTTAAAAGATGGTGGAGGGTTGATTTCAGCAATTGGCTGGTCTGCCAATCCATTTAATATACCAATAAGTGTATCTGACTCCTTTGATATTTTTGCAGGGTAATGTAGCACTTTGGAAGCCATCAGATTCATCTGTTTTATCAAATTACATTGCATTTCAAGCTTATCGTGAGGCAGGATTGCCTCCTGGTGTAATCAACTTTGTGCCAGCTGATGGCCCAGTTTTTGGAGATACCTTGCTAGCATCACCCCATTTGGCTGGGATCAACTTCACAGGCAGCCTCAGGTGACAATTCAAAATACAACTGTACTTAATTCTAGAAATTCTATTATGTATTATTACTGACCATTTCAATTTTCATTCTTTTCTATTATAAATACATTAAAGTCTTAGTATACATTGAATTTGTCCTTTCTCCTGAATTTGGTTCAGAGTATGAAGCTCAGTCATTCTGCTGTCGTAATCTTAGAGAATACTTAGTCTTTGTGTTTTGATTGTTTCCTTACCATTCTGCAGTCGTAATCTTAGAGAATACTTAGTCTTTGTGTTCTGATTGTTTCCTTACCATTCTGCAGTTGTAAGCTTAGAGAATACTTAGTCTGTGTACAGTTTGTTTCCTTACTATTTTGCAGTCATAATCTTAGAGCATAATTATCATCTTGTCATTAGCAGACAGGCATGCTTAGTCTTTGTGTACTGTTCTTTTCCTTACCATTCTGCAGTCTTATTCTTAGAGAATGCTTAGTCTTTGAGTACTGTTTGTTTCCTTACTATTCTGCAGTCTTATTCTTAGAGAATGCTTAGTCTTGAAACACTTACCATTCTGCAGTCTTATTCTTAGTGCATGCTATTGTGTTCTGTTTGTTTCTTTACCTCTGCAGTAGAATTCATTACAAATTATGTACTGTTTAGAATTGAACTATTGGAGTAGTTAAATACCAAGAGTTCTACAAATGTTTAATAATTCTAAAATAAATTTAAAAACAAGTAGTTTTTAAAAAATTGAATAATGATCATTTTATTTCTTTTTCAAAAGTATGTTTTAAATTAATATTTCTCAGACTCCCCAAACTCATTCTAGCTGGCGTGCCAACCGTCTTGCTCATACTACTAAAATGTAACCTCAGTCTGTAATGTGTAACATTTATTTTGACAATATTTAAAAAGATTTGTTTATAAACAAAATGTTGCTATTGTGACCTCATTGAATCTGTTTGAACCTGAATGAAAAAAAATGTAAAAAAGAAATAAGAATATGGTGTTGAGTAGGCATTCTCAAGACAGGGTTTAAAGAATAAACACACTTTAATATATCCTGACTCTAATGGCAGAAAAAGTATTCATCTTATGATGATAAAGTTGATTTAAGTAGTAATTAGAACCCTCAGCTTTCAACATAAGTATGCATTGTGTACAAACATCATGGCACAGTTCTAATGACACTAAAAGCCAGTAATAGTCTACTATACAGTAAAAGCAATGACAGTAATATGCAGTTTGTAAGAATGCAAATTATCTCTAGTGTAAATATTGATTCAGAAGAGCCAGAACACAAAAAAATAGACTGAACTTAATTAAATTCTTTCATTTATTTCTTTATATATTTGGTGAACTTTGGATGAAGGATGAACATTCAGCACAAGATAATTTTAAAAAATAATTTCTCAGCATGCCAGAATATTCAAACTTTTCAGAGTAATAAAAGAAACAAGATTTGCATGCGCATGTATATTTCTAGTTATAGTCAGTGTGTCAAAATAATTTATCAAATCTGAACACTGGTTTTTGCCAGAAATATAAACTCCCATAATCATCTTACTTCATATTATGTTATTGGTGGTGGTGGTAGTGGTGGTGGTGGTGGTGATCTGTCATCACAACATTTTCCTTGATTCATATTCCCAAATTTACTGTATAAGTAAATACATTCAGGCATGGGGTTAATAGATAGATAGACAGACAGACAGACATCATAGATAAAAGTATTGTTTGTAATTACAGATGTTAATAGCATCTTATCTGAAGAATGTTAACAAATAATTTTTTTTAGAAACAAATAAAATCTATTTCCAGAACGTTCAAGTTACTGTGGAGACAAGTAGCTGAAAACCTAGATAGTTACAAGTCGTTTCCTCAGCTAATTGGAGGTCAGTTTGCATCAAAGTGCTGCAAGTTTATCACAAGATGCCAACCTGTCAATGTTTTATTGTTGGTATTATGCAGTTTCAGTGTGATATTTAATAATAAAGGTCTTTGATATTTTATTGCTAATTCAACCTTTTTCTTTTCTTTTTTTTCCTGGGTGTGTGTTGTAATTTTGCAAGTGTAACTGCAAACATTTGTAAAGTGCAACTGCATAGTTGTTTAGCATTCCTCAGGGTTTTTTTGTACTTTAGATATACTGTTCATAAAATGCATATTAATTGCCCATTTTTCTTATTATGGTATTATTATTATTGTACTGAAGGCTGTTTACAAGCAATATTAATATTAGTTATTGTTATTATTCAGTAAAGAATGTTGTGTGTGACATGTTTGCATTTTTTGGTAATGCATTTATTTATGTGAAAGGTTAATGAATATAATTATTATTGTCTTGATGACAGCAGTTTCAGAAAAAAAATTAACATTTGTTATTATTATTGTGATGAATGATGCTTATATGAAATGTTAGCATTTGTTATTATCATTATTATCATTATTATTTTCTTGATGATAGCTGTTTTGAGAAACTTTACCATTGTTATTATTGTTTTCATGATGATATCAGTTTTAGGAAGCATTAATATTTATTATTTTGATGTTTTGAAATGTAACATTTGTTAGTAGTAGTACTAGTATTATTATTGTCACAAATGAGAAGTGTTAATATTTGTTTTTGTTGTCATGATTAAAGCTGTTTATGGCACTTGTTTCTTATTTAGCACTTAGAAGTCTTTCCCTTATTGTCTAGTCAATTTTTTTCTTTATTTTCTTTTTTCCAGAATGTGGTGGAAAAAATATGCATTTTGTACATGCTTCTGCTGATATCCAATCTGTTATCTTTGGTACAATACGATCTGCATTTGAGTACAATGGACAGAAGTGCTCAGCTTGTTCACGCATGTATGTTCCGCAGTCTATCTGGCCAGCAGTCCGTGATGGCATGCTTAAAGTGCTTAAAGAAATCAAGATGGGCTCTCCGTTGGATAAAGAGTGTTTTGTTACAGCTGTCATTGATGCCAAAGTTGGTTTTCAGTTTTTTTCTCTTTGTAATAAAAAATTCATAAAATTTATATTTTTTTATCTTTCTTTTCTACCATTACTTTTTTTATAACCCAGTAAAATTTCTACTTGTATTTATTTGTATTTTCTTGCTTGATTTACTAGCCATTTAGTGCTTGCTGTGTATTTTCATTTGATTACTAGCAACACTTATTTGTTGTAGAAAAGGTAAAAAGTGTTTCCATCATACAACTAGATGAGCATATTGTAGAAGCTATCAAAGGACTCAGACACATACAAGCCAAAATTAGCTATAATAGGAGACAATGCATAAAAAGTGTTCCCTGTCAGTACCTTTTTCACTTGGTTGGGTTGGATGTTTGTCAAGTAAGGTTTATGCTCTGCAGATTTCCTGAGAAGTTATCAGCCATCAACCTCTTTATTTGCTCAGATGTGATTCTTTTTTGTCATCCCTTTTTGTCTCTTGCATTAAGGTATGATGCACTTTTCTTCCTTTTTCATTAACTGTTTTCTTTCTTGATATTGAAATATTTTTTTCTTTATTGTGATCTCCATAAATTGTATTTTAATTGACACCCCTCTAGCATAGTTTATGTGAGTTGCAGGAATGAAAGAACACAATTTTTTAAGAGGTGTTGGTCAATTGAATGTTGGGAGGGAATTGTGCATAATGCCTAACCACCCTTTGTCCTTTAACATTAGACATGCAGGAAGCAAGTCAACCATGACAGCCCTACTCAGACATGTGCCATTGAACATGTTCAGAAAAAAGAAAGTTTCAAGTGTGAATATTAACGAATGATGCACCAAGTCTGATCAGAATTTATTACACACCTCTCTCTATCTTAGAAAAGTATACAAGGGTGTATAATTCCTATGGTTAAAGAAAAGTATACAAGGGTGTATAATTCTTATGGTTAAAGAAAAGTATAAAGGTCTCACCAGCATGAGACAACTAATCAAGTGTCTGTTTTTCATTTTTTGAGAGAGGAATGACGTTTCCCCCTTCAGGTAGGAAGGGGGAAGTAAGTTGTTACCCATCCTCAGGAAATGCTGTACTACATTCAGTTTACCAACAGCACATAGATAGTGATGAAAAATGTTGAATGCTCTAATGTTGACAACTCTCTAGTCTGACTACTGTAAGTGTTGCAAAGAATGCAAAGGATATTGTGACCACTGATAGGATGGAGAACATCATTATTTTTGAGAGATGCATCTTCCTCCAACTCATTTAGGGGTACAATAGAAGCTGTCTAGTCTACTAATATCTTGCATTTAGGTTTGTTTTCTCTTGCATTTTCCTTGTATGCTCTTTGCACATAGAAAAATTAAGTAACTGGCACTTGTCAGGGAAATTGTTAGTGTGCTACAATATGCTTCTCTGGTTGTTTGATTGATAAAAGCAATTTTAAAAATAAAATAAGTTTCCTGAATGTTTACCAGATAAGTATACTCAGTCACTCCCAACCTCCCACTTGATTATTTAGGAGCTATTGAGGACAGTGGGACAGACACTCCCACTTGATTATTTAGGAGGTATTGAGGACAGTAGGACAGACACTCCCACTTGATTATTTAGAGGATGTTGGGGGCAGTGAAACATATCCTCCTAGCTTTCCACATGATTGTTTAAGGGGTATTGAAGACAAAGGGATAACACTGTTAGTAAGTACTTTTATGCTTTGTATTCCATGATTGAGGTGGGCCCTGGCTTGTAAGGGTTTTAGAGCCCACTAATAGTGATTACAGTATATTTAGCTAGTAAGAAGTATTCAAGAGAAAAATTACCTTCATAGAAAAAAAATCTGTTTTGGAAATATTTACCCATTAACCTTATCAAGTGATGTTATCTCACTATATACTGACTCATGGTATTCTTACCAACACATTGAGGAGACAGAATTCTAGTAGAGTGAGTTCTCTTTATACATGATGTACGAATGCACAAGACCCTCATATACAAAAGTCATGTAAATAGAATAGAATTTCCCTTGCGCGCATTGTGTGTTGTGTTGGTGTGTATTTGCTATCACAGTGTCGAAACACAGAAGCACTTAATTCAACATCCATACAGCATGACTAAACACTAAAAGACTGAAAACACTGACACTGACATCTAGATCTTACCATCATGTTGACATATTGGACATCTTGGGTCATGTAACTTTGATTTTGATATGTAAGTAAAAATTAAAACCTAAATATTAGTTTCATAAATTCAAATTTATATAAACAAAACTTGCAATGGAGAACTCATTGGCATTTAAAATCATAAATGATCTGCTACTGTACAGTCACTGACTTAACATATCTCTGTTTGGTGTGTCGGTAGTTTGGCCTGAGAGTGCTGTTGACATAGAACTACTTTGGAAAATAATCCTA
Source organism: Sinotaia quadrata (assembly GCA_028829895.1). Lineage (NCBI taxonomy): Eukaryota > Metazoa > Mollusca > Gastropoda > Architaenioglossa > Viviparidae > Sinotaia > Sinotaia quadrata. The sequence continues at coordinate 57,607,666 of CM054179.1, forward strand.
GTGCTGTGGACACTTGTATGGTGGAAATTATAATTTGATAATTAACCATAATTTTTCTTAAGTGTGTGTGTGTGTGTGTGTGTGTGTGTGCGTGTGTGTGTTGAGAGATTAATACACTTGGATTACTAATCTCAGGTGTCAAAGATGGCTATTAATAATTGAGAAGAATTCTTATTTGGCCTTTGATCTACATTTAGTTGTTTTCTATACTGTTAACTCTTTGAAGCTAATTGAAATAGCACACATATTAGTGTCACTGTCATATAAGGAATAAAAAAGTCAGTGGAGAAAAAAAAATGTACATTTATGTATAGCTTGTAGATTCAGAAAATATTCTATAAACAGTCACTGGATGATTTTTGAGAAGTTGATTGTTTGCTTGAAGGCTATAATCTTTTTTCTTCTTTTTTCTTAATCTCTTTTTCTTTACTCTCACATTTTTTTTTTTTCTTTTGGCTTGTTAATTTTCACAAGGACTCTTAATTTGCTATAAGGAGCATGTGCCCAGCATCAGAATTTTAGGGTTATTAAAGAGAAGTCTGAGTATGTACATACATGGATGGATAGACATATACTTATATAGACAGAGAGAGAGATATGTTTTTGTGCTTTTTGCTTTATATTTTTCAATTGTTTTATTATATCAAAGTCATGAAATCAATAATTGTAGGGATATAAACTATTTTCTCTAGATATTTTACTTTTGCCTAGATTTGATACTTCATTTTTGTCAGCATGCCATGTTTACTTGTAAAAATCTACTTTTCAGGCTTTTGATCGCATCAAGAGTTATCTGGACTTTGCAAAAAATGACAAATCTCACCAAATACTTTTTGGGGGTAACTGCAATGATAGGTATTGACATAAAAGTTTTCTTTTTTATCTCAAAAGAGAGTTGTACTTTTAGTGTACAAATCTTAACAACAGTATTTATTAGTCTGTAGAGATTAATGAGGGGAATTTTTAAATTGTGCTTTTTTCCCTTATTATTAAATTAAAATATACATTTTATGTAATTTGATCTATTTAGCCATATGCAGTTTTGAATCTTTATATGAATATTGAAACCAGAGTATGTTTTGAAAATAATAAAGTAGGTCAAACTTGTCACATTTAAGAAAGTTGGGTAGTAGTTGCTTTATTTAGATTGTGTTCAAGACTGGAATGATATTATAATATACAGTAATCTGTTGTTTGTTTTTTTAATTAATTAAAAAATCTTAAAATGTTGCAGAAAAAATTATTAATTATGTAGTTTTTTTCTGCAAAAAAATAATAGTGTTGTAAACAGGGGATGCATTTCAAAAGTGAAGGAAAATGATTAATAAAGTATGAATGCATTTTTTAAAAGCATAAATAAAAATTGTAATTACCATTTTTTTACATAGTCGCATTGGCATTAAGAACTAGGAAATAAAAATCTGAAAATTTAATCTTAGTCCAAAGTTAATCATTTTACTGGAGGTTTTAATTAATTATCTTGATAAAGGTTTAATATGTTAGGGCACACACAGTTGTTAAAAGTTGTCTATTTTAAAATTTAAATATGTTAAACATATAAATCTAACATAATCTAATGCTATTTTAAGAACAATTTGCTGTCATTATGTATTTATTGCAGTTTGTAGCAGATTCCTACAATTTGCTCTAAGCATTTTTATGTTGCTCTGTGTTCCAATGCTTTGGTTATTTCAATATTATGCTTGTTATTTGTTTGTGCAGCTTTAGAGTAGGTGACAGATAAGCTCATTAACAACATTTCAGAAAATAGCTTTTTCCTCAGTATTACTAGATATGTGTACTTTAGGAGTATAATAAGTCCCTTACAAATACCTGTCATGGCCATAAAAACCTGTTTTAAGACCCCAGGTGAGATGAAATATTAACAAATTTATACTGAGTATCTTGCTTCTTGTTGAGAGTAATCTTCCTTCAGTACCCCAGAGCAAAACAGACTTGAAAAAGCAGTGAGATCAGTGTGTGCATTTGTTTGTGTGTGAGAGAGAGTGAAAGAAACTTTTTTTCATTTCACAACCAGATTTGCATACCTCAGGGTAAGTGGAAATGACAACCCAGGCTTGCAAACATATCAGAAAATTACAGAAGTGAAAAATGCACTAGGAGATTACCCACAACTAAAGACAAATGACCCCACGAATGTATTAGCCTGTTTATTTCCTATTGGAACTGACATTAATCCCTTTGCTATGTCAGTCTTTTTATCTCCCCTGAGAGCTAAATGGTCTACTTTGGCCATAGTTTGCATGTTTGGTTGTATGTTAGAAAAAGATTGTTTAAGGCAAATAAAATGACAGATTGTTATAATGTTGTATTAAAGTTCTTGAGGCACCTCTATATAAACTATCAACAATTGGTCATATAAATGTTAAGTACTAAGCAATGATATATATTTGTCTACCAGAAAATCAGACCTAATGCTTTCTTTTACTATTTTTTTCCCCAGTAAAGGTTACTTTGTTGAACCCACATTGGTAGAAACAAAGGACCCCAAGAGTAAACTATTGCAGGAGGTATGTACAGATCTGCTTTGGCACTAACTCTTTCAAACTCTTTCAGTATAATGGAATAGCTATGTATGTAATTATTGCATCTTGCTTATATATAGCAACACAAGCAAAAAGTATAAGCAACCTCAGCCTGAATAACAGGAACAAGCCTTTTTCTTTTAATTCCAAAATTACAGAAATGTTCTTTAAGAAGATCCAACATTCAAGAAATTATTTTAGGAAATAGTGTGTGTGTGTGTAGATTCCATGATTAGGGTTGTTGATCTATGCTTGCTAACAAAGTTAAACTTTTAAGTACACTAGATATATTCTCAAAGATTTGTCACATTTATTGACTAATATCAAATAACTGGAGTAAGGAAATACATTTGCTTGTGATCCTACACATCTGTTACTCTTTGATATTTATTTAGGTTTAGTTATAGATCCTTTGATATTTATTTAGATTTAGTTATAGATCCTTTGATATTTATTTAGGTTTAGTTATGGATCCTTTGATATTTATTTAGGTTTAATTATAGATCCTTTGATATTTATTTAGGTTTAATTATAGATCCTTTGATATTTATTTAGGTTTAATTATAGATCCTTTGATATTTATTTAGGTTTAGTTATAAATCCTTTGATATTTATTTAGGTTTAGTTATAGATCCTTTGATATTTATTATTTATTTAGGTTTAGTTATAGATCCTTTGATATTTATTTAGGTTTAGTTATAGATCCTTTCTTTCTGGCAAAGAAAAGACTTCATCAGCAATCATTGTTTTCTCTTTTATTGTTTTGAAAGAAGGCACGACCTCTTCTTAAGACCCATCGAAGGCATTACAAATATATGCATATAGACCACAGTATCTTAAATGTAGCAAGTCCACATATCTTAGAGTTAATTGAAGTAAAAAAAAAAAAAAGTTTTCTTTATAAGTTACAGAGAAGCATCAAATCTTGAGTAGTTACTCAGTTTGTCACTATTTCCTTTCATAGAATTTTTTAATCTTTTTTTTTTTTGCTTATATGTATTTTGCACACACACACACATACACACATATTATTTGTTTACAAATTAGATTCTAACCCCCTTTTCACTTTTTTTCCTCTAGTATACTCATCCATTTGTATGATATATAAATAAATTATAATTTTTCATAGTAATATAAGTTGTTCCTGAATATTTACCAGATATTTACACATAGGCTTCCTAGCCTCTCTGTTATTTCCATCCTGTATTTCAGTTTTCAGGTATTAGGAGGTCTGGGGCATGATACCAAGCAAGTTTTTGTTATCTTCCTGTGATGGAATTTTATAGACCTCTCGTGGACAATATCTGTGGAGCTACATCCTGAACCATATGATGCTCTTCTAGTATACTCATTTTGTAATATTCTGGAACAACTTATTGTACTTAGAAAACAAATCCTTTTTTAAATTTATACTCCTAACCTAATTTTCGCTTCTTGTTTTTCTGACTTACATTGCATCTTATCTTTTTCCTGTCTAGGAAATATTTGGGCCGGTGCTAACAGTCTACCCATATCCGGATAACAAGTTCAAGGAAAATTTAGACTTAGCCAACAATACCTCCTCCTATAGCCTGGCTGGTGCCATTTTTGTGCAAGAGCCAGCTGCAAGGAATATTATGGTTGATGTCCTCAGAGATGCAGCAGGAAATTTCTACATCAATGACAAGAGTACCGGAGCTGTTGTTGGGCAGCAGCCTTTAGGAGGATCAAGGCTTTCTGGTAATATTTTATTTTCATGATTCTTCAGGACTGGAATATTAACTTGTTATACTTTTTTTAATGACAGAGAAATAAAAGATGCTCCACTAACTTTCAGACTTTCTATTTTTTAATCTTAATTAAAATAACAAAAGTAATAAACACATCTTTTGTTTTTGTCATTTTTGGGGACAAATGACAAAGTAATAAACATATCTTTTGTTTTTCTGACTTTTAGGGATGAATGACAAAGTAATCAACACATTTTGTTTTTCTGACTTTTAGGGACAAATGACAAAGTAAGAGACACATATTTTTTTTTCTGACTTTTAGAGACAAATGACAAAATATTAAACACCTTTTTTTTGTTTTTTGTGATTTTTTAGGGACAAATGACAAAATAATAAACACGTTTTGTTTTTGTGATTTTTTAGGGACAAATGACAAAATAATAAACACATGTTTTGTTTGTGATTTTTTAGGGACAAATGACAAAGCTGGTGGTCCTCACTATCTCAACAAATTTGTTTCACAACAATCCGTCAAGGAATCTCTAGAGCCAACCCGTGATTGGCGTTATCCCTACATGAAAAACTAATCAAGGAAATGTAGAAGATGATCTTGGTGATGTTTTATATTACCTTTCAATATAAACTACATTTTAAAAAATTGTTTTTCTTCTCTTGTGATTTATCATTTAATGCTGAAAGAGTTGTTAGATTATAGGAGCTAGCCAAGAGTGGCTGCATCTTGAAATAAATAAACATGGCAGATTTTAAATCTTACATGTTTACATTTTGGTATTGATTCCTGACACAGGCATTCAACATCCTTCAACAATCCACATGCATGGAATATTCTTAAATTTTAAAGTGTAAACTCACTACTCTGTATTTTCAACAGTGAATAGTTTGAAACTGTGATATATACTTTACTTAAAGACTCTCAGTTTAATTTATTTTTGTTATTTCTTTAGAAACATACTTATGTAGCTAATCTTTGTTTATCATTATTTTTTCCATAATTTTTCAGATGAGAGAGCTTTGGCAATCTGTATGCAATACATATTAAAGATATGTTTCTGTTAATACATTTGGAAAATCTATATTGTAATTTAATTATTCTTATCAAATATTTGCAACAACGAAATCATGTCATGGCAGCTTGTTCACTGACCCTCACCTTTGCCATTTATCTGACACATTTGAAGATCTATAGTGGAGTTATCTTTCTTCAGCTCATCCTAATGTAAGAGGCTGTTTGAAAATAATATTTAAATACCACAAGTTGATGTTTTTTTAATGTTGACTTTCAATCTAGACAACTGATGCTATGTTGTCTATTCAGTGTCATAATTCATTTCAGTCTTTATGGTTTTTCAATCACAGAAACAATCACACCTTTGCACTCTTTAGCACCACTAGGCAGCCTGTAAGTCTTAATCTTTCTTTAGCATCAAAAGTCAAAAGTCAATTTGTAAACTTAAACTTTCTTTAGCATCACTAGTCAATTTGTAAGTCTTACAGTCTACACTTTCTTTAGCATCACAGACAGTCTGTAAGCCTTAAACTTTCTTTGGCATCTCAAGACAGTTTGACAGTTTTAATCTTTCTTCAGTATCGCTAGACAGTCTTTAAGTGATAAACTTGATTGCAAGCTGAATATTGTTAACATGCATTAAAAAATATATGTTTTGTGGAAACCATTTGTACAGTTGCCAACTTTTCCTTCAGGAGTGTCTCCTAGTCGAGCTGCTTGATTAGATTTTTAATGTTAATATTTGTGTCTATTTTCCTTAAATTGCTTCTTTTAATTAATAGTTTTTATGACTGATATGTTAATTCTAATACTTAATTCATATATGATTTTTGTATTGAAATATTTATTTTGATGTACTGCCATATATGTATTTACCTCTCAGTTCACTGTTCTCATCAAATCTCAGATTATGGTTGTTATATTCTTGGATAACTTTCAAGTAATGCAACCCTTCAGTATATCTGCTTTGACAATATATATAATCAGCTATATGAACAAATATTTAAAAAATACCACCTGTCAGTGCTCATTCTCCACATTTTTAATCTTGACAAGTTTATCTCTATGTGTATTCCTCAGTTAATGAGATTAAAATTAAATAAATAAAGCTAGATGATGGTGATGATAGAATGCTCTTGTAAATAAGTTTTTACAAGAGTTTACTTGTATTTCTACTTCTAAATAATTATCTTTTTCTGGATAAATCCCTGCTCCATTGAACATTTAAGTTATATACCACATCATGAAATTGTTGTTTGTTATTGTTTTTATGGCCTAGACTATTGCTAAGATGTTACTTGGTGATAAGAAATTTGTTAATTCTTTAACTGTATACTATAATACTGCTTTCCTTCATTTTTGCTGTGGGTTTTTCCAGACATATAAAATGCTTAACTGCTAAGTGTAAAAAGGTGATGTTGAAATGTAAATATGGTTTACAGGTATGAACACAAAAACAAATACAAATATTGATGTTTTGAAGAAAATATGAGGACAACAGTAAAAAAAAAAATTGACAAGAGAGTTATAAATTATTGTTATATAATTATTATAAACCACTTAAATAAGATTTAGTTTCATTTCTATTGCTCTTCTCATTAAATAAGTTACTTATGTTTGGCAAGCTTTTGTCTTGCCTACCCATCAGCATGTATATGTAGCATTATTTAGTTTGCTTTTGAGGATGTTGTGTTCATAAAGAATTTATTTATTTTTCTTGATCCCAAAAAGCCTCAGAATAAAGCATTTATTTTTAAATGTTAAAGTTTTACTAAATTATTTAAATTAGTTTATTTGCTCCATTCTCTTTATACATTCTTATTCCTGCTTTCAAAGAAAACCTTGTATTAGTTGTTTCCATTTCTTATTTTTAACACAAGCTTGGGAAAACAATGCATTTTAACATATTTGAGAATAGAAGATTTTTAGCAACTTTAAGAACAATACCAGTATATCCAGTAGGTAATGGGGCTGGTCAGCAGACTTTATTATTGTTTATTACTAATAATAATGACAAGAACAAAATTATAATACAGGTAAAAGTAATTTTTGTTATGATATTGTGTGAATAATGAGATTTGTGTTATCACAATACATGAGCCTTATTTAGAAATAAATGTAGTTGATTTACATTGTATTTTTGGTAAATAGATATTTTTTCCAACCTAGCTTTTAACACACAAAATATATAATTATCATAGTACACAATCTTCTGTGTATACAAGGGAATATACTCAGTTCTCTATGTATATAAGGGAGTACACTTAGTCTTCTATGTATACAAGGGAGTACACTCAGTCTTCTATGTATTTAAGGGTTCCACCTCCAGCAACATTGCATATATAAAATTTATGCCTTCAGAATTTATGAAGTAATAGAAAATAAAGTGTAGGTTCTCTGATCATTAATATTACATCTGTAAACCTTTTTGCATATGTAGATTATACATATACAAATTAAAATATATACTATGAAGGAAGCAAACATTACCAATTTTATTTATGATTGTTGATAGCATGGTGGCTGGAAGAACTACACCAGATGCAATACTAATATTAGGACTATGGAACTGATTCATGCCAAACGCAATGCTGTTGGCTTCAGTCATTGTCAACAAAACTGATCTTTTGTTGTGTATGTGTTTTGCAGATGTTTGCTTCACAATCTAGTATATTTACCATGATGTTTAATTTGTTTATATTGGACTTTGGGTTTGTGTACACAATTTATAGTGCATTAAAGATAGTTTGCACAGTTTTGAATTCATGTGAATAGGACTTGTGCACTTGGAGGTTTGGGTATTTTTGCACTACTTCATAAATAAAATCTGTAATGGATCTTTAGATATTCAAGATGTAAACTTGTTAAAAGTAAAATATTTATCCACTGAAAATAACAGTAATCAAATATTTGTATAGTATGTGGAATAAATACTTGGAATTATTATTTTTTGTTTTTCTCAAAACTGTATTATACCTTATACTTTTAGAGGCTTGTTCTTAAACTTACTGTCATAATTTTTATCCATATAAGTATGAGATAAAATGATTTCAAATGATAACTAATAAAATAATAATATAAATCTGTATATGTGAAAAGTACTGTTTCAATCATTGGTGCAAACATATATCTGTCTTCATAGCTGCATTAGAAAAATTAAATGTCACGGGTAGTACAGAGTGAATATTGATAGAGCTATTTATACAGTTTTGTTTCTACTGACAGTCAAAATGAAGAAAGTGCACAAACTGTGTTCATTGCTTTCACTAAAAGAGTTTGATCCTCAAAACAGAAATATTTGACCAACACTCTCATAACTGCCTAATAACATTAACAGGCCCCTAAAATTATGAATCAGATATTTTATGGCAGCTGTACAAGAGAAGATGTGTAATACAAAAAGCAAGTTTATCAAAATATATGGGATGAGGTGGGGACATTTTTTTCTCTCTTCAAATTTGCTTCAGTCGAAATATCAAAATATTTCTCCTAAAATCACTGTAAACAATTATTTTATAGTTCATTGATCAGACATTTTTTGAAGTGTTTAAAACTTGATGAGATTTAATTCCTGGAAGTGTAATTAATTATTTTAGTTAAAAAATTTTAAGTTTTCAGCAAATTACTTAGCATTGCTAAAATAATGATGTTTTGATTAAATAAATCATGTTAAAAGTATATGTACAATGCAATATATTGATTTTAAATATATTCAATAAATAAATTATTATTTTGTTTACAGTAAACTTCTTACGATACGTTTGTAAAATGGCTGCCAGTTTTATCCTTACAAGGTAAAGATTGCCTTGATATTACTTTTTTCCCCATTGAAATAATTATAAGTATTTTAAAATTTCCTTTTTTATGTTTTATATCAGTTATGTCTCTCTCTCAGTATTAATGTCAAAGATTTTTCCCATCCTTTTGATGAATTATGAAAGGTTTTGAAATTCATTGTTATATCTCTTTCAAGTTTCCAACTTGGCAGTAACAAAAGTTATTTAGCTTTGTTTTTCTTTGAACAAAGTATCTGCATAGCTAGTACAGAGCAAATAGAAAGTTATGTTTGTTTTTCTGTTAATACTGTAACAAATTTATAGTAAAGTATGAATATATTATATAGGCTGCTATATTTCATTTGAATGTGCTCCTGATTTGATTATATTTTTGTATTATTATGTTCTGATAAATCAACTCCATCAAAATTGTATAATCTCAAAAACTTTACTTTATCTTCATTGATATGTTTTTTCCAGTAGCCCATTTTATTTTTATTGCCACATTTTGGGATATGTTTTCATTCTTTTGAATGCAATTTCTCAACAGTTTTGTTTTGTTGTTTATTTGAACAGTCCAAGATTACAGGACTATTGTTTATTATTTATGAGATTATTTTTTTATGTTGAGAATGTGTGATTAATACTATTTTTTAAAAAAAGTTTTCACTTTTTGTTCTTATCCATGTAACTCCATATTATTTTTTATTATTAATTAAGTCTGCTTTTAATAATTGTTTTCCAAAAGCTTTTGGGAAAAGAAAACAAACAATACACAAAAGACTAAAAGAAAATGTTTCAATTATCTGAATAATTTATAAGTATGTACACTATTTGTTAAAATCAGAAACAGCAATAAGAAAATTAAAAGAGTTCATGTATTTGTTTGATATATAAAACACACTACTTATAGTCCTTTTATCCAAGACTGAAGAATATTCTTTTTCAAAACTGGCACACAATCTTTAATTTGTGGCCAGATATTCTTAAAAAAAACCTTGATAAATGTTAAAGTAATGATTGTTAATTTGTTTCATTATGTGCTTTTAACCTACAAGCAACCTTTTAATATGTATAAACTGATAAATTAATGAAAGGTTTGAAAGTTTTAATCTTTATAGATCTTATTTCATGTTTTATCTCAGTTCTTTATTTAAGAAGAATATAAATATTAATCTTTACAGATTTTATTCCATGCTTTAACTCAAGTCTTTAATTAAAAAGAACATATTAATCTTTATAGATTTTATTCCATGCTTTTACTCAAGTCTTTAATTAAAAAGAACATAATATTAATCTTTATAGATTTTATTCCATGCTTTTACTCAAGTCTTTAATTAAAAGGAACATAATATTAATCTTTACAGATTTTATTCCATGCTTTTACTCAAGTCTTTAATTAAAAAGAACATAATCTTTATAGATTTTATTCCATGCTCTTTAATTAAAAAGAACATAATATTAATTTTTATAGATTTTATTCCATGCTTTTACTCAAGTCTTTATTTGAAAAGAACATAATATTAATCTTTATAGATCTTATTTCATATTTTATGCTGTCTTTATTTCAAAGAAACATAATATTATTATAACCATTGTCATGTGCATCATCATTGCTGCCATTATTATCATCTAAATTGTTTCCTAAGTGTTGATATCACCTTTGTTTCATAAATGCTGGTCATCGTATTGTTGAGTTTAGTTCATCTGTGCCAAGTCTAAAGTACTGCCTACCTTAAAGCCTATTATTTCAAACATTTGTGATATTTAAGTCCACATTATTATAATGTAAATATTCTATAACTGGAATATTTCTGGTGGTTTTTTCCCTTGTACTTTGACATGTTTTCAAATATTGAATCACCCTTTTATAGATAAGTCCCAAAACAGATAATAATCTTAAAACTATGGGCTACCTAAGCCACATTCTCACCTCTATGTTTAATAAAGCAACAAAAACAAAAACAAAAAATCATTTATTTGGTTACGAACAGGAAGCGGATGACGAATTTGTAGTTGTTGATATTTCAGACAGATGTGAATAAGATGACAGAATATATCACATATATTGCTGATAATGTGAAGATTAATTTTTAAAAAGTAATCATTGTTACAATTTTTGCCATTAGTTTTAAGCCAAGTGCTACATAGCTTGTAGGACTGTTTACATTCTCATGGGCTTTAGGGTATATCTGATATAATCAAACAATACCTATATATACTTTAGTTTAGTGCATATGTCAACTTAAGTAATATATTTGCAAAATATATGAGTCACAGTTCATGCCAAAGAAACAAATCAACAATCCCTTTTCATTGCATCATTTTATCTTATTGCTTGGTTGCTGGCATTTTTATTTGTTTGTTTGTAGCTTTAAAGTTTTTATTTCTTGCTTAACTCTATTTTTTTTTTATTTGCACACATTATCTTTAAACTGACAGTTTTTGAGGTGGTTGTGGGTGTTGTTTTCTTTATAATATTAATAATCATTTTCTGAATATTCCTGTTGGTTGAATAATACTTTTATTTGGAAAAAGTAGCCAGTTTCTGAGAAGTAACCAAGTGATTATTCATAAAATTAATGCTACATGTATATCATTAAATTATGGGGTTTGAATACTAGTAGCTGATTTTCTTTTTTCTTTTTTAGTTTTGTTTTGGTGGATTGTAATATAAGGTTGATTCATTGACACAAACATTTCAAAGTATGGCATAACTTTATGCAAGTTGTGCAGCTTGCCATTTGTGTTTATTGTAAGTGCATACAAATAACAGAGTTATGTAAATTGTCCAACTGTAAAACAGTCTTTGCATCACTGAGGCACATGACATTATGGAAAAATTTCATTATTATAATTCTGACTCAATCGAAATCAAGGAGTTAGAAACACAATCATAACATATTTTTCTTCATAATTTGTTGTTAGGTTATACATGTTCTTGTATAACAGTTTTTATTTGATATATGCTTTTCAATAATGGAATAAACTCTGGGGAAGATTCATGCTGCAGTCAGTTAGTATATGTGCAGTAGTATATGCAAGCAGAACAAGGACCCAGGTACTAGTGTAGCATTTGGAAGCATCCACCAGCATCCAGGCTTGTGAAGTGATATCAAAATACCCACACATAAAAGTTTATTTTTATTTACTTAATGTTATTATCTGTGCAAAATTGCTTTATATCAAAGTCACCTTCATAATATTAAAATGTTTCCTAATTCACTCATTGTCTTATATCCAGCTTGTGTTATGAAAAGATAGGTTATGTTAAGACATACTCATCCTGTTCACTTCTGAGTGCATGTTTTGCCTAGAAATTAAAAAAAAAATTACACTTCAGTCTTAATGGGGTTTACAGTTCAGTTTTAATGGGGTTTACAGTCCATTGTAATGCAGACTGCTTCTATTCTGTGCCGGTTTTGCACCATGGGGTAGGGTGGACTAGGTAGGGGTAGTGGCTATCAATTATTACAGCTGATAATGTGTTTCTTAGATTTTTTTATTTTAAATTTAGATTAAACAAAAAGTGACAGTTGTGATTTTTCCTAAACAAAAGTATTTCATCTTAAACAAAGCCATTTGCCGGTTTTGCCCAGAAATAAGTAATGATATGCAATTCTTCCCTTAAAAATATTTTCATAATTATTATTTATGAAATTAAGACTAATAGCTTATTCTGTTTGATAGTAGCTTAGAATAACAAAAGGAATAATATTTACTTTATGTAAAGATTATTTTCAAGCGTTTGTGAAGAATGTATTTTATTCTGTTCTGTTTCTTTGATCAATCTGGTAATGAATATGTCCATTATCTATATGCTACTATTCACTTTCTCTTATTTTGTGATTTTATTGAAAAGTATCATGGATATTTTTTTTTGATAGTCAAGGATTTGAATAAATAATTAATTGCATTTCATTAAATATTGCTAATTTGTAATATGATTATGAATTTTTAATATTTTAAAGAAAAACTAATATGCTGAGTTTGTTTCTGTAATCAGTAAAATTTGAATTTGAAATCACTTATTATGATTTTTCAAGCATTTTAACACACACACACACACACACACACACACACACACACACACACACACACACACAGAGCATTATACCGGTGATGTTTCTGTAGCCATAAAAATTAAAATGCTTTATTTCTGAGTGTAAGATTATTTCCTAAAAGCCAAATTAAAGAGTGTGATATAGTTAATTGTCATTTAAATCAAAAATATAAAATAAGAATTTATTTAATCATGTTATATCTGTTGATTTCCTTTTTGATTTGAATAAATCATTTTGAAATTTTATTAATTGCTGTGTTGTTAATCTGCAATATTTAATTTGGGGTTAGTGTATTTTGTATCTGTCTTTGTGTGAGTTTGTTCTTGTAAACATTTATTAAATCTCTAGCCATTCAAGTATGAATTGTATTGAAGTATGAATTTGAGGGATAAATGTGGGAAAATTTGATAAGGAGATAATATTTTTCTGACTTTGACAAATTCATAATTAAATTGAAATTAAATATTTTTTTTTATCTTTCTAATTTGACAAACAAACTTTACAAATCAATGTTACAAGACTAACAGTAGGATTTAATAAAACTTTTAATAATAGAATCCAGTTTTAAATGTTTGCATATACAGTATTATTATTCTGATGAATTAGTACTTATCACAGTCTTTTTTCAATGAATACTATTAAAGAGTATTTATTTACACTCTTGTCATAACCATTATAAATTCTTTCTTTGTGGTCTCTACTGTATCTTTCAAAGAAACTTAAAAAGATCCAAGACACTGCAAACAGCACCATGAACTCATCACATTACTGTACTTCGCTAACTACCTATTTATAGTAAAATTAAAATAAAATTACTAAATTTTGCTCAACTCAGTGTTTCTCCAGTCAAAAGGAACTTTTTTGAGACACTCCTTCTACAATCTTGCTTTTCTCATCTGATACATATTCTTTTCAGATATTCAACAGTAGAATATTAAGTCTTATGATCAGCATTCGTTTGCTTTTCTGCCTGGAATGTCCAGCCCTTTGATCTCAAGGAACACTGATCTCTATCAATGACTGCCAAAGTTCAAAAGTGCTCCCATTTTGTGTTGCTACTCACTACAGTATTATGGTTCTTTTCATATACAGCATAAACTGTTTGTTTATGGATAAAATCATAAACTTGTATATTTACAACATTTACCATTTATAAAAAAGAAAAGTTAATGACAACACAATTGTAAATGAATTTATTTATTGCCAATTGGCACCATGCCATCAACATTTTTTCTTACAGCTAATGTGTAGGATTAACTATAGAACTTTGGCTGTGTGATATAAGAAGTTTATAATAAGACTAAAATGAAGACTAATATGAATTGTTGCTATACTCAGATTTGTATATAATAGCTCAGCATCTCTCCTGAGTTGGGTGCATTACCTTGGATTATTACTGTAACCTAATGTTTTAATGTATGGTTCATACACTTAACATATAACATTCAACTGTTTATTCTATAAAAGTATTTTTAACATAATTTTTTTTTTATTTGTAAAACTGTCTGTTTTATAATAATAAGTTTGCAAACATTGAATCAATCATATTATTTATTTATTTCAAAAAGATCAATCTGAAATAAAAAGAATTAATTTGGAATTTATTATAATCATGTGCAATTTGAACATATAAATTACATCACTCTCTCAAATGCATGAAAAGTAAAGTATAACTGCATCAGCATCAGAAGAAATGGGATAAATATTTATTACAAGTTTGTGTTACTGTTTAACAACCCTCCATTCCAATCCATATCCACTAATCAAACTTTTTTTTTATTCACACTGGCTTCATTTGTGGTGGCACTGTTTCTCTCCTACAAATCACATATTCCTGGTGGCACTGTTTCTCTCCTTTAATACAAATCACATTTCATTTCTGAGTGCAGTTTCTCAGTTAATACAAATCACATATCATTTCTGATGACACTTTTTCTCTCAGTTAATATAAATCATACTTTCTGGATAACAATTTCACAGCCTATGCAGTAAAGGGAGGTAGATGGGTAAAAGATCTAGGTTCTGAACTGTGCAAAATCCTGGGGTAATGGGTTGAAACTCAATCCAGTCAATTGGATGTTTGCAATCAAACAAATTCTCATTCTAGATGAGAACTGCTGAGCTTAGTGACCAACCTGATTGTAAAGCACCTTGAGGATCTTAGGAAAGTAATAACAGAAATCAATAATATTTAAGAACAGTCTGCAGATTTTATTATAGTTGTTTATTAACTGCAAGAATATCCATCAATTTGATCGAAGACAGTTGCAGACGATTTGAATCGGAATGCTGCTGATGATGATACCGCTATCTATTCGCCCCGCAGGAATTGCTGTAAAACTTTTCATCTTGGAGATGTTTTCAGTTTTTGGTGGATTCCTGTGAGGCCTTCCTCCTTTCACTGGCATTCAGGGAGGGTGGTGTGGGGTGTTCGTGCGTTGTTTGGTTTGTGTTTTGTATTTCTATGTCTGCTCGTTGTCACGACTGTCGTTAGTGGTGTTTGTTGAGAATTTTTTAATTATTATTATTTATTTATAGTGGGTGAAGTGTGTATGTGATAAGTGCTAGGTGTACGTGGCTTTGGTTGTGTTTCTTGGGGTATAGGAGTGCTTGGGTGGAGAATGTTAAGTTTAATAGTCTGTTGTTTCTTTGATGATTTTCCTTTCCTGTGTATTTATTGCACCAAAGTAGTAAGTGTTTAGTTGTCTGTTCTGCTTTTGTTTCGTTATTTGCTTTATGTGTGTATCGTGTATTATTATATCTTAATCTGTATATTGCTTTATTTTGGCTTATGTTTGTGAGTTGGGGGGTCTTACTTTTGTACATGCTTTTGATTTGTGTGTGTATTTCTGATGTGTGTATTGGTGTGGTTAGATGCTTGCCTTGTTTGCTTCCGTATTTAGCTCCCTTGTCTGCCAGCGAAGCCTCTTTTTCAAAGGCTTATGTTCGGGGACGCAACTCATAAGAGTTTACACAGTTATTTTTCTAACTTGCGCGACTGATGGCGGATGACAGATATTCAGTCGAATCAGTGGCAAGTGAACAAATAAGAATTTCATCGGTTGCAATGGGCAGCCCTCTCCCACTAGTCAATAATAATGGCATTGACCCAGGCAAGAGTAGATTTCCTCATTGCATCGTTTGGACGCCAATTCCACTGTTGACGTGAGTAGTTTCAGTAGATCAATTCCAACTGATTCAAGCACTAGTAAATTTATTAAATCTATTTTAAACAAATATTTTATTTGTCTTTCAAGCTAAAATTAATTAACAAGTAATTTTATATTGTTCCTACACCACCGGTATATTTTAGATTCGCAGTACACATGGTTTATTTTAATAAATTTATTTTAATGTATTTACAAATACAATAGCCTGAATAGGCCTAATGATCATCAGGGATCTGAACGTAGAAGTTCCTGTTCCTAAAATGTTATTTCATTTCATTCTGTTTTCACTGTTGTGAGTTCATGTAAGGACATCAGGAGTTCATTTCAAACATACTTTGAAGAAAGAAAAATATTTCAGGTTCCAGCGAACTGATTTCTTTGTGTAAATAATGAGGAGGGGGGGGGGGGGTCTTGTCCGCAATATTTATAAAATTATACAAATTATATTTATAGTTCAATGTTCACTAACGTAGACCTACTTTTTATTAAGTTATAAGTTTTAACTTATAATTTATTCTCTCAGATATAGTAGTTAGTACATTTTAATAAATCAGATCTTGTAATTACTGTTTAAATGCATTGGTCATACAATTTTACAAAGCTATAACTTTATAAATCATGAAGTGGGAATAAAAATGTATAAAAATAACCAGATAACAATCCTGATAGCAATACTTGTAAATGGATTGTAAATTTTAGAGATCAATTTCTGAAATGCCATTTATAACTTTGAGTTCTTAATTTATACAGGTCACTCCTGACAGATCTTTACATTCAACAGTTGTACTATTTGTGATCATTTTAGTTCACATTTGACTGGTCAGTTTTTAATTAGGCCAGTCATGATTGATTTCAGCAGAAAGTAGTTGTGTGTCTGGTAAGCCAGAAGAGTTTGGATTCAGTCAGTAATTTATTTTCATGGTAAAAACAAAATTGTTGGAATACATGTATTTATCACAATTGAGAACATGACATTTAAAGGAAAGTGTTATTCATGAAGAGACAAGTGTATATTAAATACTAAAAGTAAAACTAGTTAAAGTAGAACACAATTTTTTGCCAACTCAAAGGAAAAATATGCATTTCAATAGTTTTTAAAATATGTATAGAAATTAGAATGATGCTTGTTTTTGTTGTTTTGTGAGGTGATGGTTACAAGTTTGTGATAATGTGAAAATGTGCAAAAGTATTTAAAAAATATGAAGTTCATAATATATATATAATGTATCTGGTGTAGTTATTACATTTTTTTTGCAGTAATTCCTGAAAAAGGTGAAAGTATGAGTTATCACCAATTCATGACAGCTTATTTTGTCTAAGGAACTAGAGTGTTAAAATCTGTTTGATATCTTTAATTAAGAAAAGAAGAAAAGAACTGACAAAATGTATCTCTTTTGATATTCAGAAAACTATATCCCACACAACTTATCAAGATACAATGGTAGTTCTTGAGGTATTTAATTGAATTTTATTTGTATTGTGCATGACATGTTTCTACCTTACCTCATGCAAGGCACATTTGAGGACAAGATCTAGTTTTCTAATTATGGAACAATCAGTATCAAATGATTGTTGATCCATTTGACCAACATATGGCTAGCTGTAACTAGTAGTAGTACAAGAATCTACCTTTAGTTCATGATAAAATCAACAATTTGAAATTCTGAGAAAATACTGCTAATAATAATTTATTTGTTAAGCACTTGAAATTAAGACTGAAAGTTTCATTTTTAGTCTTAAAATTATTTTGTTGTTTTATTTTGTATTATGTTAGTGTATTGGTATGAGGGCTACAAGTACAACAATATTACTGTCTGACTGGGTTGTACTATATTCCAAAAGAATACATATGTTTACTTTATGACTCATGATCTTAGCTAAATTATCTTGTTGCCTCAGGATAATCATAATTCATAATCATATACATAAAATCTGCTAAGTGTTGTATATATTAATAAATATAAAATTTCATTATGTTTTTGGGATCAACTATCATCAAGAGTAAAGTATCCATCAAATGTAAATGATTATTGTATAATTTGTTCACTATTTATTATTCATATTGATTTAGTTTATTACTATATATTATTAATATTAGTAGTAACAGAATAACTATATAGTGATAAAACTCTCCATCATAAAATAAATCTTGATACTTCTATAACTTTATAAAGTGATTGTTGCAAAATGTATAATATTTAGCATTATTATCAGAATATCATCAGACTTTGAGCTAAAGCATTGAACAAGAAATAAGAGCCCTGCTTCTGTTAAAGTGTTATGAATAGTTCTATTTACTGAAAGTGGAACCCTGTCCCAACTTTCCCCACCAGTGAAAAAGAAAACGAGTTTGATACTTGAAGTGCAAACAGAAAATGTAACAAATGAGCATCCTGAAAATCTTATTCTTAGCAATGCAGCATCATGGTTTTTAATATTTAGCTTCTATGTTGACCTTCTTTATACTGAAGAAATTGAATGAATACCTTCACAAAGTACACAAAATTACTTTTATTAATTAAACATTTAAAGCAAAATAGTAAGTGACAAGAAGTGCTATTGTTAGCATTGTATCAATAGTGTTATTTTAAAAAAATCAACAAACAAACAAGGACCAGCATTAATATGGTACATTATTTTTTTCTTTTTCTTCTTTCTATGTTTAAACTAAGCATAGTCTGCCTAACTACACTGACTTCAAAAGTATAAGTGCACATTACTGCAAAACTTGTCAGAAATGCTACAACAGTTGTATGTTAAATAAATATATCAAAGGGAAAAATATATTTTATTTGTGATATTTCAATATAGATAAGATTTTATTTGTGATATTTCGGTATTTTATCCAGCACTAATTACTGATGTTAAATTATGACAGTTTTTATTTAATAAAGAAAATTATTTCAAAAATAAAACCAAATGATTGGCAAGTAAGCGAAGTCAAAACTTTCCTATCAGTGCTAATATAAATTGCAACTAATAGAACTCAAACTTTTGTTCACCATAAAAGATTATATCTTTCATATTTTGAATGTTTCTTAAATATTATTTGTGGACTATGTATATTTTTTTAATATTTGACACCATTTTCAGTCCAAATAAGCATTTTATTTTTAAACAATAATTTTTGGCTTTTTTAATTTATTTTGAGCATCATAAAATTCATATATTTTTTTAATTTAGATGGTTGTTTCCAGTTGTTGGACATATGGGAATTGCAACAACTTCAGGCATAATTCGTGATTTTGCTGGTCCTTACTATGTATCTGTATGTATTGTTTATAATCAATAAATTATATTTATATATTATATTTGTAAATTTACAGAACAGAATTATGCATTACCAATATCATCACAGAGAATTATAAATTGAATGTGCACAATTTATAATTTAGGAATTATTTTGAAATAATTTCTAGATTTAGATTATTCATAGTCATAATTTATAATTTTACAGTTAAAAATAAAATGGGACTAATTATGAAATGGAATGGGCATGAATATACTTAATTTATGGAATTAAATGTATTTAATTTATAATATTAACAATTAGAATGTATATAATTATAGCATTACACTATGTTTTATATTTAATTTTAAGTTAAAATATGCATAATTTTTGTAATTGAATTAAAATGTGATACTGATAATAATTTAAGGAAATATAAATTAGTGCATAATTAATAATATTAAATTATGTACTCTATTTAATTTAATTTCCATTTAATTTTCAAAAATTGCTTCGTTTAGAGTTGGAACCAATGCTTCCTTTAGGGATAAAATTATATTAAAACAATAAAACCCCTTTAATTACAAAGTGTCCCATTTCATCATTGTACCTCATTGATTCCTCTGATTATAATAACAAATTGTTTGACCAAACCTGGATAAGAAATGTACTTATTAAATGCTTGCTAGCGTGTCCTACCATTTATCAATATAAAATATTTTGTAGATCTGTACAATCACAAGTAATGTTTAAATCAATAAATGGAATAATTTCTTAACCCATTTCCTGATAAACACATTTTTTCTATATATATATATATATGATTATCAGTTTTAGATTTAAAAAATATGTATCATTGGTTTTCTAACAATTTTGTTGAACCAATATATCTTTTTAATAGATTTTTGAATGATAAAATCATTTTGAGTAACTTTTATTACTATTAAGTATTATAAATTGATTAGGACTTCTTTTATTGGTGATATAAAATTCAAACATGATAATCATTTTTGCTCTCACATCATAAAACCCCACCAATTGTAGGGTGTCAGATCTAAGCAAATTGACTGGTCAGTAGGAAGCTGCTTTGATCCCAATGAGTGTCATTGAGAAAGCTGCTCAATAAATAGTGGCCGTCAGGCAAAGAGTTATAAACGTTATATGTTATTAAATATTATTAAGGGCAAAAATGCCTGTAGCAATATGAGACAATTTTGCTGGACAGTTTTATTGTAACAATCTTTTGACAACACAAATGGAAACTGTCCACTTATAATATATTCACTTATCATTTCTCTTGTTGATACTTTTTTTAACTAAAAGGATTTTTTTTAAAAGGATTTTCCTTTTATATTTTAAAGTTCCTTTGAAGAAATATTTATTGCAGTATACAACTTTATGCACTTATTTTTTTTAATATGTCCTTTTCCACAGGAGGATAACATGGCATTTGGGGAACCAACAAAGTAAGTAAATATAATTTTAAATTATACCATTATATTATTACTTTTATTGAAAAGTTTATACTACAAATATTATTCTAATTTCAAGACAAAGAATATAGTATAACATTTTTTTTCAAACAGATATTGGCAGCTGGACTTAACACAGTTGAAAGGTGGGAAAGACACATGGGACAGAGCTGTCTTTGAGGCCTCTGAGGAGTACAAAGGTCACATGGTGAGGTTACCCTAAAAATACATACCATTTTGGCCCAAATATAATATGGCTTCACACACAATACAACCCTAAAGTTTTGAAGATGTTCTACATGAAAAATAAAAGGTCTCGAATATGCAGTACCTTGAGGTAAAAATTAACAAATTTGACACAGTTTTCTTTTAATGTAAAAGGTAGGTGATAAATTACTCTAATTATTATTTATGGTCATTATTTTCTTCTTATCCCAGTTCATCTTTGGTAGTGATATTGGAATCCTATTTATAGCTGGAGTCTTCCCACAGTTTATGGGAGTCAAATCAACTGACTGCCCTGTTTTGTACCTTATTTTGCCCCTTTATCTGCTGTTTCATTTCCCATTTTATTCTTGTGGCTTGGTATCCATTGTAATATGGTTTTAATGAATGTTTGTCTAGTTTCTTGATGTAGTTTCTTATTTTTGTTTGTGGTGAATTTTCTAGAAATGATGTTTGTGTTGCTTAATGTCTGTATTGAACTTGAAGATTGAGTTGGTTAGTATTAGTGTGTTTTTATTTAGGGGTAAGGATGGATTTTTGTTCAGTTGTGAAAGTGCTGTTTGTATGGCTACCAGTTCAGCTGTTAGTATTGAACGAGCAGGGTGTAATTTGTAAGTGCATGTTTCTTGGTAATAGTGAATGGCTACTCCAGTTCTGTCAGATTATTTGGAACCATCTATGTAAATTTTAAGATGTGGTAAAATGTGGTAATTAATTATCAGTAGAGATAATAGATAGCAAAATATGGTAATGAATTATCAGTAAAGATGATAGGTACCAAACTGTGATATTAAATTTATCAGTAAAGATGATAGGCACCAAAATGTGGTACTGAATTCATCAGTAGAAATGATAAATACTTAAATGTAATACTGAATTTTCAATAATAAAGGAAGAAAATTCATTTAAACATCATATTTTGTTAATTTTTAGCATTGATTCATTAAAATATGTTTATTGATATTATTTTTACTAATGAATCATTTGTGTTTGCTTGTTTCAGCACAACCTTTGTTGTGACAATTGTCATTCACATGTTGCATTAACTCTCAACCTGATGCACTATAATGGCAGCACAAGCTGGAACATGATAAAACTCTGCTTTCTGATCCTTCTTCATGGAAAACATGTCAGGTAGGCTTGAGCTGTGACTAGGGCCTAAACATTATGTTTGTAAACATGCTAATATATTTTAAAGCATATATTTATTTTTTTAAAGGTGCTGATTTGTGTTAGATAAATTATCTTTACAGACTAAAGATGAAACTGTAATCATTGATTAAGTTAAAGGTATTTGTATCTACATTAATTGGAAATGATATGAAAATATCTGCTTTGAGAATAAATGGGGATACGGTTGTGTAACAGTCTTTTATCAGTTTTAACCTACCTAATAACAGCAGCATAAAACTTGTTATAATTTGTTTGACAAACATCAGATGTCATGTAATTTTAATATTATTGAAACAACTTTTTGTTTATATTCTTTCTCTAATTCCATATGACTGTGTTTTTGTCTTGATCATCATTTTGTGATTGTCATTTTCAGTTTTCCTTCAAACTTTATTTGTGTTTCATAAAATTATGAAAAAATTGATATTTCTTGATATCCTTTAAATTAAACACTCTTTTGATTAGGAAAAAATAGAATAAGATAAATGATTGCAACTTATGTCTTTAATAATTTAGGTATGTTTTAATGATTTTTTTTTTTTCTAGTTTAGAAATAATTTGACTATGTTGACTATAAAAGCATTGAACATGGTGAACAGTGTTAACAATGATTCAGTCTTGTCTAATGATAGTGAGTGTTAAACCATATATCTATTAAGAATTGTCAAGTCTTTATCAAATTAAATTTTACAGTTTTTTCTAGTGGAACTGTCATACAGTAAACTCTTAACATTGCATATTTAACTTTAACAGTTTCCCATATTTCTAGCTAATATTAATGATAAAACTCTTTTGAGCAACTATTTCCCTTTTCTTCGTTACTTTCAGCAGCTATTTGTCCTTATCAGCCTCTTGAGCTCTACTTTCTTGTCTTGTTAGTTTCAACAGCTATTTGTCCTTATCAGCCTCTTGAGCTCTACTTTCTTGTCTTGTTAGTTTCAACAGCTATTTGTCCTTGTCAACCTCTTGAGCTCTACTTTCTTGTCTTGTTAGTTTCAACAGCTATTTGTCCTTGTCAGCCTCTTGAGCTCTACTTTCTTGTCTTGTTAGTTTCAACAGCTATTTGTCCTTGTCAGCCTCTTGAGCTCTACTTTCTTGTCTTGTTAGTTTCAACAGCAATTTGTCCTTGTCAGCCTCTTGAGCTCTACTTTCTTGTCTTGAACTTTCAGCAGCCTTTTATCTTTGTCAACTGCTTGAACTCTACTTTCTTGTCTTGAACTTTCAGCAGCCTTTTGTCTTTGTCAGCCTCTTGTCTTGTTACTTTCAACAGCTATTTGTCCTTGTCAGCCACTTGAGTTCTACTTTCTTGTCTTGAACTTTCAGCAGCTATTTGTCCTAGTCAGCCTCTTGAGCTCTACTCTCTTGTCTTGAACTTTCAGCAGCCTTTTGTCCATCTTTATTAGCTCTTGAGCTCTACTCTCTTGAACTTTCAGCAGCCTTTTGTCCATTTTTATCAGCCTCTTGAGCTCTACTCTCTTGTCTTGAACTTTCAGCAGCCTTTTGTCCATCTTTATTAGCTCTTGAGCTCTACTCTCTTGAACTTTCAGCAGCCTTTTGTCCATTTTTATCAGCCTCTTGAGCTCTACTCTCTTGTCTTGAACTTTCAGCAGCCTTTTGTCCATCTTTATTAGCTCTCGAGCTCTACTCTCTTGAACTTTCAGCAGCCTTTTGTCCATTTTTATCAGCCTCTTGAGCTCTACTCTCTTGTCTTGTTACTTTCACCAGCTTTTTGTCCTTCTTTATCATCCTCATGAGCTTTCATTATTCTGCTACCTTTTGTTCACTGTTATTTTCAGCAGCTTTTGTCCTTCACTACCATCTCTAGGAACTTATTCCTGACATTCTTTTTTCATCTTGAATAATTTGGGATCTGTATTTCACAATGGTAGATATAAACTGGAAACTAATGATAGTATTTGTATTCACCAAAAGTCAATGTCACAAAATATGAAATTATTGAAATATTGCACATTTTTCTTGACTAATTTATGGGTATTGTACTGTTAGCACTGCATTGACACTTCAAGGAGCAGTACATCATTGAATTCATGTATATGTAAATGTACTTTTAGCTGGTGTTAAATGATGTACCTCACATTTCTAGATTTTAATGAGTGCATAATAGTCATTTAGTGCTAAGTTTCTTATGTTTTATTTTTGCTTAAAAATTAAATATTTTGTAATTTATTGCCTAAGTATTTGTGAATGTTGAGAAATAATTTTTTTATTTTAGCTCAGATTGCAGAAGTGATTATTTGGAGTGCAGTAAATATATTCAATATTTTTGTGAAATAATTCCTGGTCAAACAACTTTTAAATATAAAAGTGAAGCATGAGGAATTATAAACAACTTACATAGTATATAAACTGTATATATACTCAATGATTATCACTGTCACTTTATTATTTTTATTTTTGTTTTACAGTTTTTGTGGAGCTATGAAGCAGTGGTTGCCTTTCCTTATTATCGTGGGCATTATTACAACTGTTGTGTTGACTACACAGCTTTGAACACAACTGTTAAATATATCTGATATTTCTCAACACAAGTTAACATATATTTATGGATTTTATTTGACAAAAGAATAGAAATTGTATAAATACAATAAACATTGGAATAGAGGCAACCCTTCAGTGATTGATAATTGGAAATAATGATACATCCATACAATTTTAACTGACGCCTCGCTTTAATGTAAGAAAATATATCTGTGCTCATTCCATAAAATGGATATTATGTATTTTAACTTTTACTCTTCACGAGTCTCATTGCTCTTGTTGTACTGTGGATGCCCATTTTTATACCTTGTTTATGCCAATCTTTTTTATTTTTCTTCTTGTCTGAAAAGTTGTCTGGCTAAATGAAAACAATAATTATTTTATATAACAACCCATAAAGCAGAATGTGTGATTTTGAAATTGAAAGTTCAAATAGATTTTATGTATAAAAACTTGGTCGTATTGTGTAAAATTGAGATTTTATTAACCACAATAATTCAGATGATTGTTTTTCACAAATTTAGTATTATTAAATTTTCAGAAACATTTGTATTTTTAAAAAAAACAATTTAAGAGGTTTTTGGCATGAGATTTTTGTCTTATAAAGAGTACATCTTCTTAAGAATAAAGCCTTTAACCACATTCCAAAGTACTATTAGCACTGCATTAGGCCTGTTCCCAGTAAACTGTACTTAAAAAGAAAGTATTGAAGAAACTTTTGACATATTGCAGAAAAATTGCTAGGATTTTTTCTTTATAAATACTTTATACATCTTATACAAAGTATCTTCATTTACACTACATATACTTGAAATAAATGGGAACATCTTTCATTCATCTCTCTTGTTATAGGATATCTTAGTTAGGTAGGTAAAATTTCATGTGCATGGTGAACAGTTCAGAATTTTTCTTTGATATTCACTTGTCCACTGAGTTCACATACAGGCATAGTAGGTTCACACATCTGCATTTTAATAGGTGCTCTAATTTGACTATCATTTTAAGTTAGTCACACATGTTCTGCACACTCATGTGAATGAAAACTTTATTAACCCATGAACAAGTGATTCTACATTGTATCAAACCTTCTGTATTGGATCAATGATGTACTGTAAATCTTTTTTGTTTGACAGAATATCATTGATGCCATTGCAGGACTTAAGAACAGCCAAGTGCTATGGGTAATTCATTAATTTTTTTCTGTATCAAGTTATATTGATGTCATTGCAGAACTTAAGAGCAACCAAGTGATACAAGTAACTCATTAAATTTTTTCTATATCAAACTATCATAGATGTCATTGCAGAATTTAAAAGCAGCCAAGTTGGCAAATGTTATGAATAACTTGTTTCTCTATCAGATATTCATTGATGCCATTGAAGAACTTAAGAGCAACCAAGTGTTATGAGTAACTCATTTAACATTTTTTTTATATAAAACTATCGAGGTCATTGCAGGACCTAAGAGCAGCCAAGTGTAATAAGCAACTAGTTTAATTATTTTATATCAAACTATTTATTATTGATGTCACCTCTGAGCATTAAATATACGAATAATCAAAGATAAAGAATTCAAGATATCTAAGGATGAATGTGTAGATGAAAATAATAGATTACGGTTTTGATGTTTTGAATTTTCTTTTCCTTGTCTCTGCTTTTGTAATGTATTTTACTTGACTGTTGACATTTCATTAAGGGAACTGGCAGATAGCAGCAGGAAATGAAAACACATTTTCCTTCTACAATGCCTACAGCTTGCAAGAAAGACTTAATTTTTAGAGTAAATTTTATAACATTTTGAGTCCCAGCGGTCATTTTTCAGAAAATAAATGATAAACTGGAGAATGTCTATATTTTGTTAAAGGAATGTATTTTATTGATAAAGAAATCTGCTTGTAATTGGAGTGGAAGAATGTTACCATCATATTTGATATTGTGCATTAAATGCAACCTTCTTTGAAATTATAATTTACACCAGCTGTGTAATAATTCATACTAATGATACTAAGAAAACTAATAATTCATACTAATGATACAAGAAAAAGTCCATTAAGTGCATGATTATAAAAGTTCTATGGAAGACAATTGTTTTTTAGAAACATATGAAATGGTTGGCTGTTACTCTTGGTGTTTAACACTTGTAGATAAATAATAAGTTGGAAAGTTGAAAAAATGTGATTGAGAATTTATAGTATATGTACATGCTTTCATTTGAACAGATTTCTTCTTTATTCTCCTTTGTAATTCATTAATAGATTATTTTTAGGCATCTAAATTTGAGGGGATTATGATTCTGCAGTAAATATATAAGATGTATATTCTTTTTAGGGAGCACAATTCTGCTGGTGTGTAATAGTGTCTTTTATGTCTTCAGAAAATAAGTAAGGGTGTTTATAATAATGTGCCTTCAATTTGGTCTTTGTGGTAAACTGTATAATAAAGTTATAAGAATAATTTAGAGAGCAAAAGCTACTTCTTATATGCAAAATTATAACTAAGTGAAACACACTGGGTAAAGCATCCCTTAACAAAAGTGACTGTTTTACTTAGGTAACTATCTATGCAAAGTTTAGATTATTTAATTAAAGTATCATATTATTGCCTAATAAGCTTTGTATATTTTTCTTTTGCTTAACTGATAACAAGTGGTCAACTACACAATTTTTGTAGAGTGGTAACATTTTTCATTATTCAGTTTGAAAAAAGATAAAGGTGCACATTATATTTTTATTTCCATTATTTGTAGAAAATAGCATGAACTGAAGTAAAAATGCATTCCTAATAGTTTCTGTAGATTTAAAACAAATATTCAGAGATATCAAGGATCTAACTTTTTATTTTCCATAAATTTACAAGAGATATGCAGAGATAAGTAAACACAGTGTCACTTTTCAGTGGTGTATACTGAAGTGGATTTATTCATTCTTTCAAAATGCAAACATTCTCTTAAAAGTCTATTTTCTTTTGTTTGTATTGTTACTGAAATCTGTCTGTTGATCTCAGTTTTTAGTGTTTACAATATTCTCTCAGACCTCTGCTTAATAACTTTTGATAGTTGCATCACCTAACTCCATTGCTTGTTTCAGGAATATTATAATTTTAATTCCAGATTAGAAGCCAAAACTGTATAAAATTGTTTTGTCATTGTCAGTAGGTGTATAATGTTCTAGTTGTGAATAAAAATGAGGAAAATATCTGTGCTTGTTCACTGCACTTTCTGTGTTAAATATTATTCTGGAATCATTAACTTTGTACCCATAATAGAGCAGTACTTGATAGCTGTATGTTCAGTAATAATAATTTGTATGGTACTGCACAATGTTGCTGCTTCAACGTACTACTTTATTTCAAATTTTAATTTTACAAACTACTTAATATTTATTTTATATTTTCTTCTGTTTTATAATTACATTGTCTTAGTTTGAAGCCACTTTATATTTGTTTAGATTAGAATAGGTCATATTAAGTGGAGCCCTTAAGTTTTTTTGTCATTTAGCACCCTTTGGCACCTGTTTATAGATGTATCTGTACTAAAATTCCATTTGATCTCTGTCTTCTTTAGTCTGTATTATCAGAAAACTCCCTTTCATTCTCAGTTTTTCGGTGTTTACTGACATTGAAAACTGTTTCATTAGTTTATATTTTCATTAAAACTCTGTCTTTATTCAAGGAATATTTTTAGTACATGATAAATGTTGAACATTACAAAATTGAGGTTTTCATGAATTAATAAATGATATTTTGTGACTTTCATTTTCATTTAAAAATTGTAAATTCCATCTGTTAATATTCTAATGTTCATTTTGTGATTGTGTATATGTTTAGTTTTTTGTATAAATATACTGATATTGTTTTGTGATATTTTGAATTATTGTTATACTTTGAGATAGTTTGAATGCATTGGTTGAATGTTTGTAAAAATCTTGTCTACAAGAATTTTAAGTTATAAAATTGTAGTTGATATTTTTCTTGTTAAAAAATGTCCAATTTTAGATAAGTAATTCATTGTTTTTCTTTCTTTTTCATTTTAATATTTTAACTGAATGCAATTGAACAGTTTATGTAATTTTATTACTTAGTTTTATTTTTTAATATTTCTTAAATTTTTGTTTGTTTGTAAACAGTTATGTTGAAAATTATATTTAATTTTAAATTATTTCACTGAATTAAATGCAAAATTATTACTATTTTGTGTGTTAACTTTTGTATCATCAATTTAATAATTTCATTAAATAATCATATGTATTCATTTATTTAGGTATTCATGAAACATGCATATATACAAACAGATTTCTATGTTTTAAGATTCATGGATTCCTTTTTATTTACTTTTTGCTTTATAAAAAAAAAAAAAAAGTGGAAAGAAAAATAATTGAGCACATTGTCAGTTTCAATTAACTAAAATAGGTTAGTGTAAAATGTTGATCACTCTAATAAACAGTTTCCATCAAGGGGACAACAGAAGTAGAATTGTAGAACCTGAGTGGTTTGGTCAAAATTGAAACAAACTCAGAAAAATATAATGTAAAAGTATATATGTGTGTGATGTTTTGCTCTGAGATGGGCAAGATGTTAATTCTTCACCACTCCAGGCTGCCTGTAACCTTAGGCTAATCCCCAAAACACACCTTCTGGCTGGCCACACATACTAGAAAGACGAATGATAGATAATGTAGAAAAGAAGAGTAATAGTTCTAGAAGATAGCTTGAGCCCCTTGACACATACAGCCAGGATAGTAAGTAAATACAGGTTAGACTACAGCATATAACATGTGAGTCATACTAAAACGACTGGTCTAAGTATCAACAATAAATGTATTCAACAAGAAATAACATAAGATAGCATGTTTACATATAGTGAATAGTTCAACAGTTACAATTAGAGTTTATAAAAAGAGTGAATACTACAGGTTAGGGGTGCCCTAAAGCCAGTATCTGAGAGCCTGCAACTGCCTAACATTTGTTATTCATCACTCCAGTTTTATCAAAGCGGTTTTCATCTCACAAATTTAATTATAATTATATAACTATTCTTTAAAAAATTTAAAAATGAATTACTTCTTACAGTTGATTTCAAATGAATGCAGTTTCTTTAATTACTGGTAATAAACTATTATTCATTACATTACCTAACTATAAGATTATTCGGGAAGAAACTAATAAACCACATATCTTCATTTCTGCTCTTTTTCAACATATACTTTGTCTATGTTCATGATTGTTTATCATAGTCCTAAGCATTAGTAGTTAAATACCTTATATATTTTCTTTGTAAACTTGTTTAGATTTCATTCATAAAACCTCTATTTGATTCCCCTGATGCTTGGGTCTAGTTGAATTTAGAATCACAAATTATCAGCAGGGTTTGGCAATGCTAGTAGAGGTCCAGTCCAAAGGCAATTTTTTAAAACTCTTGGGATATTAATATTTTTATTTTAAACAATCTGGAAATGACTCCCTTAAGAAAAACTTGAGAACCTAATAAGGCAATTATTTTCTATCTTATCTTTAATAAATGTATACAGATACAGTTGTTTGCATGGAACACTAAAAAATACAATTCACCAGAAGCTAATAAATAAGAACTCATTGATGTCATGACTGAACTCTTTGTAGTTAATCACTGTGATGTAATTCAACCAGCACAGATTTATTTTGCCTCTTAGTAACTTTTTATTTTTTAATGTGAGTGGATCTTTCAGCAACCGGAGGACTTTTACCTTGCTACAACCAGAGGGAAAAAATTGTAAACCCCTTTCTTTCTTCCTCCTCTTGACTTTACTATCATGTAAATCTGTATTCATTTAGAACAGGGGTGGGCAAACTCTGGCCCGCGGGCCAAACCTGGCACGCGAAGCATTTTTGTTTGGCCCGCCAAGCTATTCACAGTTAACATTGCTTTTGGCCCGCCAAGCTATTCACAGTTATTGCTTTTGGCCCGCCAAGCAATTCACAGTTATTCCTTTGGCCCGCAAGGCAAAAGTCACTAAAACAAATGGGCGTTGTTTTATGCTGTCAAACAGCCAAGGCTACATGTAATTACTTTTGTTCTCATTTTATATTCTGAACTTGCTGGACTTGTGATATTTGGTCGTCTATCTGGCCCGCGAAGTGTTCCAACAATTTTATCTGGCCCGCGGTCTCAAAAGTTTGCCCGCCCCTGATTTAGAACATGTGAGTTGGTTCTAAGAATATCACATGAAGTGAAGAATTATCTCACCTTTATTAAAGTTAGTCTTTGACCTTCATAACTGCTCATTTCTTGTTTCATATGGAAAATACAAATCAACCTTACTGACAATGCAGAAAAACTTAATCTGTTCACATGTTACTTTTTGTTGCCACTCTTGTCTTGATGGTGTATCTTTATATATACTGTGTTATGCAAACATAGAATCACTACCTATGTATTATTAGTCTTAGATCTATGTACTGTTTACTTCAACATTTAAGCAGTTTCTACATTAAATTCAGTCTATATGTCTGGCTTTGATTCCTAGTCTGACCCAAACAAATAGTTGGCATTGTACTCAATCTAAACCATGCTGTTTGTCCTCTATTCTCACCTAGCAAACCTGTCTCAGAAGACATCATCAGTTGTCTGTCAAGACACCTCAATCTAGGGGAGGAACTGCTACTTTGTTTTGCAGGGACTCATAAATACATACTCTCATGATTACTTGTGCTCAGTTAAAAATTCTCAATTTTATATTTATTAGGAATTCCACAGAATAAGTGTGTTTACATATCTATTGTAGTCATCATTTTTGTCTTTGTTTACTATTTCTGCTTTACTTACCCTTTTTGTTAGTAGGCTCAGGAAATAATAGGCAACATAAAAAGTTAATCTGGTTCTTGACTTTTTCTCATCCATTGAGTCTGAATGTGCATGCTGTAGCTAAATGGTTTTCTTTTTTCTTGATCAGATACAAGCACTAAAATTATCCTATCACAAACTACAGCTGAACAATATTTTATGTAATGATTTCTACATATATTTATTCTCCATTCCTCAGACAACAGTATTTAAAACACCCTTTTTTTTTATGTCACCTACCAATACAATTGCTATGTTCCAATTTGGGATTGCATTATTTTCCAAGTTCAGAATTTCATCCTCTTCATCAAAGTTAAAAATAGAAATATTATTAAATGAGAAGAAATGTAAATCCTGTTCCATGCATTCTTATAATATGGTAAGTATGCTACATATTCTGAGTAAAGTTTACTTTTTATTGTTTTCAGTTTATCACAGATTATGGTTTTGTTTAAGTTTATATTATATATTGATGTAGGACATTTCAATGTTTGATTTTTAATAGAATATTTTACAAGCTTACATCCTTGTAAATATTTTTAGATTCTCATTCATTATCAGACACTGATTTTATCTTGTTTGGTTTTCTGGTGCAACTTTGTTGAATTAAATTGATTATTTCTCTAATATCACTGGGGTTTAACATCAACATTGACCTCAAAGATAACCAATGTAGGTGCTGTTGATTCTTCACTTCTGTGGGATTTTTCTGTGGAATCTAAAAATAGCTCTACTTAACTTCATGCTTTTACCAGAAGCAAATACAGTACAAAATTAATAACTGGTATAGCCTTAGAACAAAATTATGAATTGAAGCCATAGTGTGAATTTTGATAGATTCGTTTGTTCTGTTTTGTTTGGTTCTCACTGATAATTTGGAATTTTCAGTTGTGGTGTAAAGACTTTCTCCTAATTAGAAATATCATACATATTCTTTTATCTGTGTGGCATGTGGATGTGAGAGAGAGAGAGAGAAATATATACCAATTTTTATTGTTGTTGTTACATGCATATTTATGATGCACTAGATATATTACTATGCAGGCTTAATTATGACATATTCTTCTTTTTACTATAATCAGACATTAGATCTACAGTTAATACAGTTGTGCTTTCAGTGTTAAGTCAAATATCACTCATAGGCTGTAAACACACATTTTTAGTTTATGAGTCCTAGTAATACACCTCATATTTCTTTTGAATCATTAGTTTTTAATTCACTTGCCATTCTGTCTTTGTCTTACAATGTTTAGTCCTTGGTGTTTGGTACCAGACTAAAATAATTTCTCGCATATAACACTGTTTGCCTGCATCATAGTTGATTAATACAGTAGTTTTTGTCTTTTGATAAATTTGTAATCTGCTAACCTAATGAGAAACTTAGTCACCTATGTTTCATTAGTTTAGGATCTCACGTGCAAATAGTGTTAGTTTATGAATAAAAAAAAGTACAATATACTTCATTTAACTATGAAGTATTGCTCTACGTTTGCATGTAGACACTTATTAAATGCAAGTACTATTACATGTGTGAGGACACACTGAAGAAAATGTATAAATGCACGTAAAACTATATACAATTGTGATGTAAACTATTATGTACAAATTCCTTCCATTTGCTGTACACCTCGCTGTGCATGGAAATACTATTAACTGTATCCCATTGTGTGCATACATGCAATTTGACCATGGTTTAATTCTGTGCCTTTCTACAAAACTGTGTACAATGCAAGAGATGTATATTTCAGTGCGTTTATACGACTAAATTTGTCAAACTTGAAGCATTTTTCTAAGAGCTGACAAGACAGTTATTTGAAGAATAAATCTAGCTTAAATTAACCGGGTCACGTTCTTAGCACTGCGTTCGTTCTAGTTACATTATCTGTAAAAAGTCATACATTTGTTATTCTTGTTACGATGTTTTATTTGCCATAGTTTTATTTCTTTGGGTCAATCCAATTTTTAAAAAAAACTCATTTCATAAAACCTAATGCATAATCTTTAGAATTAACCTGACGTATCGATTTATTCTCTTTAGATGAGATCGTGCTGTTGTATGGGTCTTTTTTTAATTTCAAACTATCGCATATCTAAAAATAAACACAGCCATACTTTCGTCACTTCATTTAAGTAACCAATGACGTTCGCTGTACTAGCGCAATTCGGTCTTCTGCGTGGAAACCATTGTTGTATCATCTAACGACAATAACAACCCTGTCGTATCAATAGCATATTGGGTTTCTGACTTAAAATGGATGATCCCACCTAAAGAATATTTGGGTCCATGCCAAGATTAGAATTTTCAAAGTAGCAATTTAGCTTCGACGGAGATTAATGCTGAAATATGTGTAGTCTTCGGGCACTATTGTGATCAACGCATGTCCCTGCACGTTGGCTGTTCAACTTTTGCTCACAGTAATGAGAGCGACTGGTACCTGTACGGGTCAGTTGATTTTCATAAGCATAACCATGCTTTTGCGCAGAACAATCGAAATATGCTTATTTATTCAGATTCAGTGCGGAGTTTATAATCATGTGATCAATTTAAAAGAGTGACGTCTGTCAAATGATGAAGGCAGTGCGTGCTGAGATGTCGGCCTATACGTGATCGCATTTTATTATTGTTGAACTCATGTCATTTTAATATAAGCTTGGTGTTAATGATCCTTTTTATGAATAGTTACAGCTGGATTTATGGATAATTCATTTAAAATACTGCTGGTTGTTTTTATATCAGTTTCATGTGATATATGATATTGTTGATTGACTTTTATTAAACATAAGATAGAAATTGAACATTTGCGCAAAAAGGTGTTTTGCAAATGTATAATTGTATATTCACAACTGGACAGCCATTTCAGGAGTAATCACATTTTATTTTAAGGAGTTTGCTCAATGCCTTAAAATTCTTCTTCATTTCTAAATGCTAGAATTTAAGAGTTAGACATAAATGGCTTCTGCATTTCAATACCAGTTCCAACCTCAGCCTCCTCCTCTGCCTCGCACCACAGGAGGGAAAAGAGGACCATCAGGACCATTAACTGTGTCGTCCTCCAGTGAAGATGAAGACTGTGATTTAAAAAGTACTACAAGGATAATTGATGCACTTCCAAGCCCTCATGCTACTCAAATCATATCAGTTTCAAACCCTATCTTCCACATTAGCAATGGAAGCAAGGTTACTTCAGGATACCACAGTTCAAAGAAGGATACCATCACATTAGTCACAGAAAATACGATTTCTCATTCAGGTTTGGAAGCCAGCACATCTCCATCCAGCCCTCGACTGCCAGCAGCTAGTCCACCTCATTCACAATTTGCTCATGAACTTGATCATGATTATGACAATGTTTCTTCACCTAATAGTAGTACAGCTAGTGGACCCATCTATATCCGACCTCCAGGTTTCAAGCACCATGCACAAGAGGTGGAAAGTCTGAAGAGTAAACTGGTCAGGAAGAAAAGTCGACCTGCTGCAGTGATATCTTTAAAAGATGGATTTAAACAGCAAGACCAGACACCAACCAAAGTAAAACCACGGCGTGGTGAGTACATGATATTTATTATTCCAAATACCTTTGCTAGTTTGAATTGTTATTCTGAATAGACTGATAACTGTAGCATCTAGAAAAGGAACAATGAATGCTGAATTAACTATTAATTCAAATATCACAATACATTATCATTATGTAATGCCATTGAAATAGGGCTTTTTTCCTTAAGTTTTTAGCATCCATGCAGCTTATGCTACTTTTCAAGCAATATGTTGATTGGTATTTTGAGGCAGGGTTGGGGAGTAGCATTAAACTTAAAGCATTTCCTAGTGTATATATTGTGAATCCTTTAAGCCTGATGTTGAAGTGGTAAATGTTGCTACTTATAGTATTAAAAATGTAATATCTTTTTTAATAGAATTAGAAGGCAAAGTTGCACCAAAGTCTGCAATTTAATAATTTCATTATGCTCCAGTAAATATTCAATTGATAAGACTTTTAAAGCATTGATACTAACATTTGAAAGAAAATAGAATCTCCCTGACATCAGCATCATCATTATTATTATTATTATTATGTTTGGGAATTACAATTTTCAAAAAGAGAGATGTAAATTGTTTTCCACTGACAGTATTGGAGCACACATATTCACACGTACTGAGTGCACATAATGCTTGACCTAATAATATTACTTGCTAATATTTAAAAATTGTGCCCATTATTTTATTATTTTTATTTAAAAATAAATCAGTGAACTGATTTTGTTGAGCTTATTAAAATATTTTAACTTAATGTTAACCAGATTTTGACAGTGATACCTGATCAAAATAAGCTGTGAAAATGAAATATGTACAATGTTGTTGTTCATCTGTATAAATTCAGAAGATTTAATAACAGATTTGGCTAAATAAGACAATAACAGATTGACAGTGTATTTATGTTTTATGAACAACTTTTCCAGAGATGGTTGGAGAAGTTAAATAATAAAGAATAACTGCTGAACATATTAATCCCAATAGTTATTATAAAACTATCTTTTTACATCTAGTGTTGATTTTTATCTCAAATTCAGATTATTTATCTCAATTCAATTATGTACTACTGTCTATATTTATAGAAGACAAATATAAATATTCATACCACCTCATTTTCTATCTATACTGAGATCTCAACTAGTTTCTGGCAACAGTTTCATTGATTTTCATTTATAGCATCACATGTATTATTAATTTAATTGATTTCTTCATAATTAGCTGGATGTCATGTTTATCTAGTAAATTTTATTTAGATATCATAGAATATTTTTTGGTAAGTATTCAAGAAGTAACACAATATTGATGTTATTGTCTAGTTTTATATAATCCTAATTATTTAAACTTTTTTTGAGTTCTTTAAAGTTTGACATTAATTGTCTATATGTTATTTATAAATATCATGTTGTTAATTATAGTGCATGCACACATATTCACAGCACACACAATGTACGCATACACTTGTACACACACATCCATACACACATATACACATACATACACTTATCAGCCAATGCATTCTAAAGTATTAAGTGTAGGAGATTATTTAATTTAGTACTTTATAAAAAATTACCATCCTGTTGGTTTCAGCATCTTACACAACACAACCTTTATGCTGATTTTTTAAATCAGTTGTAACCAAATAACAGTATGTAGTTATATTCATTGTGCTGTTCATAGTTTGGGGGGGGGGGTGTTTATAGAAAAAATAAAAACACCTGCAACGGTGTGACTGTTTTATTAATATAAAAATATTTAAATATTCCAGAGTTCAAATATCGTTAATGATTCACACACATTTACCCTGGCATATATATCTATCAACCTATATCTCCAGAGTTCATTTATGATTCTCACACCCTACCTCTGTCTGTCTGTCTGTCTCTATATATCTTAATTACAGATTGTGTCTGGCAAATAATACGTGCAGACACACTCTTTGAAATATCTTAACCGTGTTATTTTATTAAGTCGTAACTGGTTATAGAGCGACCATGTTATTAATTCTGTCTCTAGATTCTTCATTCCTAAACCAGTGCTGCATTATATATATAGTCATTCATGTATTTCTGTACATGATCTGTGAATCAGTAACATTATTCTGAAACGTGTTCATTTTATTGCATTGAGTTGTTCAACACTCTTTCATAGCATACTTTTGTATGTGCCGTGAATAATTTACTCCATGTTCACAGCCGTTCACTAACGTACGCAGAGCTATATCACCGCAGCCAGCATGAGAATGACCTGGTTAAAAAGTTGTTTATCCGCATTGAAATTATATTTAGATCTGTTTCAACTTTAATATTTGAGTCTTGAATCACTTACTGCTTGATTATAAACTATATCTAATTGTCACTTTCTAATACTTGTAAACATAAGTCAAACCCTGCTTTACTTCTTTGGTAAGGATAGAAAAGATTGGTAGAGAAGAGAAGCTTGTGTAACTTCTAATGCTTGCTTACCGTGAGTTATTTGCACAAAATAATGTTATTCACTTTGTGTGAAATAGTTGTTTGCAAATATTTCCCGATATGATTGAGGTTATCTAAAACCCGTCTTGTGCCATTCAGTGCACGACACTTAGACCCAGCAACTCTCTGACTTGCGGAGTGTGTCCTAGTGTAGCTGAACTCTGCAAGGGCAGGGTACTGAGCGTACAGTCCGTACACCTTCAACACTGTCCTGTCAAATGCTTTTCAACACTGTCATGTCACATGCTTTTCAACCCAGTCATCTCACATGCTTTTCAACACAGTCATCTCATATGCTTTTCAGCCCTGTCATCTCACATGCTTGCTATTCAACCCTGTCATCTCACATGCTTTTCAACCCTGTCATCTCACATGTTTTTCAACCCTGTCAATTCACATGCTTGCTTTTCAACCCTGTCATCTCACATACTTGCTTTTCATTCCTGTCATCTCATATGCTTACCCTCCAACCCTGTCATCTTACATGCTTACCTTCCAACCCTGTCATCTCACATGCTTACCTTCCAACCCTATCATCTTACATGCTTTTCAACCTTGTCATCTCACACTCTTACTCTTCAACCCTGTCATCTGATATGCTATGTCTTCAACCCTGTCATCTGAAATTATGCCACTTTTCAACCCAGTCACTGACATTATGCTAAGTCTTCAAATTGCAATTCTGTTACGGGCAATAAAGTTTTACAGATAACACTAGTGGAATGTTAAATTGCAATTTAGTTACGGACATTAAAGTTTTACAAATAACACTAGAATAACTTGAAATAAAAAATCCGTTTCAGACAATAGTTTTCTTGGTAACACTTGCATAATTTCAAATTGCAATGTTATTACGGACATTACAGTTTTACAGATAGCACTAGAATAACTTCCAATTGCAATTCTGTTACGGGCAATAACATTTTGCAGATAACACTAGAATAACTTCCAATTGCAATTCTGTTACGGGCAATAACATTTTACAGATAACTCTAGCATAACTTCAAATTGCAATTATGTTACGAACAATAACGCTTTATAGTTAACACTGGCATAATTACATGGGATGCTTTAAGTTTCACCCCACCCCTACCCCCTATCTCCTTGTCCATTCTACGAGTTGGAGCCCTATTGATAACCACCAAGATAAGTGTTATCAAATGTGAATATATTCTTACTGAACAGTTAAATTAGCAAAATGTAAATGTTATCAAATGTGAATATATTCTTACTGAACAGTTAAATTAGCAAAATGTAAATGTTATCAAATGTAAATATATCGTTTGCTGAACATTTAATTAGGAATATATCTATTATGAAAATATCTTTTATGAAACAGAGTGCAAGTTATTCGCAATGGGGCAGACCCTTTAGGCGGCCTCACGTGACTGATTGCTGTATTCACACCCCGCCCTCTGAACGGATAATGTACGTTTACTCTACATTTAGGTAGATAAAATGTGATGCAAACGTACAGACAAGTGTTATTTAAATAGATGAAAATTAAATACAGATTATATCTTAAAGTTATCGGCTTTTAACTTACTGATTGATTAAGGGGTTATGTTTTACGCATTATTCATCAGATTGTAAAAGGTTAATAAGTTGTAAATATAATCATAAAATAAGATTCATTAATTGAAAGTCTTTTAATAGGAGCTCGGTACAACAGTTTTCATATATTCTTGCTAACACAACATTATCATACACAAATAAACTAAAAGTGAATGAGACCAAGCCAACAACTAGTTATAAAGTGTTTCATGTAGAACTACGGACAGTTCAAGTAGGAATGTTTGTTTGTTAAATTTCATATTAATACACTTTTGGCACGGTTAAAAATATCTAGATTCTTTATTGTACGCGTGCGTGCATGTATGTGAATTGAGTTCGGAGCTGTTAATAAATGTCAACTAGAGAGTTGTTCTTGTTTGAAACACCAGATCTACGTTTGTGATTATATGAAACGCCAGAGCTAGAGTTCTTGTGTCCAGTTGATGAGACATCAGTCATGAGATGAATTGTATGATCTAGAGTTCATGTAACAAGCGTTACAACTAGAGTTATATAAATCGCAATATCTAGAATTCTTATATGAAACGTCACAACTAGAGTTATATAAATAGCAATATCTAGAATTCTAATATGAAACGTCACAACTAGAGTTATATAAATAGCAATATCTAGAATTCTTATATGAAACGTCACAACTAAAGTTATATAAATAGCAATATCTAGAATTCTTATATGAAACGTCACAACTAGAGTTATATAAATTCTAATATCTAGAATACTTCATAGAATACTTGTAATTGTAATATTTAGAATACTTCTAGAATACTTCATACGAAACACCACATCTAGAGTAAAATAAAACGTAATATTTAGAATTCTTGTACGAAACATCACATCTTGAGCTATATGATAGTACGATCTAGAGTACTTCTATGAAACATCATATCTTGAGTTAGTAATGCTTGAATTGTAAGAACTAAAGTTCTTGTATGAAACGAAGCATGCACATGCATTTCTGTGTGTGTGTGTGTGTGTGTGTGTGTGTGTGTGTGTGTGTGTGTGTGTGTGTGTGTGTGTGTGTGTTTATATGAATCATAACAGTAGAGTTCTTAATTCACGATCCGTCATTTGCTTTTATGTAAAGCGTGAGATCGAAAATGTCACCTAGAGAGCTGCAATATGAACTTAAAATTGTTCTTAAGACCATGCATAATAAATCAATTGTCATTCAAGTCACTTCTAATTGCTAATAAGTACACGTTATTGTATAAAGGAAAAACCATCTTATTATACACATCTTATAATTAACTAATAAGCACACGCTATTGTATAAAAGATAGTCCATCATGGTCATTCACAATAATTAATTTAGTAAGTATACCGATGTTATAGGATACGGCTATCGTATGTCTTATGTAGTAGTAAAGTAGTAAG
Source organism: Sinotaia quadrata (assembly GCA_028829895.1). Lineage (NCBI taxonomy): Eukaryota > Metazoa > Mollusca > Gastropoda > Architaenioglossa > Viviparidae > Sinotaia > Sinotaia quadrata. Next base: position 57,648,321 of record CM054179.1, read on the forward strand.
AACACGTTAGCTGTCGTATGTCTTATGTAGTAGTAAAGTAGTACGAACACGTAGGCCTTTAAGGGTTAGGCTATCTTGTCTTATGTAGTAGTAAAATAGTAAGAACACGTTAGCTGTCATATGTCTTATGTAGTAGTAAAGTAGTAAGAACAGGTAGGCCTTTGAAGGTTAGGCTATCTTATGTAGTAGTAAAATAGTAAGCACACGTTGTTGTTAAAAGAAAGGCATCTTTAGTCACTGGTGCTAACTAACTAAAACAAAAAGGACACGTTATTGTATAAAGGAAAAGACGTCTTTAGTCAGCTGTACTAATGAAGTACTAAAACACCTTTGCAACCCCACTTGCAAACTATCAAACATGTGGCCTCCATTCCATCCCCATCTCTACATATACCTCCATTCCATCCCATCTTTACATATAGCCTCCATTCCATCCCATCTCTACATATAGCCTCCATTCCATTTCCATCTCTACATATAGCCTCCATTCCATCCCATCTCTACATATAGCCTCCATTCCATCCCATCTCTACATACAGCCTCCATTCCATCCCATCTCTACATATAGCCTCCATTCCATTTCCATATCTACACGTAGCCTCAATGCCATTCCCTTCTCTACATAGCCTCCATTCCATCTTCATCTTTACCTTTACCCCCCTCCCCTTTCCTTTGTGCAATACAGCTTTCGTATTCTTACACCGGCCACATTTCAGTCTGCCTTAAATATGCTAATCGATGACGTCACAGTTAGTGGGATTGCTAGAAAAATATTTTCTTAGCCAAGAAACGTACAGATCTGAAGTCCGTAATGCATGATAAACAATTCCTTACCACACTTAGTCTACCTGGTGAAAAATCGGAGATCCACCCCACCCCACCCCCACCGCCACCCATAAGCAAATGTCTTCTTAACTCGATACGATCTTTTGTCTCGAGAGGTCCGTGGCATGCAGCGTTCTTAAGGGCAGGCACCGTGGGGGGTAAATCAAGACCCAGTATATACATTCCTTTTTTCAGGAGCACAAGTAAAAAGTTCAACTGCAAGTCGTTATTACATTCTCTATATATCAATATTCTCTACCCAAAACAGACCATGTATAACCATGTGTGTGTGTGTGTGTGTGTGTGTGCGTGTGCACCTGCCCAGTCTAGTGACAAGGATTTTCTAGACTCAAATTCTTTCAAGGGAGTTGTAGTTGTGAAAACATAAATAAGAACCTTTTAGGCCTTTTTTGTAACACATTCCATGCGATCATAATCTTTACTGATGTGACTATATATTCAGCGAGGTTATGTTCTGATTCAGTTTGATTCAGAAACACATGAGTGTCTTTCTCGTTTATAGTTGTTTTATTTAAATGCTAATAAATGCAGATATTTTTGTTCCGTAGCATCTCTACGTACAAGTACTGTTTTATACCACCTTTGTATTTGTAAGAATATCGTTCAAAAGAAATGTTGTGAGTACTAAAGAGGAAGATGTCTTTTAGTCACAAAAGATTTGTGGATTTATCTAAAGGTATTTCCTCATGCTGGGTTGCCTTGAAATTTCCGAAGGTGGCTGTCTTTAGTGGTCGTACTCTTTTCAAATCCATCAAAAAACTGACAATATTGTCTTTTCATAACGTTCAGTACATGAGTGTGAAGTTTGAGTGTAGAATGTTTAGGCATGAGCTAATCACTATCCAAGCCGTAATACAAATTTTCACTTCAATTTTGCACACTGACTTGTTGATCATTCACGCATGACCAAACACTCTCTGTCATTGTTAACATGTTGTACTTCTAGGGAAACCTGGTGAAAAAAATCAAAGGTGGTGGTACATTTAAAAATTCATACTTAAAATTTGAAGACTTTCCCATCGTTCTTTCAGCTCTTGCCACTAAACGTTGAAAAATAAGTCATAGGTCAGTTTGGATAGTTTCATTACCTACCTTAACTGATGTTTTCCTATCAAGTTTGACAAAACATCCAGTATCAGTCTTTGAGTTATTGTTTTTAGTATGTCAGTGGTGGGGACGTGTAACAGTTTGACAAAACGTCCAGTGTCAGTCTTTGAGTCATTGTTTTTAGTATGTCAGTGGTGGGGACGTGTAACAGTTTCTGCCGGCTATTCATCAGTTATATTTTATGACCTACAACCTATATCTATATACATATATTTGTCTGTGTATCCACTATAAATCTAAGAATTATCTTTTTTACCCCAGTACATCATACATCAATGGACTTGTCTTGATGACAGGAAGCTTTTAGACATGCTCAGAAGCCCGAACTAGGATTTTAATCTCCAAAACCCCAATCTCCTTTCCCCCCCCCCCCACCAAATGTATTTTCATTTTGTACAGTGATATCCGCATTTCATACATAAAAGCAGACTTGGTCAATGGACTGCACAAGGCGTTATGTGTCATAGCCCAGGTAATTATTCAATGGCAAAAGAGCTTGGGCCACAGAACATGTATATGGAGGTGGAGAGAGGTGCTGCATGGTGGAGGTGACTGCCATTTTGTATGTGAATTAACTCATGTTTCAAAGGGCAGACTTTTGGTAGCACATTTGCTAGATGATTTGTTGAGTAAAAACGTATTTTAGACTAAGATATCTAATCATCTACTAAATGTGCAATCCAGTTATCTGAACAATGTTCCCATACAGATAATTGGATTGCACATTTAGTGGATGATTTGTTGAATGAATATATAGTTTAGACTGAGATATTTTGGTCTATGAACAATGTTCTCATACAGATAATTGGATTGCACATTTAGTGGATGATTTGTTGAATGAATATATAGTTTAGACTGAGATATTTTGGTCTATGAACAATGTTCCCATACAGGTAATTGGACTGCACATATGGCAGATGATGATAGTTTTATTGGGTCAAGTAAATGTATGTGAATATAGATTAGACTAAAATGTGCCTGATCAACAATCTAGCCCAAGATGGGGGGGAGGGACAGGTATACACCAAAATGTGTCGCATTCCCACCCACCCCAAGACCTTCCGTCCACTGCCTACCATAAGCACAACACAAACGACCTATTTTTAATCGGATGAGCATTAAGCGATTATACCATGTGGTAATCTGTACTGACACTTGAATATTACTGCTCTTAATTCAACAAATAAAACTGCCTCGGTCAGAAAACATCATCCCACAAAGCGAGCAAATATCATCCAGTTATTTTTTAGTAAGAATATATATTTTGTGCAACAAATAAAACTACCATAGTCTGCAATGTGCACTTTAGACTGTAAAAATAAAGCATTCACATATCTTCGGATATTCCTAGTTTACTCGGGCAAATCCGGGACATCTGCTAGTTTCAATATAAAACACATCTTTACAATTTTAACCACTTATTTTCTTCACAAACTCTAAATTACTTTCGCTAATTATGTATAGTACTCATTTGACTAAAATAAGGACCATGTCTATCATTTCTGTATGATTCATAAAACTGGGAAAAAACTTAAATCAAACTTTTTAACTGTATGATGTTAAAGGCGTTTGTCACCACGACCGAAAGCGTCGGTGTCTCGCTTGTATGAAAAGACTGTGCAATTTTTATAATTATTGAGTAATTACTTTGTTTTCTTTATTAACCGTGCACCAGATTGCCGAGATCGAAAGTATCAAAATTGTTTGCCCTCTATACCGATATACCGACTGAACCGTCCTGAGATATGGCGACATCTATTTCCGGATTGATTTCTTCGTGTAACTATTGTACTTAGTGCAGATTATGGTAGGCAATTCTCAATCATTTTATCTGTGCACAATTTAAATATTCGCGTTGTGGCATAAAGTCTGATTGAAAAATTTTTTTTCCTCATAAATCTGGCTTTTTAATAAGTGTTTTAGGTGAATATTTACTCCTGTAAATAGTCATTGTGTCTGTAAGTGAAAGAATGGCACATCGGCTAACATGACAATTAAATAAAAATTAAGTCATAAGTATTATTTTGCGTATTGTCCATTGTTTACAGAGGTCTAAGATATGATAATAACACTTATTTAAACATAATTCCAGTGCCCACAGAGGTCAAAGAAATTATAATAACACTTATTTAAACATAATTCCAGTGCCCACAGAGGTCAAAGAAATGTTAATAACACTGTTCATCTATTCACAATTCCAGTGTATACAGAGGTCAAGGACATGATAAAACACTGTTCATCTAAGTATAATCTCAATGCCTACAGAGGTCAAAGACATAATAATGGCACTGCTCATCTAGATATAGATATCCAGTGTCTACACAGGAACAAAAATTCTCTAAAATAGAATTCTTTTGTCACTTACAATGTTTACACTTTACAGGAACTAAAAAGGTAAATCTGTAGTTGTATACACAGAGGCTGAAGTGTGCTATATGACTGAAACACAGTTCATGATTATATAGAAATTTTCTTAAGTTACTATGTCTCCTTTCAGTTCATAACTTCCATTTAGGTCACTATATATCTCATTTCAGACCATAATTCCCACTTAATTCACTATGTATCTCTTTTCATTTCATAACTTCCATTTAGGTCACTATATATCTCATTTCAGACCATAATTCCCACTTAATTCACTATGTATCTCTTTTCATTTCATAACTTCCATTTAGGTCACTATATATCTCATTTCAGACCATAATTCCCACTTAATTCACTATGTATCTCTTTTCATTTCATAACTTCCATTTAGGTCACTATATATCTCATTTTAGACCATAATTTACTATGTATCTCTTTTCATTTCATAACTTCCATTTAGTTCACTATATATCTCCTTTCAGACTATAACTCACACTTACGTAACTATATATTACTTTCAGTACGTGACCCACACATACGTCACTATATATTCCTTTCACATCATAATTCCCAATTATGTCACTGTATATGCTTTTCAAACCATAACTACCATTTACGTCACTGTATATCTCGTTTCAGACCCTAATTCCCACTTACGTCACAATATCGGCCAACCTCTTTTCAGACCCTAACTCCCACCTACGTCACAATATCGGCCAAACTCTTTTCAGACCCTAACTCCCACTTACGTCACAATATCGGCCAACCTCTTTTCAGACCCTAACTCCCTCTTACGTCACAATATCGGCCAACCTCTTTTCAGACCCTAACTCCCACTTACGTCACAATATCGACCAACCTCTTTTCAGATCGTAACTGCGTCCTTCATATGCATGCATATGAAATGAAAAATGGAAGCGGACATGAAACCAAAATGAAAGAAAACAGTTCAAATAAAAAAATAAAGTGACATATGTCTCATAAGAACTACTTTAACTGTTTATTCACTGAATCCAACAATACCTCTGTTTCCATTATTGGATAGTCCAATGATATGTCTCCCCATCGTAAAGTCGGGATCAAGTTACCGATATAAAATCGTGCTTGACAGTGAAGTGGAAAGTGCAGCTATAAAACAGCTCACTACGTCATAAATAAGAGTTTACTTATGGCTGACATTTTCAGTGTTGTTAGTCAATTTGTTGTGCATGCCAGTGTTTGGTAGTCAATTTGTTGTGCATGCCAGTGTTTGGTAGTCAATTTGTTGTGCATGCCAGTGTTTGGCAGTCAATTTGTTGTGCATGCCAGTGCGTGGTACTCTGAGGCATCATTGGAATTTAATGAAATAACTGAAACGCTTTTGAAATGGTGAAAACACATATGCACGTATATAACAGATACATATTCATGCCACACAATTATTCACACTTTATAGCAATTCGGTAATGTATGTGTGTGTGTGTACGTTCACACAGATAGATTGCTTGATAGATAGATAGAGGATAACATAGTCGAGCAAACTACTTTCTCTGTGCAGCATTAAGTTCTGGCGGCATTATATCCGAGCATCTTGTCTGTGAAATGTGCTACAACCTGATAGCGATTGATTTACAGATTCTTGCCTGGGGTCAAGGTCGATGTTTTACCACTGCATTATAAAAAGTACTTTATACAGTAGTAGATCTTTTGTTTTTAGCTCACTATTTCAATAACTTATAAAAAGTAGGTGATCTTTTGTTTTTAGTTCACTATTTCAATAAATTCATAAATACTTTATAGTCACGTTGCTTAAAATGTAGTAAATTAATAATAAACTATCTTGAAATTGTTATTTATTTATTTATTTATTTTTTTTTTTACACCCTGAATAGATCCAAAGTGGATCTACCTTGGCCTGTCTCGTAAAATTTGGAATCTTGAGTCTGGACATTTTTACCAGTTCAGACTCCACTTACAAACAACCCATTCCATGACTCCGACTCCATAGGCCTGATTTTCAGTTTGTTACCAGCAAAATAAACTATTCATACTTTAAAAATATTTCACTTTATAACCTTCAATCGACAGCGTGCCAAACCATTGATTTATTGCTGTATTTTATCCGCCAGCAGTTCACACACAAATAAATTTTGCATAACTTGTCGATGAACCATTCAGTCTATGGATTTAACTTGCTATCTGCAAACTCTAAATATGTTCACAATATCGACTTATTTCATTCTGTGACTTGCAAACTACAAGACCATTCGGAATATGGACTTACTTCCCTTTGTGACTCACAAACTTCAACACCATCTTGCACTGTAATTTGATTTGACTATTTGTTGTTTTTTTTTGAGACAGTGACGTTCACACTGGCTTTATTGCATTATGTCTTGAGACGAAGTCATTTACACTATGAATTTACTTCATTTTGTGACCTACATATTTCAACAACAATTCGCACTATAAGTTGATATGACTATTTCTTTTGAGAGTGACGTTCGCACTATGGCTTTATTTCATTGTCTTGAGACGAAGTCATTTACTCTATGGCTTTGATTTCACTGCATCTTGAGACAAAGTCATTCATACCGCAGCTTGCTTTGTCTCAATATGTTATGAAACAAAGCCTTTACAGTATGGGTTGATTTTATGTATGTGAATAACAAATCCATTCGCACTTTAGTTTGAGACAAAGTCATCCTCACAGGTAACTTTTTCCCCGTGTCTTTAAACGACACCATTCAAAGTTAACTTAATGACTACAAACTACATCAGTCACACAATATGCAGAGTTCACCAAGCATCTTGAGACAAAGCCATAACACAGTTTGTTTGTTTTTTGTTGTTTTTTTTTACTGATTTTATTATTTGCCATGAGCAAAGTCATTCACACTTTGGACTGATTTTAGAGTCTTTAGACAAATTATTCACATTTTAGACTGTTACTGTTTCTCGAGACAAAGCCCTTTACAGACTGCTTTTACTGTGTCTGAGATAAAGACATTTTCACTGTAGACTTGATTTCACTGTATCTTGAGACAAACCTATTTATGCTATAGACTGATTTTACTATGGTCCTTAAGACAAAGCCATTTTCATTCTTGACTGGTTTCAATATGTGTCTTCAGACAAAAATCATTCACTGTTGACTGATTTAAGATAAAATCACTCACTCTTGACTGATTTCAATCTGTGTTTTCAGACAAAGCCATTCATACAAGGGATTTTAAGTCATTTTGATTGTATTTGTATTTACTCATCAAACTATTTGCGTTGACAATATTGACTTATTTCTCGTGCTGATGAGTACATAAATGTCATCTTTTTTATTTTCATTTCTTATCAACAAACAAATATATGTATATATTTCACCCACTGTCCAGAAATAATTCATTTACAATTCATGTAGAGTTCCATTCTTTTTTGTGACATAATACTTTAATTTTATCAGCTGAAGAATTTCTCCAGCAGTTTTCTTTTCTACACTTTCATAATTCTTTTATTACCTTTTACACAGGATCTTTATTTTATTATACCAAGGCATTCATTCACACATTAAATAACAATAAAATTAAGACATCCTTATAACATAAACAGTTGATGTTTCGGTTGAAAAATAAACATTCTGATGATTAAACACAGACATTAATCAAACACTGTATCTCTCTCAATTAAAAAACCTTCAAACAAAAATCAAAAACCTTCTCTCTCTCACGTAAAAAAAACAAACACCTTCAGACAAAATTCAAACACTGTATCTCTCTCATGTGAAAAACCTTCTTATGAACGATTCAACCATATAATAATATGCAGAGAATAATTAAGCAATGTCTCATTCAAGTGAAAACCTTCATCCAAACGATTAAGTATTCAGACAATAACCCAACTCTGTAGGATTCCAATGCCAAGCTTCACAACAAACAAGGACAGATAAGTGATGAAACAAATCAATAGAGATGATGCTGGTGATGAGGATGAATATGATACACTTTGACATTGGAGAAAGAAAGAGAAGACAATACCATATGAAAGCTACTGACAAGTCACTATGGTCCTTTTAGAAAGAAGCAGGCAGTGAAGACAGATCACAACACTATAACAAGGTCGACAGTTTCATAATGAAAATGCTTCCAAACGTAAAACAATGATGTTGACCACAACACTAAAGGTCGACAGTTTCATAATTACTCACAAACTAAGACAGTGATGTTGGCCAAACACTAAAGGTCGACAGTTTCATAATTACTCACAAACTAAGACAGTGATGTTGGCCAAACACTAAAGGTCGACAGTTTCATAATTACTCACAAACTATGACAATGATGTTGGTTTACAAAGACATGTTTGTCACCAAAGTGAAAGTCACAGAGTATATCTAAAATGAAATCTTGATCCCGCTAGTTCCTTCTCACACACAGCATCGAACATGTCGTTCTGGGCCACCGTGAACCAGTTCCTCCAGTCCCCGACCTTGCCTTTTCGATACATGACCGGTTCTCCGTACAGAGTTGTCCACTCCTTGCCTTTTCTCTCCTGCATGTTGCTGAAACTACATTTCTCTACAATACTCTTCATTAAGGCGTCATCCAGCTCCACTTCCAGAAAATGTGCCATCCTTTGGGCGTTTTCCAGAGGGCTTTCTTGCATGTCTTCATAACTGAGGATAAGGATGGGCAGCTGAGGATTGCTGCTAATAACGGCCTCCCAATCACGCATGTATGCAAAGAAAGAACCGAAATCCAGGTGGCCATTATAAAACAAATGGAGGTAATCCGAAAAAGAGCCTTTATACTCATATTCCGGAAACTTAAAGTGATGGTTGTAGAAAGAGACGGCCACATCTTTGGGGTTACGATACACGAAGACAAGTTTATGCTGACCTGACTGCGCAGGGGGAGGCAACTGCTCGAAAAGAAAGTGGGTGTTAAGAACGCGGGGTGATGATACAGTGGATATTACGTCATGGGACGCAAACTCCATCATACATTTCTCTTTTTCGAAATGTTCCACGTCAGTAGATTTGGCTAATAGCATTCGAATCATTTCCCATAACCAATGGCAACCAGATTTAGGATAAGAGCATAAGATGATGTCTTCACTTCGCAGGGGAATATTATGTACTTTGGACAGTGCTTCTTCACCCATATCCGGTGCTACATATATGTTTTCTGCACACTGCATCACCAGAATAGAGTGGCCCCCTCCGTCTGGTAGTCGAACAAGAGGCATAACTGAAAATTAGAAAAGAAAGTTTGGAATGAAAACAAGAATGGTATGGATTCATATCATGTTCTTTTGATGTATTTTATTATATCAGTCTTAGACTCAAGAAAATGTGGAAGAAACACGCCTCATCACTAAAACTCTGATTTTTATTTCGTATACGATAAATTAACAAGTGTAGTATATATTTGAATGTGTGAAAATGTGGCTTAAGCCATGCCTCCCTATTAAAACCCCACTTTGTATTTGGTACACCAACACTTTATTGTGGTATATACTTGAACGTGTATTTATACGAAACTTGTATTACATGTTTCTGAATGTGTACATATACACTCTAGAACTCGTGTCACATATTAATATGTGTATGTAGCCTTGTAACTTGTAATATATGCATTATGTGTGTACATACAAAATTGTAAGTAATATGCATACAAAATTGTTACTTGTGCCCAGCGCGTGTAGCACCTGTTATTATTGGTTCAATGTTTTTCTTTACTCATGCACTGCCTGTGTAATATTTGTGCATTACTGTCAGGCGAAGCGCAAAACTTAGCCCGGCATCACTCCATAAACATTTAAAAATTAAAATGATAAAATGTAGATACATGAGAGGTATAGGAACCATAGCATAAAAATATACGTTTAAATCATTTAACCAAGACACTAATTACAAGACTGACCAGCCACTCCAAGACATTAGCAGGACGTTAGAGTTATACAAGACCTGACCACCCAGGGCTAGGGCACAGGAAACGGTTAGGGATCAAAAGGGTCACTTGTAGCTAGCTGATAGGGAAGGGGATTTATGTTTCTATACTTAGCTCAACAATTACCCTTAGAGTGTATAGCCCACAATATAGTTTTTCAATCGTACAATAATAGAATACAAAAACCCTCAGAATAAATTGAAATGGTTCTTTTAAAAGATCCTTTCTAATAGATGAAATTTCACTGCTGCTCTCATAACGGATGTGACGATTCTAAGTGCAGAAAACAAACCCACAGTGACTTGAGCGATGGTAACTGTGTAACAGTGACTTGAGCGATGGTAACTGTGTAACAGTGACTTGAGTGATGGTAACTGTGTAACAGTTAAAGTGTCACCTTGAATAATCTCGGATAGCAGGGTATTGCATTTTTAGTGTTCAGTTCAGAAGATCGCTCACATTGCTCAACCTCTTTCAGTGCTTGGTAAAAATTTACTTTGAATTTAGTTAAAGATATGATGGAGTTTTTCTTTCTCCGAAATTTTCTAGATTTAAGCGCCGACGTTTTGAGCAATTCTTTTTGTCTAGATATTTTTTTCAAAATCTTATGGTTACTGTTGAAGTAGGTGATTGAGTGTTGTCATGTAGCGACGCAGCTATCGCCTCATCTCACTCTTGTATACCTTTCGTACGAATTTCTAACATACAGCTTTCGCTTCATCTCACTCTTGTATACCTTTCGTATGAATTTCTAACATACAGCTTTCGCTTCATCTCACTCTTGTATACCTTTCGTACGAATTTCTAACATACAGCAGAAATGTTTTGTTTTTAGAACTATTTCAATAACATCACAAAGTACCGTTTACTTCCGTTAGTTAAAATGTACAAAATTAACAATAAACAACTACCTTGATAGGTCATTTCAATTTTTAAAGTTTTTTTTTAACCCCTTGCAGGATTCAAATGTGACTCTACCTTAGCCTTGTCTCGTAAAATCTGGAATCGGAATTGGGAAAATTTTCCCGATTCCACAGCCTTGAAATCTAGAAGGCACGTTAAAAGGTTGATTACAACACTATTCTGTAACTGGAATCTAGTTAAGTGAGCGTCACTTTAGACTACATTTGGTTGCGTAATTCTATTCTGCGTAATTCTATGCACTTCATTTGGCTTGATAAGGAAAGGAAATGGAACCAACCTCGATACAGTTATCAGTCCCACTAACTGAAACAAATTATTCAAGAATTAAATTACGAAATATACAATCTACTGACATAAGTTGTCATGTGACAGTGATGTATACAGAATTGTAGCTTATTATAATATGCAATGTGTGTATAATTATACATAAAGATTTGTAATCTGTTAAATATACAATAATACATATCTTATGTATATATATATATATATATATATAATTTATGTGTATATAATTATACAAAAGATTTATAATGTGGTACATACCTTGTATGTGCGTAATTATACAAAATATTTGAAAACTGTGGTACATACTTTATATGTGTGTAATTATACAAAGGATTTGTAAATTGTGGTACATACTTTATATGTGTGTAATTATACAAAGGATTTGTAAATTGTGGTACATACTTTATATGTGTGTAATTATACAAAGGATTTGTAAATTGTGGTACATACTTTATATGTGTGTAATTATACAGAAGATTTGTAAATTGTGGTACATACCGTAAGTGTCGTTATATGGTTGATTTGTGGACCATACTCGTGTATAATTATATAAAGATGAGTATAACTCATTGTATCTACGTTATGTGCTCATATGTTTATACAGATTTCTAACTTGTGTACAGCTCTAATGTGTGTAGTATATAAAGAAATTAGATTTGTGTAAAGTACTAATGAGTTGAGAAGTGTAAATCCTCACAGGAACAAACCAAGACAGAGAGTATCAAACGATGAAAAGTCTGTTGCGGTTCCTTTGAAGAAAGAAGTTATTGGGGAAAAGAAATATATAATACTACATACCTAATGTATAATGTGGTTTATTACTGTGAGTACATTTATTATGTCACAAGATAGATAGATAGATAGATAGATAGATAGATAGATAGATAGATAGATAAAACTAATCAGTTCCTATGTTCACGTAGATATTAGAGGATTTTTCACAATACAGTTAGATAACACTAGACAACAGAAGTTATTCCACATGTAGATAACACTAGACAATAGAGGTTAATTTGCATTTAGATAAAACTAGGCAATAGAGGTTAGTTTGCATGTAGATAACACTAGACTAGGTTATTTCACAATACATGAAAATAACACTAGACAACAGAGGCTATTTCACAATACATGTAGATAATACTAGTCAATAGAGGTTATTTCACGTGTAGATAACATTACACAATAGAGGTGATTTCATAATACTTGTAGATAACATTAACTAGACAAAAGAGGTTATTTTATAACATGCAGAGAACACTAGACAAATGATTTTATTTCACAATACATTAGATAACACTAGACAAAAGAAATGATTTCACAATACATATAGATAACACTTGACAAAAGAGGTTATTTCACAATATATATAGATAACACTAGATTAAAGAGGTGATTTCACAATATATGTGTTGCAGAAAAAGACATACATTCCTGACTGCCTTGCAGCGGTCCAAATGCCTTTAGGCCTATGTTGGAGATAAAGTGTGTTGAAGCACACTTCCTCAGTGTGACTGATAAAGATTGACATGTATATTTTGAATAAAGAATAGTGAACTAAAATTATAAAAAAGATCATGATTTCAATTACATTATTTCATCAGAAAACTATAGTGGCATTTTGAGATAGTTCAAGTGTGCTCTTAGTACAAATAAAAGCATTTGTAAATTATAAAGTTTAGCTTAGCCAAGTTTCATGATTTTAAATAGGTGTATATATCATTTTAAGTCTGAGGTACAAGGTTGTTCGTTATATCTGTGCATGAATAATTTTAAATGTAAACCACCAAGTTATTCCGTATTATTACCCTAAACCGACCACTAAAGTTATTCCGTATTATTACAAGCCTAAACCGACCACTAAAGTTATTCCGTATTATTACAAGCCTAAACCGACCACTAAAGTTATTCCGTATTATTACAAGCCTAAACCGACTGTCACAAGTCTGATAAAAATGTCCGACCTGATGACCCACATTGCCTTGTTTACTTCAAATTCGAATATTTGAAACCCTTGACTCCTTTGTTCAAAGCTTCCCTTTTCCAGGTGCTTCTAGAACAGGTCAAGATGTTATGTAACTTTAGGACCATTGTCCAGTTCTCGAACCAACTACATGCTTCGCGAACAGTCACGTGATACGCAATATACCTTTCTATATATGTACCCACACGCTTCCGCTCCCTCACTTCGAGCACATTTTAGCTAATTCCATCAGCTTACTCGGGTCGTGAGAGGCAGCCGACGCCATAGAGAATCAAGGTACCCTTCGACTTCTCTCAAAAGGTATCATTTATTTAATAGTATTTGCCTATATATTGTTTAAGTATGTATTTGTGCTATGTATTATATGATTTCCATATACACTTGAGCATGGTTCAGAGAAATAGCTGAAAACCTATAAGTTACGGGATATAAATTTATTGTAACCATTTTTCCATTTTTTGTACTTTAATTTATATTGTTTTAATTCACTAAGAGCCAGAATGCTGCGCTCGATATGAATTCTTCATGTAATTCAATTATTGCGTGTAATTTTAATTGTAAATTGTGAAGCGCTCTGTTGGTTTGAATTACCCTTTGTATGAACATTAATTTAACGTTGTATCTATTTTATTGCTTCATACGTCATGACTGTTAAATGGAACACATGTGAGACGATTATATTTTTTCTAAATCTAATTGTAAGCGACGCGAGGTCGAAAACTCTTTGATTCAGCGCATTTAACTGAGCCATGCCTAAGTAGGACGTGTTAGGTTGAGAATTATATCCAAGCACGTTGCATCCACAGGTCGGTTCATGTTCACCCATGCCTCACCTGCATTAGCTTATTGGTATAAGCTGGTTGAATTCCACTCTGAGGGCCATGCCGCTAAAATTCCAGTTCCTAGCCACTAACAGGGGGACACCATTCCTTATGCACCACGTGCGCCGCTAAAGGGGGACTGAGGGAACGGACCGGCATGACTGAGTGTTGAGACCAAATTGATACAAGAATAGAGCTAAGTGCAAACCAAGTGTACAGATCTCAAAGGAACACTTTTCTGGCAATTTAGATTGACAAAAATCAGGCATATGCGCGTAAAGATAGAGTGAAAGACTATTCACGTTCGCATTCGATTTATTGTTAATTTGTTAAACTTTATTAAATCTTATTTTCTTGTTAATACCTCTTAGTAGTTGATTCATATGCATGATAGACCAAAAGATTTCTTCTTAGATTAAATGGGGGCGAATGAGCAGGATGTTGAAATGAATGCATATTAATTTAGAGGGATTTAACGGTTTTTAATCTAGCTAAAGTTCGCAGTTTATTAGTTTGTAAATTTGTCGTCTGAACTACAAGACACACTTTTAATTAGTCAAATAATAAATTGAGCAACCAGTCTGCATAGAATATGAGAGAAAGAATTAATTATATTTAAAGTCTTTAATTATTCTAAGCAGGGTCTTTAAATAAATACTGGAAACGTAACAAGTGGGGGAAATCTCGTCCGTGGATTGATATGTATTAAATTGTAAATTGTAACATTTTTATACATAGGGCGCATCATAACCTAGAAACGAACGAACGAACAGAATTGCCAATTGTTCTTTTGATTTTTGTATCACTGATTTTCTTTGCTTTTGTTGTGACATGTGCATGTATTCTTTTGCAGAGTAGCGTGCATGTTTAATCAATGTTAATATGTTTAAGCGTAGTTAAGTGTTTAATATTGATTATTGAATGATTTATTTAGTATTGTGTTACTGAGTACTTCATTGTGAGGAGTCGAAGGTTATACCGCCAGCTAGGAGAGTTATCGGTAGTAACAGACTTCGGACTATTATATTTAGGGTGCTAGATATAATGTGTAATGTTGTATGGTAGGAGCCGTGACATTACGAAAGTCTTGGAACAGCGGACACTGTGACAAGCAGGTGAAACGTGTAAGAGTTAACGCGCAATTTATTTCGGAAGGTGTTCTGAGTAAATTAAATAATTTTTGTAAGGTTGTAGCCTAAAAGTTATTTTCGGGATAAGCGGAGTTATCGCCGACGGTTAAAACACACAATTCACGAGATACATTGTTATTGTAGCCAGCGCGCTAAGACAGTAAAATGGATCGCAAACAGGTTATCGAAGACCTGAAAGAAACCGGTATCATGATAGGATACCAGGGTGACGAACTGACTAGCTACATCAAAACTGAGCTAGAGAAAGCGGAAAAAGCAGAAAAGGAGAGAGTAGAAAAAGCGGACAAAGAAAGGCAAGAGATAGAAAGAGAAGAACGTATTGCTAATCGCGAACTGAAGAAGTTAGAAGCTGAAAAACTAGCCGAAACTGAAGCTAAACGCATCGCAGCTGACGCAGAAGCTAAAAGGTTAGAAGCTGAAAGATTAGCCGACATCGAAACAAAACGTATCGCAGCGGACACAGAAGCTAAACGCATCGCAGCAGACGCGGAAATAAAACGGTTAGAATGGGAAGTGAAGAAACTAGAAGTTACCAATCCAAACCGTGACCGCAGAAGCAGTGGTGATTCGCATTCTAGCGATGGAAATAATCACAGTAGAATTGAAAACATCATTCCAAAGATAAATATGGTCCCGTTTGATGAGAACAAAGATCAAATAGACGCGTATTTAAAAACGTTTGAAAAATTAGCCAGAGCAACAAGCATTCCAACCGAACATTGGGCGATAAATTTATCGGGGTTACTGCAGGGTACTGCGAAAAACGAATTCA
Organism: Sinotaia quadrata; assembly: GCA_028829895.1. Lineage (NCBI taxonomy): Eukaryota > Metazoa > Mollusca > Gastropoda > Architaenioglossa > Viviparidae > Sinotaia > Sinotaia quadrata. The sequence continues at coordinate 57,664,490 of CM054179.1, forward strand.
ATAAGCTTAGCGATTCTGAGTCAGATAATTACGACACAGTCAAGGCCGCATTATTGAAACGTTACAAACTCACAGCAGATACATACCGCCGTAGATTTAAACAGGCCACGAAAGCCAGTTCAGAGATGCACGCACAGTACATACGACGCGTAACTGACTTGTTCCAAAGATGGATAGATCTAGCTGAAACTCCACAGACGTACGCAGGTCTTAGGGATGAAATGATAAAAGACCATATTCTCGGGTCATACAAATCAGATCTACTGATTCACTTAGCAATAAGGGAAAAATCTACGCTAGAGGAGATAGGCAACGCCGCCGATCGCTTTGATGACGCACATTCTCAATTCTCGAACGCACACGCGAACAAGTCTCGACCGAATGAACCGCAGACTCGAAAGGATAAGAAAAATGACGGGAAGGCACCTAGTGAGCGTGATGATAAAACATCTAAACCCGACACTAAAAACAAGTCCGACAAACAGAAAGATAAAAAGAATCTTGCATGTTACACTTGTGGTGATAGTGGCCATTTTTCACGAACTTGTCCTGAAAAGAAAACAGCTAAAGTTTACGCAGTAGAAAGTCATACACCTAAAACAGAAAAGTCGAATCGAACACCAGTACAGGCAAACGGTCACGATACAATCGCTTTGCTTGATACAGGGTGTGAGCTAGACGCTATAGTAAATGCATCATTAGTTAACCGTACCGACTACACAGGGGAGACAATCTCTGTCACCTTTGCAAACGGCGAGCAAGACATTTTACCAGTAGCTGAAGTCTCGATTGTTTCAGACTTTGTAGAAGGAACAGTCAAAGCGGCCGTTATGGAAAACTCACCGCATGACGTGATCCTTGGTTGCAAGTATGTTTTGCCGTGCAAAAAACAAACTTCAACCGAACCACCACTGGTTAACGCTGTAACCAGAGCAGCGAGTAGTAAAGACAAATCTGTAACTGCACCGATGTCTGCCGCACCAGCCGTAGATGAAGCAACAGTTAGCGAGATTAAATTATTACAAGCTGAAGACGAAACACTAGACCGGTTACGCAAGCAGGCTGTACCTGTTAGTGACGTCAACACTGACGATTCGAATAAGAAAGCGTGCATTATTCTGAAAAAGGGTTTATTGTACCGCTATTCGAAAGTGGGAGACGAATTTCGGAAACAATTAGTCGTTCCACAAACCAAACGAAATGACGTATTACGATTAGGTCATGAGAGTCTTTTTGGTGCACACATGGGTGTACAAAAAACAACTAGTCGTATTACAAGTGAGTTTTATTGGCCGGATATCACTGCCGATATCCGTAGATTCGTGTTAAGTTGCGACACATGCCAGAGAACACAGTCTAAAAATTCAATCAGACCCGCACCGTTAGGAGAGCCTGAACTGATCAGTGAGCCCTACAAACGCGTAGCAATGGATTTGATTGGGCCTATAATACCCACATCAACGAGAGGTAATCGATACGTGCTGACCACTATTGATTACGCAACAAGATTCGCCGACGCAGTACCATTGAAAAATATTGATACTGAAACTGTCGCCGAAGCCCTTTTCGGTCTATGGAGTCGTGTTGGAATTCCTACTGAAATTTTGACAGATCAGGGGAGTCAATTCGTAGGCAACGTAATGAAGGAAGTAAATCGCTTACTTTCCATCAAACATCTTACTTGCACACCCTACCACCCCCAGGCAAATGGTCTGATTGAAAAATACAATGGGACATTAAAAACAGCACTTAAAAAGCTCGCCACTGATAAACCGAAAGACTGGGACAGATACATCCCTGCCCTACTATTTGCATATAGGGAAGTGCCGCAATCTTCCACAGGATTTTCACCATTCGAGCTACTTTACGGACGTACTGTACGCGGACCGATGATGATTTTGAAGGCACTTTGGACTGATGAAAAGACAGATGACGAAGTTAAAACAACTTACACATACGTCACTGACTTAAGAAACCGTCTTGAAACTATAGGCAAGATAGCACGGGAAAACCTGACAATAGCTCAGTCTAGACAGGCAGAATATTACAATAAGCACACCAAACCTAGAGAATTTGAAGTTAACGACAAAGTGTTACTGTTGCTTCCTGAAGCACATAACAAACTTCAGATGAAATGGAAGGGGCCCTTTGTAGTTACCGCCAAGCTAGGGGGACTGAACTATAAGGTGCAGACAGGAAAGAGAGAGAAAATCTTTCATGTTAACCTACTCAAAAAGTACATAAGCCGTGAGGATCAAACCACTCAAGCTGACTTTGTCGTAGCGACGATAGTTACAGAAGACGAGGGGGAGACTGATTGCGTCACTGGTACTTTACCAAACTGTCCTCTACAGACGGACGAAACTGTCAAAGACGTTAGGGTAAATGAAGCCTTGACAGAAAGACAGAAAAAAGAAGTGAATGAATTGCTTAATGAGTTCTCATCTACTCTGACAGACAAACCAGGGTTGACAGACTTAATAGAATTTTCACTGAAGCTGACTGACAACAAACCGATACGTTTGAAGCCGTATCCGTTGCCACACGCTAAGATAGATGACGTTAGACGTGAGATTAAGACTATGTTAGATCTAGGGGTCATAGAGAAGACTGACAGTGCCTACGGATCACCCATCGTGTTGATTAAAAAACGTGATAACTCGTTCCGTTTTTGCGTAGACTACCGCAAACTCAATCAAGTGACAGAGTTTTGTGCCGAACCTCTTCCTGATCCGGATCTCATCTTCACTAAACTAGCTGACGCTCATTACTATACCAAAATAGATTTGTCACGCGGGTTTTGGCAAATCAAGGTCAAGGACACTGATCGACACATACTAGCTTTCACTACACCAGTAGGAAACTACACATGGAAAGTTATGCCTTTCGGAGTTTCAAACGCTCCAAGCATTTTTTCTAAAATGATGCGGTCATTGTTAGAACCACTGTACGGACGTGGAGTTGAGAACTTCATGGATGATTTAATTCTAGGCACCCAGACATGGGAGGAGCACTTGACACTCTTACGAGATGTGCTAGCCAGATTAAAGCAAGCCAACCTCACTGCCCGCCCTACGAAGTGTGAAATAGCACAATTCTCCTTAGACTTCTTGGGACACAAGTTGAGTCATGGAACTATGTCGCCAAGTGAAGCTAAGATAGCACAACTTAAGGACACTTCACAACCGCTAACAAAAACACAAGTTAGAAGTTTTCTTGGTCTTGCTAATTACTACAGAAAATTCGTACCAGATTTTAGTGCCATTGCATGTCCTCTGACTGACTTGACACGTAAGAATATGCCTACAAAAGTAGTGTGGACTGATGCATGCCAAAACGCTTTTGACACACTGAAATCTAGACTGACTTCAGATTTAATTGTTAAACTGCCAGATTTGACAAAACCATTCTTGTTAAGGACTGATGCTAGCAACACAGGATTAGGAGCAGTGTTATTACAAGAACACAACGACACCAAACACCCAGTTGCATACGCAAGCCGTAAACTCACAACTACTGAACAGAAATATTCCACCAGTGAAAAGGAATGTCTTGCAATAGTTTGGGCTATAAAAAAGTTCGAAAACTATTTGTACGGAAAAACCTTTGTCATTGAGTGCGATCACCAGCCGTTGGCCTTTCTCGGACAGGCGCAATTTACGAACAGCCGTTTAATGCGTTGGTCTTTGTTTCTGACACAGTATGACGCAAATATTCATTACATCAAAGGGTCTTTGAATGTTGGCGCAGATTACATGAGTCGTGCTTGATGTCATCCAGTACCGAAACCGATAGAATGTCGTTTAATCAATTAACTGAACCCTACGGATTCCTTCCTGTAAATATGAAATATAGTTGCACACTTTATTTCTAGGAATGTTGAAATTTTTTTTTTTGTGTAAATTTTTCTTCATTGTGGACTTCTACATTTTATCATACATAATTTGTAGGAGGCATTTTATCTTTGGTAAGATAAACGCCTCAAAAGCAAGGGGGTGTCACAAGTCTGATAAAAATGTCCGACCTGATGACCCACATTGCCTTGTTTACTTCAAATTCGAATATTTGAAACCCTTGACTCCTTTGTTCAAAGCTTCCCTTTTCCAGGTGCTTCTAGAACAGGTCAAGATGTTATGTAACTTTAGGACCATTGTCCAGTTCTCGAACCAACTACATGCTTCGCGAACAGTCACGTGATACGCAATATACCTTTCTATATATGTACCCACACGCTTCCGCTCCCTCACTTCGAGCACATTTTAGCTAATTCCATCAGCTTACTCGGGTCGTGAGAGGCAGCCGACGCCATAGAGAATCAAGGTACCCTTCGACTTCTCTCAAAAGGTATCATTTATTTAATAGTATTTGCCTATATATTGTTTAAGTATGTATTTGTGCTATGTATTATATGATTTCCATATACACTTGAGCATGGTTCAGAGAAATAGCTGAAAACCTATAAGTTACGGGATATAAATTTATTGTAACCATTTTTCCATTTTTTGTACTTTAATTTATATTGTTTTAATTCACTAAGAGCCAGAATGCTGCGCTCGATATGAATTCTTCATGTAATTCAATTATTGCGTGTAATTTTAATTGTAAATTGTGAAGCGCTCTGTTGGTTTGAATTACCCTTTGTATGAACATTAATTTAACGTTGTATCTATTTTATTGCTTCATACGTCATGACTGTTAAATGGAACACATGTGAGACGATTATATTTTTTCTAAATCTAATTGTAAGCGACGCGAGGTCGAAAACTCTTTGATTCAGCGCATTTAACTGAGCCATGCCTAAGTAGGACGTGTTAGGTTGAGAATTATATCCAAGCACGTTGCATCCACAGGTCGGTTCATGTTCACCCATGCCTCACCTGCATTAGCTTATTGGTATAAGCTGGTTGAATTCCACTCTGAGGGCCATGCCGCTAAAATTCCAGTTCCTAGCCACTAACAGGGGGACACCATTCCTTATGCACCACGTGCGCCGCTAAAGGGGGACTGAGGGAACGGACCGGCATGACTGAGTGTTGAGACCAAATTGATACAAGAATAGAGCTAAGTGCAAACCAAGTGTACAGATCTCAAAGGAACACTTTTCTGGCAATTTAGATTGACAAAAATCAGGCATATGCGCGTAAAGATAGAGTGAAAGACTATTCACGTTCGCATTCGATTTATTGTTAATTTGTTAAACTTTATTAAATCTTATTTTCTTGTTAATACCTCTTAGTAGTTGATTCATATGCATGATAGACCAAAAGATTTCTTCTTAGATTAAATGGGGGCGAATGAGCAGGATGTTGAAATGAATGCATATTAATTTAGAGGGATTTAACGGTTTTTAATCTAGCTAAAGTTCGCAGTTTATTAGTTTGTAAATTTGTCGTCTGAACTACAAGACACACTTTTAATTAGTCAAATAATAAATTGAGCAACCAGTCTGCATAGAATATGAGAGAAAGAATTAATTATATTTAAAGTCTTTAATTATTCTAAGCAGGGTCTTTAAATAAATACTGGAAACGTAACACCGACCACTAAAGTTATTCCGTATTATTACAAGCCTAAACCGACCACTAAAGTTATTCCGTATTATTACAAGCCTAAACCGGCCACTAAAGTTATTCAGTATCAGTATACGAGACACAAAAGTCTAATCTAAACCCTCAAGTTATTCAGTATCAGTACAAGAGTCACACGAGTTTAAATACTTCAGTTAACGAGCATTAGTGCATGACACACAAGTGCACGTTACTCAATATTGGTACTAAAGAATAAATTAATCACATTCAGTCAGCGTATTGGAGTTCCGAAAGCTACACCGTCTCGTGTAGCCTGTTTTGTGTGGCAGAGTTATTTAAGTCGAAGCAAACTATTTCTCAGTATCAGTCTGTGTGTAGAAGTTGTGTTTGGCAAAACTGATGTTCAGTGTACGAGCATGTTCAATGGACACTACGTAACACATACTTGGTTGAAACTACATAATATTTTATTCTGATCTGCGTTTATTTTTAAATTTTGTTTTGTTATATTATCTATGGTTTTCTTTTATGATTTAAGCAGTTGGTGTGAAGATTATGTTGTGTATTTTATGTGGATATATTATCAAGTGTTTAGAGCTTTGATAAAAGTAAGAAATATATTAATTATTATTATTATGCGACTTACCGATCTATTCTGAAGGATCGTTGACTCAAGACAGTCAAGGAGGGAACTCTTACTGTCAGTAAAAGCCAGGGAGAGAACAGTTGCTTTCAAATTCGTTCTCAGCACAAAGTTTGCAACTTTATACTGTGTACTATCGCCCTCAGCAGTTTCCAGTCCCTCGTAAAGGCCTGTGAGCGTACAACGCTGCAAACGGCAGGTTGAGTTTTACTAACATGTGGTAAAGGTCGACCACATCTATCAGCAATATTGCCGCTCTATTGCTAGCTACTGATGAGAACGACAGATAAATGCAACTATGGCAAGATTTATAGATGACAAAAGTGTGGTCTTGACCTTAGAGCACCAGTTATCTCTGGTCATTGGTAGTCTTCGCTTGACATTTAAGTAGGTCACAAATGTTTGTACAATTATTTTTCTTGTTTTAATCTTGCTGTGTGAGTGTACGCATTCTCCCGACCCTCGCATCCCTTTACCTCACAAATACAGGCACAAGGAAGGCATGTATGCATTCATAAACATTTGATAAGATATATCCAACACTTAATGACTCACTTGACATATGAGGTAATTATTTAGATGTAGGGCACACCAGCTTTTGCCGTCGCGTAATCACTTATAAACTTGTCGTCTTTCTGACTGCTGGCATGCGAAAGCGGCGGAAGCCGGAAGCGTTCCCCACATTCAACAACAACGACTGTTGGCAAAATGTGAGTTCAGTTGTATCGTAAATGTTTTCCATGCTTACCCCAAGGCAATACTACATGATAGGAGACACGGATGAAACTAACCAATGGGTCCTGCCATATCCTTTTTTTTTTAATGTGATTTCTTTTCCCCCTGGTACAAATTTCGACCTCCCTTACAAATCATTGACAGGATCGACCTTCCTCCCCCTACTCCCTGATTACAAAGATTGATCTTCCTCCCCTACTCCCTGATTACAAAGATTGACCTTCCTCCCTATTAATTAAAATCCAGCGTCAAGACTTATATAAATATAAGGAGTTTGTAGTTTCATTAATTTTCCTTTTCTTTTAAACAAACAACCCCCAACTAGATGCTCAGTCAAACTTACATTGCAGCATACACAGAGATAACCTAAACGATTTTTATTTCATCTTAACCAATGGCAAGGACATCATGCAGCCTACAACAGTTTCACTTGATAGTATTTAAAATATTTAATAATTTTTTAAAATTACTTTTGAGTAAATCTTGTTTACTTTATACCTCTGCGAGTTCTGATAACAAGCACTCTCTTAGACAAGTTCGTATCTAAACGATATGAAAATCATACGACGAAATAATTTTAATTAATGTTAACTGTATGTACACAGAATTAGATCACTTTATTAAGCCTCGTGACGACTGTTTCCTCTTTCAGATGTAATCATTCAACCTTGACACTCAACTTAATTACAATATCTAAGAGTCTATTTAATTTCCACTCACAAAGATAAATAATTCAACTTTTTGTTCTCCGGCTAAAAAAAAAAACAAAGGGCATCTTTAATGGAGTTATTATGTCGCAGCTGTTACACTATGTGAGTCAATTTCAGGATGTAACTATCACACAAACACGTGTTTTAGTGCAAAAGTGAAGACTACAAAAATGTTTGACATTTATACTCACGCATGGCTTTATTAAATTGTACATCTGTACAGATCTCACAGTAGGGAAATAGCACCGGGGGAGTTCTCGCGTTATTTGCTATTGTTGGCGCTAATGCTAAGTATCCAGTGATCACTAACTAACCCTAATTTAAACTGAGATAATTTACTGACTAAGTGATCACTAACTAACCCTAATTTAAACTGAGATAATTTACTGACTAAATGATCACTAACTAACCCTAATTTAAACTGAGATAATTTACTAAGTTTTTTGCAATCTTCACAATCTTTCATTTACATTTATTGGGGTAGGGCATTTCGAACATATGCATTTAGGGGATGGAAATTGTATATAGGGCTGCCATTTTTTTCTAAAATACTGCTTGGGTACCGGTCCAAATTTTGAACGGTTAAGCATGCGCTCTATTTCATACAGTAGCCATTGGTGTGCGTGCATCTAGTGACTTACTATTAGTTATGATCTTTATATGTACAACGCAAACTATTTTTAATGTCAACAGCAATAACGTATTTAAAAATAGGGCGTCAAGTTCAATCGCCCTTCGCCGACAGATTGCATTTCGTCCTGTCACTATCCAATCGCTTGGCGTGACTCCACACAGAAAATGTCTTCCCCATATTAAAAATATTACTTTATTATTTAAGGTCTACGAGTGAACTTACTGCACTGCAAAATGACCTCTGCCTCGAAACTCTGTACCTCAATGTCAATCTCCTCAGAGATCGGATTATTAATTTAGCGCGGATGCATTCAAAAAATTATTAAAATGTAATTTAAATGTATGAGATGGACTGCCATAAAACTATTATTAATTAAGCACGGATGCGATCAATAAATTATTAAAATATGTAATTTAAATATATGAGATGGACTGCCATAAAAACTAAAAAAACTATGCACGTAAAGTTTAGCCATTAAATTCAAAAGTAAAACAGTTTTGTTGTTGTTGTTGTTGTTGTTGTTGAAATACTGCCTAGGCCGTAGGCGATATTAGTAATGTATAGGCGATATTAGTAACGTGTAGGCGATATTAGTAATGTGTAGGCGATATTAGTAACGTGTAGGCGATATTAGTAATGTATAGGCGATATTTAACGTGTAGGCGATATTTAACGTGTATGCGATATTTAACGTGTAAGCGATATTAGTAATGTGTATGCGATATTAGTAACGTGTAGGCGATATTAGTAACGTGTAGGCGATATTAGTAATAAGTCCACCCACGCCCTGAATAGGTATGTGAAATAAAATAAAAGTTAACTCTGGGAATTCGCATCCATACATTAACTAAGCTTGCACATTGCATGAAATTCAGAAGACAACATATCAAAAAGCATTTCAACAACAAAATTCCTTAACAACAGTCTTATGGATTAAACAAAATCTGTCATGTCTCTAGGGGTTTCTTTGTTAATTGCTGATGGCTGTCGCTTTGCAAATAAAACAATTTTCTCCCTGGTTTCCTGTCCATACTGGTGACTGCCTACATGTCACGCTCCCGATGTTACACACAAGGGGACTTATCGGGCCACAGCCTAGCAAGCGTCTTTCACAGCTATACACGTGACTTCATCGCATGCAGGTTGTGTCGTCTGCTTCTTACGCACTTCGAGTAACTAGTCGCTGGGATCCCTACCTGGGATTCCCATGACAACCAAAGATCACGGAGACTGGCTCAACTCAGTTCCAAACCAAGGAAAGAACTGGAACTGAAACAACGAACCCGGTAACCAACGGATGCAGTATGAAATATTTTGCAATGATTTTCTAATTGTGAGTGTGTCCAGAGCAAATTCCTCCAGTTACACACTTCACTTTTCTGGAAAAGTATTATGTTCTAGCACTTACTCATTTTTTTGCACAATATAAATTATTCACAATAAATTTAGCAAATATCGTACCTTTAGTTTCTGCAAAAGCAGGGTTGAAAGAAACAGTGTGTCTGCGATGATTTTTGGAATTTGGTCATTAAAAATCATTCGCTCTTTTTTTTTTTTAAGAGAGCTGTGCATTAAAGAGAAAGTGATGGAAAGCTACGACTGGACTTGACACATTTTTAGCTAAAAAGGACCACAAAGGTTTAGAGTTTAGACGATATAGCCATTTGAGCTGACCGCTATGATGCAGCACAATGAACCACAAAACAGTGAACCCAGTGAAATGCCTTACAGCACATATCACCACAAAACAGTGAACCCAGTGAAATGCCTTACAACACATATCACCACAAAACAGTGAACCCAGTGAAATGCCTTACAGCACATATCACCACAAAACAGTGAACCCAGTGAAATGCCTTACAACACATATCACCACAAAACAGTGAACCCAGTAAAATGCCTTACAGCACATATCACCACAAAACAGTGAAATGCCTTACAGAAACTAGCAAGGTAGCACAAGGCATTATCGAAAATAACAAGAAATACAGAGTAGTTTCGGGGAAAGAAAAAGTTTTAGAAATAAGTCTCACGACGGCAGAGATCAACCTCAATCACACTCTAGTGTGTTACAATTGTAACAAGCCAGAACGTTTAACACATGATTGTAACTGCCGACAACAAGGCCATGTTTGCGCAATAGATAGTAGTGAACACAGAACACCAGTCTACCAGTCAACATGAACTATGATTTTGTATGGGATAAAGAAATAATTTTTCTGCTAGACACTGTGAGAAACAGTGTTCAAGTTTATCTCATACCACAATTAATGTTAACGATGACTACTTCGAGAGAACAATCTGTAATTAATGTTCAGAGTTCTTTTCATAGAACTGGAAAAGAGAAAACTAAGAGATAAATGATTGAGTTCGTGACCTGTTCTGTTGGACCATCAAATACAGTGTCGTAGAGAAACACACGTGCGTTACGTCACACAGATAGTTCATAACAGTCAATAAGACTCCAGGGTTTGTTCACTCATGTATGCAGACTGTGTAAGCACTTTTGAATCCTACTAGCACTAGGAATGACGATGGGTAGGTGCCTCTGCTCTCACCACCATTGAGATATCCATGGTAGATTATCTATTAGCCTGATGAGATGACTCATGCGTCGATCACAGAATCTCTCAAGACAAAAAGCAACATCGAAGATTCCAACATCAGGATGAAAGGGGAAAGAAGACAACAAAAGGCATGCCCACAGCTCACGGTTTGCCTTTTAGAACCAGACTTTGAATAATGATCGAAAGTACTGCAAATTGATTGATTGAGTGTAGGGGGCGCTTCCGGCTTCCGCCTCTCTCGCGTGTACTGCAAAAGGGTTTGACTGGCTATTTATACTGACTTTGCATGTCAGCTGACCGGAATCATTCATTCACCCTTCCAGCCACTGCATTCATCATTCACAACTATGTACTTAAACTATTGATCAGATGTCCCTGTATCCCCTTCCAGCCACTGCATTCATCATTCACAACTGTGTACTTAAACTATCGATCAGATGTCACCTGTATCCCCTTCCAGCCATGTCCGTCATTCAGTTGTGCTTACAACTATATATTTAACCCCAAGTCAGAAATGATCCCTTTCCATCAGACTTAGCTCGTGAAGAAGCATGAAAAATTGAATGGTCTCACCCGTCTCAGGCACTGGGCATTGCCCGGCTTCTAAACTCGGTACCAGTTTTTCTGTTTCTATGTGGTCTCTGCGAAACCATTCTCTCTTATGATTTCTTTAAATTTTATTTTACGTATTCTCAAACTAACCTAAGAGATTTTATAAATGAAAAGATAGTTTTATTTTCACAAACACGAACACATACTATTCATTGTACTTATTCGATTACTTCCAAACCTACTGTTTTCTAGTATAGTTGCTAGGCAACCGCCAGCTTTTATTTTGTATGCTCTTTGACACGAAATCATGATACAATTAAGCGCTTCTAATTTGTTGCAAGTGAAAGAAGAAATGGGATTTTACGCTGTTAATACATGATGTTGATTTTGTGATATTTAACTTCATGGAAGAGTGTATTTGCACAAACCGTCTTGTGTTAGTTTAATGAAAAAAAGTTAAGAGTGGGGTATTGATAATAATCACATCTTGTTATTTGTCATAAACAAATCCTTTGGCAGTTTAATGAAATAGGGTAATTGCATCTTGTAGTAGTTTATTATATATATATTGCTAGTTTCATGAAAGACTATTTTTGCACGAATCATACTTTGATAGTTGAGAAACACATATTGTGGTAGTTTAATAGAAGAGTATTTTTTCAGTAACTCATATTGTGATAGTTTATGGAAAACTTTTTGGCTTATACACATTGCGTTAGTTTATTGGAAGAGTGTATTTGTAAAACACATTGTGGTAGTTTATTGGAAGAGTGTATTTGTAAAACACATTGCGTTAGTTTATTGGAAGAGTGTATTTGTAAAACACATTGCGTTAGTTTATTGGAAGAGTGTATTTGTAAAACACATTGTGGTAGTTTATTGGAAGAGTAAATTTGCATAAACACTTATTGTGATAGTTTACGAAAGAATGCATTTGCATAAACACATACTCTGGTAGTTTGGGGAAATTTGCATAAACATTAATGGCGCTAGTTTAATTGTAGAGCGTATTTGCATGAACATTAATGGCGATAGTTTAATGGTAGAATATATTTCGATGAATGCAAAATATGGCATTTAATGGTAAATCGTATTTCTTGAATGCATATTGTGGTAATTTAATAGCAGAGCGTGTTTGCATGAACACATATTGTGATAATTTGCATGCTTATACATTGTAGTAATTTAATGGTAGGGCATACTTGTATGAACACATATTGTGATAATTTGCATGCTTATACATTGTAGTAATTTAATGGTAGGGCATACTTGCATGAACGCATTTTGTGGTAATTTAACAAAAGAGTGTAACTTTACCCAAGCTCATGTTTGGGTTATGTATTCGAATTTATATGCTAAGCGCATTATCAGGAAATGTAATCGAAAAATGTTTGATTATAATTATCACTGTGTATCTCAGATTCCATGGTAACAAATCTCTTTTGGGGTCGGATTTCTTACGAAATGTAAAAATAGAGAAGAGTGTGTGTCTAAACTCTTATTTTGTCTTCCCATTATGCAACATACTTAGCATATTGTTAAACTGTCATTTTGTCTTACATTTCTGCCAATTACTTAAATTAGGTATTCAATACATCGCTTTGTTCTGAAATCTACATCTTACTTAAATTAGGTATTCAATACATCGCTTTGTTCTAAAGTCTACATCTTACTTAAATTAGGTATTCAATACATCGCTTTGTTCTAAAGTCTACATCTTACCTAAATTGGGTATTCAATACATCGCTTTGTTCTGGCAGTCTGATCTTAATGTCATTGTGTGGGTTTCTTTTTCAACTATCGTTTTAATTTTCTATTCGGCAACGAACACACGATTTGCCATGATAATTTTATTTACTTAGTTTGCCATTACAGATATTTTATCACGATTTGCCATGATAATTTTATTTACTTAGTTTGCCATTACAGATATTTTATCACGATTTGCCATGATAATTTTAGTTTGCCATGACAGATGTTTTATCCCTTTGTCATGATAAATACATTTTATCTCTGTTGGCCGAGATAAGTGTAATTTGATCTCTGCCTTGATAAGTACTTGATAAATATTTTCATATATATATATATATTTATATTTTCATTATCGCCAGGACAGATATTGTATCTCTGTTTACCTTAACATATATTTTGTCTCTGCCTTGGTCTGAAATGTTTCTTTATTTTGCCATGATATTTTATTTCTGTTTACATTAGTATATACATATTTACCTGTGTATGATAGATATTTTGACTGTAATTGTCAATGCAGATATTTTATCAGTTTACCTTAATATATATTTTGTTTGTAATTGCTATATCAGATATTTTACGCCTGTGTACCTTGATATATGTATTGACTGTAATTGCCATGACAGATATTTACCTCTGTTTACCTTATATATTACCAATTTGTGTCATGATAAATATTTTGACTGTAATTTTGATGACAGATATTGTAACTGTGTTTGTTATGTTTTAAATGTAATTTCCAAGACATACATCTTACCTTTGCTTACCTTGATATATGTTTGACTGTAATTGCCTTGACATATATTTTACCTCTGTTTACCTTACCAATTTGTGTCATGATAAATATTTTGACTGTAATTTTGATGACAGATATTGTAACTGTGTTTGTTATGTTTTAAATGTAATTTCCAAGACATACATCTTACCTCTGCTTACCTTGATATATGTTTGACTGTAATTGCCTTGACATATATTTTACCTCTATCATGTAGATCCGCTGCCCATGAGACTACGCGCATTACCCCAATCGTTCTGGCAACAGCCTAACGTGGCACAGCAGGTTTCTCCCGCAAACATGTTTCCGGTTCTTCCACCCTTGTGCAACAAAGATACAGAAGAAGATGTGACAGGTTAGTCTCAATGTCTGTCATCATTGTCATTGACACACTCTGGGCTAGCGAAACCATCTCACACTCTTTCGAGTCCAGAGCGAAAACACCTCACACCATTTCGAGTCATTAGCGAGACTTTCGTATTTTCACAGGGATTTCTTGCTGGTAGGCCTGAGTGCATAATATATGATATATACATTTTCTAATATTTCTTGCTGGTAGGCTTTAAGGATATGTTCACTGTGAAGTACATATATAATGAAATTTTATATATTGTGTCAGTCACTACTAGCAGTCCACTTTATGGCTGTGTTCAGTGTAAAGTACATGTATATTGAACCGTTATATGTTATGTCGTAATGATTACTAGCAGTCCACGTTAAGGCTGTGTTCAGTGTAAAGTACATGTATGTTGAACCGTTATATGTTATGTCGTAATGATTACTAGCAGTCCGAGTAAAGGCTGTGTTCAGTGTAAAGTACATGTATATTGAACCGTTATATGTTATGTCGTAATGATTACTAGCAGTCCTTGTTAAGGCTGTGTTCAGTGTAAAGTACATGTATATTGAACTGTTATATGTTATGTCGTAATGATTACTAGCAGTCCGAGTTAAGGCTGTGTTCAGTGTAAAGTACATGTAAACACTGAACATAGATAAAGTAAAAATTAGTTTTGATCAAGTTCACATGTGCTGTGAAAGAAAATTGTGAAAAATGATATACGGATTTTGAGAAGAGCTTGAAGATTGAGAGTTTTCAACTCTTAGTTAACTTTACTACAGAACATTGTTATCATAACAAAATACACAACAACAAACACTAACAGAATAACAAGCATAGGTCCCATCTGTGTCTCACCATATCATGTGTCAAGCCCATATCTCATTTTTATTCCCTTTTCTCACGATTTATATCCCACTGGTTATGCCCTTGTCTCCCGATATTTATCACACGCGTTATGCTCTTTTTTCATTCTATATTCCACGTGTTATGTCCATTTTGTAGAATATTATCTCGATGATTGGTTCATATTTTACGATATTTAACCCTCTTATTAGATCCACGTCTCATGATTTTTTAACACATTAAGCTCGAGTGTCATTTTTCACAAATAGTATGCCATATCTCAGTATATTTGTCCCACGTAATATTCCATCCTATGATATTATCCCATGTTCATGTTTCAGGATACTTATCACACAAGTTATGCTAATGATATTTATATTGCTAATTACGTCAATGTCTCAGGATATGACTGTATCGCACATCGTTTGCCCTTCTCTCAGGATTAATTTCTCTGGTATGTCCATATCTCTGATTATATATCCTAAATTATTTATGTCATATCTCTGGTTACATATACTAGAATGTTACTGGTTACATATCATAGGATAGTTATGCCCTTGTTCCTGGTTACATATCCTAGGATAGTTATGCCCTTGTTCCTGGTTACATATCCTAGGATAGTTATGCCCTTGTTCCTGGTTACATATCCTAGGACAGTTATGCCCTTGTTCCTGGTTACATATCCTAGGATAGTTATGCCCTTGTTCCTGGTTACATATCCTAGGACAGTTATGCCCTTGTTCCTGGTTACATATCCTAGGATAGTTATGCCCTTGTTCCTGGTTACATATCCTAGGATAGTTATGGCCTTGAATTATTCAGTTTATTCTCTTGTTATTGCCGTAGGTGTAAATTTTTTCTCTGTAAAAGTCCGCGTAACTTTAAAGATATTTGTCCCATGTATTTTTCATTTTCATATATTCATTATATATTTCATCAGAAATTAGGGACTAAAACGTGTCAAATCATCTTTTAGAAAATTAATAATCATTCGAAATGTACATGTCAATAATCACTACTAAGAACATTTTACTTAGAGTCTTCCAACACTTGTTTGTGTCTGACTGTGTGATTCCATTATTCAGTAGGCCTAGTGGTTGGATAACTCGGTTTTGTTTGTGTCTGACTGTGTGATTCCATTATTCAGTATGCCTAGTGGTTGGATAACTCGGTTTTGTTTGTGTCTGACTGTGTGATTCCATTATTCAGTAGGCCTAGTGGTAGGATAACTCGGTTTTGTTTGACTGTGTGATTCCATTATTCAGTAGGCCTAGTGGTAGGATAACCCGGTCTTGTTTTTCACTGGGCGACCTAGCATGATTCAACTGGTTCATCCTCACTTTATGGGATTATTAAAAAAAAAAACAAAAAAAAAACATGAAATGAAATGAAAAAAATGAATCGCATGCATTTGAGGCAAAGCAATATAAAACTATGCCACATATATATGAGACAAAACGAAATAAAACCATACCTCATGCAAATGGCTAATTCTCAAACTAAGTACGGTAACTTTTGAAAAAAATTATCAAAACAAGAACTGCAAAAGAAAGCAACTGATCTGCTAAAAAAAATTTGAAACAACAGCAAGCTGTGTTTGTGGAAACTTCATCTTTACAAGAGAATGCAACAAAGGCAAGTTTCGTGATGGCAAAGCAAAACAAACCATTTTCTGAAGCAGAATTTATTAAAGATTGTATGAGTGATGCTGTCATTGTTGTGTGTCCTGAAGCCAAGTTAAAAGTAGAAGCCATATCATTATCACGAAGAACAATTCTTTGTAGTATAGACGCAATTGTAGTGAATCTTCAAGAACAACTGTTAAAGGCCAGTGATAGTTTTCAGTGGTTTTCTATTGTAGTGAATCTTCAAGAACAACTGTTAAAGGCCAGTGAGAGTTTTCAGTGGTTTTCTATTGTAGTGAATCTTCAAGAACAACTGTTAAAGGCCAGTGAGAGTTTTCAGTGGTTTTCTATTGTAGTGAATCTTCAAGAACAACTGTTAAAGGCCAGTGATAGTTTTCAGTGGTTTTCTATTGTAGTGAATCTTCAAGAACAACTGTAAAAGGCCAGTGATAGTTTTCAGTGGTTTTCTATTGTAGTGAATCTTCAAGAACAACTGTTAAAGGCCAGTGAGAGTTTTCAGTGGTTTTCTATTGTAGTGAATCTTCAAGAACAACTGTAAAAGGCCAGTGAGAGTTTTCAGTGGATTTCTATTGCTTTGGATGAGAGTACTGATCTTTAGAATACTGCACAATTGCTTATTTTTATCAGAGGAATTTATGTAAACTTTGACATTACAGAGGAATTGTTATCTATGGAGTCTCTCAAATGCATCTGTACTGGGGAAAGATTTGTATGTCATTAACAGTTTGATCAGATCTGGATTAAGCTTAGATAAACTGGCAAGTATTACAACTGAATGGGCTCTTTCACTCACAGGGAAACATTCCGGCGTTGTGAAGTAAAGATGTCCCACTGCACAGTGTACTGTACTTTCACTGCATCATACGTCATGAAAGTCTCTGTAATTCTTTAAGTCTTAAGCATGCTGGGATCCAGTCGTGTGTACTGTCCTTTCACTGCATCATACATCAAGAAAACCTCTGTAATTCTTTAAATCTTAAAGCATGTTATGGATCCAGTCGTGTGTGGAGTGAATGCAATACGAGCAAGGGGACTGAAACACAGGCAGTTCTGAAGCCTGTTGGAAGATATGGAAGCTTATTTCACTGATGTGCTGTATCACACAAACGTCCACTGTTGGAAGATATGGAAGCTTATTTCACTGATGTGCTGTATCACACAAATGTCCACTGTTGGAAGATATGGAAGCTTATTTCACTGATGTGCTGTACCACACAAAATGTCCACTGGTTAAGCATGGGGAAAGTACTCAAGAGGGTGTGGAACCTCAAAGCAGAGATTCTCATGTTTTTTCTATGAAAGATATCTCTTGTGACTTTTCATAACAAATGCAGAGTAAAGAAAGAATGAATTTGTGATTTTGTATTTGCTGTGGACATAATGCAAAAATTGAATGAGAAGAACACTAAACTTCAAGGAAAAAGGTGTATTTGCTCATGAATCGTACGTGGAAGTGAAATCCTTTTCAAATGGTGCTTAAATGTTTCGAGCTGAATGAGCAGAACTTAACTCATTTCCTCTTTCAAAGACGCATTATCTGACAAGTACAGTTGTCAGTTCACGGCTTTAAAAAAAGAATTTATCTGGAGGTTTGCTGATTTCAAGACAAGTACAGTTGTCAGTTCACGGCTTTAAAGAAGAATTTATCTGGAGGTTTGCTGATTTCAAGACAAGTACAGTTGTCAGTTCACGGCTTTAAAAGAAGAATTTATCTGGAGGTTTGCTGATTTCAAGACAAGTACAGTTGTCAGTTCACGGCTTTAAAAGAAGAATTTATCTGGAGGTTTGCTGATTTCAAGACAAGTACAGTTGTCAGTTCACGGCTTTAAAAGAAGAATTTATCTGGAGGTTTGCTGATTTCAAGACAAGTACAGTTGTCAGTTCACGGCTTTAAAAGAAGAATTTATCTGGAGGTTTGCTGATTTCAAGACAAGTACAGTTGTCAGTTCACGTCTTTAAAAGAAGAATTTATCTGGAGGTTTGCTGATTTCAAGACAAGTACAGTTGTCAGTTCACGGCTTTAAAAGGAGAATTTTGGAGGTTTGCTGATTTCAAGACAAGTACAGTTGTCAGTTCACGGCTTTAAAAGGAGAATTTTGGAGGTTTGCTGATTTCAAGGCAATGGAACAACAGTTCGAATGCTCAACTCACCCTTTGCTTGTGACATTGAAACAGCCACTGAAAAACTGCAGATGGGACTGATTGATTTGCAGGCCGCCAATTCCTTAAGAAGAAATTTTGCAACCAAACTCCTGATTGAGTTTTATGCTTTTCTGCACCCAGGAAAGTTTTAAAATCTGAAAGAATTTACCAGAAAGATGTTTATGTTATTTGCATCAACCTACATTTGTGAGCAGACTTTATTATGAAAGTCAACAAGTCAGAGAACAGATCGCGTCTCTCAGATTCAAATCTTCACTCACTATCAAAGATCAGCACGAGCAACTTGTTGCCAAATTTTGACAAACTGGTCAACGAATGTGATCAGCTGTATCATTCGCACTGACTGTTTATCAGATAAATGTGCTTCTTTTGAAATTTAATATTTCAAATATTAACAACTGAAAATTAATTATGATTGTTACTTAGAAAAACCTTTACTTTTTGCTATTTAAAATATTAATTATTTTACTTGAACTACGCGGCCCGCCATAAGGTGTAAATTTGTGTGTGCGGCCCTTGCACTGGAAAGTTTGCCCACCTCTGTTCTAGATGATAATTATTCTAGTTATTCGTGTGGCTGTCTCCGTGAAGACAATAATTATTCTACGAATAGCCTCTTGGAAACTCAGTGACTACAACTTCTCATCACTGGTGAAAGCACATTGCCAGATATATCAGGTAAAAATCGATTGAAACATCTTTGCTTTTAGCCTAGATAGTTGGCTCAGCGCGGGAAATGGTTCCGATATTGATCAGAAGCCTAAGCAAATACAGCTAAGTAGGCAAATGTTCTGGTAGACAGTGATGAGATAGCGTTTCCTTGACAACAGGTAACAACTAGTTACATGTACCCTCTGTGCACGCTTATGTGTGTGTTATGTATGTGAGAAACACAGGAAATGAGAGAGAATGGGATAAGTAAGAGAGAAAAAAATCGAGCAAAGCAGAGTGAGTATCTTACTAATACGTCACAACAGGCCTGAAAATGAAAAAAAAGTCCCACTAGCCTTTGGCTAGTAACTTAAAAATTTTACTAGCCAAACTAAAAATTTTACTAGCCAAACTAAAATTTTTACTAGCCAATTTAATTTTTTTCTAGACAATCAAAATAGCCTAACATAACAAGTGGGGGATTCTCGTCGCGGGATTGATATGTATTAAATCGAATTTTTTATACATAGGGCGTATCATATCTTTAGAAAACGACACAGAGAAAGTTTTGCCAATATTCTTTTGATTCAGATTCATTAGAAAGTATTTATCTTTGCTTTTTCATTGTATTATTTATGCATGTATTCTTTTGCAGAGTATTATGTATACTTAATATGTTAACATATAGCATTGTATTTTTAGTTGGAGCTAGATACATGAATGTTAACTGTTGGTGATTTATTTAGTATTGTGTTACTGAATATTTCATTGTGAGAAGTCGAGTGTTATACCGCCAGCTAGGAGAGTTACCGGTAGTAACAGACTTCGAAATATTATATTTAGGGTGCTAAGTATAATGTTGTAATGTTGTATGGTTGGAGCCGTGACATTACGAAAGCCTTGGAGACACATAGACTGTAGTCAAGCAAGTGAAACGTGTGACTTATTTAGGACGGAGCTCTGAATAAATTAAATAATTTTTGTAAGATTATGTTACATGTCCAGTATTTATTTAAAGACCCTGCTTAGGAATTTTACAGAACTTTAATTTAATTAGATAAATTAATTTCTCTCCTTTCCCTAAACAGACTGGTTGCTTTGGCTAGTTTTTCAAACGTTTTTAAATATGCGTCTATTTGATCTTTGTGTTCATCAAAAGGAACCATATTTAATCTGGGAATGAAATGTTCAATCCTACTCTGGTTGTGTTCGTCACTCGAATGTGAACTACCACTGCTTCTCCTGTTATGACTACGATCATGTATTTCTAATCGTTTCATCTCCATCGCGTGGTCGCGTTCTTTCTGTTTCTCATCTGCTTCTAACCGTTTCCCTTCGTTTTCGGCGGCTATCCGTTTCGCTTCTTTGTCAGCTTCTATCCGTTTCGCTTCGTTTTCGGTTTCAATCCGTTTCAATTCGCGATTCGCTGCGCGCTCTTCCCTCCCTCTCTCCGCTAGCTCAGTCTTGATGTAGTTTGTCAACTCATCACCTTGCCGATCGCTTCATTGTTGATCTTTGTACAGGAAATGAAGAGTGAAAATTTGGGGACTTCCGGGCTGAGTAAAAATACGGATAGGAAAATTTACAAACCCATAGTTGTTCACAAAAAAGTTCATTTTAGCGCACTCGCAGTTGGCGACTAAAGTTTTTTTTTTAGTCGCCAATTTTTTTTTTCACTAGCCATGGCGACTAAATTAGTCGCCATTTTCAGGCCTGCGTCACAAGCAGGTGTTCGTGTTTATAGCTTTGTCCTTACTAGCCGAGAAGAGGTACTATGAAAACACTACACGTTCATAGTGCAGAATAAAAGGAATAGACAAGAATAAAACTCCGACCCCTCTGAAACGTTACAGCTAGGATTTATGAATTAACGTGACAGCTAGGATTTATGAATTAACGTGACAGTAAAAGTAAGTCACGCAACACGAGCGATCTATGATTCAGTAAATATATTTAAGAAAGAAAATGAAAATAGAAACTATAGGTCATGTAATAGTTAACAATATCAAAAGAATAATTATAGTTTGTTTACATCACAATTGTATGAGTCTTTGAAAGAACTAAAAAAGCTGTTGAAGCAGAAGAAACTGGAAGCTGTTGATAGCATTGTCTTCGTAGTTTAATATTTGATGGTGTTAGTCTACATTGCGGGTGGCAGAGGTGGGGGTTCAGCCCAACTGTCTACTCCTGTCCCATGGTCTGTTCAGATGTGGGTTCCAGCCCAAATATCTACTCTGGCCATGATCTGTTAAGATGTGAGATCCAGCCCAACCGTGTCTACTCTGGTCTATTCAGAAATGGGGTCCACCCAACTGTGTCTACTCTGGTCCATGGTCTGTTCAGAAATGGGGTCCACCCAACTGTGTCTACTCTGGTCCATGGTCTGTTCAGAAGTGGGGTCCACCCAATTGTGTCTACTCTGGTCCATGGTCTGTTCAGATGTGGTGTCCAGCCCAACTGTCTACTCCTGGCCCATGGTCTGTTCAAATAGATATTGCCTTCACTATTCAGTACCAGATCTGCAGGGAAAAGCACAGAAAATTAGAATCGGCCAACCTTTGTTCCCTGAAAGAACGCTCTTTCACAAAGTATCATATCTAATAAATGTCCTAGATAGGATGTATAATTTACAATGAAAAAGATAAAAATATAAATAAGATTGACTATTTAAGGATATAGGCAAAAACCACATACTTCAGCTTAACACACAGCGATTGGGTTGTCCTGTGCGTTAGTTTAACTGGCAATAATAGGTGAGTAGCTGATATGACGTATATGTAATAACTATTTGTATAAGCCGGGAGAAATTCTTTACGGTTTATTGAGCTGGTGTGCAGGGTCAAAGGTTGTCTAATTTCGCATTCATCACAGGAGGTCACGCAGTGCTCTGTGTGATCAGTTTTAAGGAGGTTAGAATATCTAATTAGGGTCGCAGTCCAGACGACGGATAGCGGTGATTGCTCCTTATATGGGTTTGAGTAGACTATTTTTAGCGTACGGGAGAAGTGTTGCTACATATGCAATAATGCGAGGTGTCGGTTTCGTTGAAAAGGGTGATATTTACGTGTTCATTTAGTTCGTTCTCTACCTGTGTGTTTATTACAGATTAAATTTTAATCGAGATTTTTTTTACAGACTCTATGATTTTGTTTTATTTAACTCTTATTTGTAATGATTACTAATCAAACTTGCAGTAGCAACATGTAAAAATTAACTAATCCGACATGCTGTAATATATTGAAATAATTAATTAATCTGATTTGATGTAACGTCTTGTAAATGTTTATTTAATTAATCTGACTTGCTATATAACATCTTGTTATAATTAATTAATCTGACTTGTTGTAACACCATATAAATGACTAACTAACTAATCAGACTTGCAACTGCCCCGGGCAATGATTAAGTAGCGTGACTTGCTGTTGCCCCATGTATTGATTAACTAATTAATCAAAATTGATGTTGCCCCATGTAATGATTAACTAACTAATCAAAATTGATGTTGCCCCATGTAATGATTAATTAACTAATCAAAATTGATTTTGCCCCATGTAATGATTAACTAACTAATCAAAATTGATTTTGCCCCATATAATGATTAACTAACTAATCAGACTTGATATTGTCCCATGTAATGATTAACTAAATAGTCAGACTTAATGTTGCACCATGTAATGATTAAGTAATGTGACTTGCTGTTACCCCATGTAATAATAATGTGACTTCCTGTTGCATCATTTAATGATTAACTAACTAATCAGATTTGCTGTAGTTCCATGTAATGATTAACTAACTAATTAGACTTGCTGTTGCCCCATGTAATGATTAACTAATGTGACTACTGCTGCCCCATGTGATGATTAACTAATCTGACTTGCTGTTGCCCCATGTAATGATTAACTAATGTGACTTGCTGTTGCCACATGTAATGATTAACTAATGTGACTTGCTGTTGCCCCATCTGATGATTAACTAATGTGACTTGCTGTTACCCCATGTAATGATTAACTAATGTGACTTGCTGTTACCCCATGTAATGATTAACTAATGTGACTTGCTGTTACCCCATATATAAATATAAATATATATATATATAATTGTGTTTATGAGTATATATTTTATTAAGATAATTTTAATCTCTTATCTTGTCTTGGTTTTAGGTAGTATAAATATATATGCATCATTAATGATTGTCATTTATATTTAATAAATGTAATAATAGATCACTATATTTGTTTTATTGTCTCTACACACGTGCACTGTTGCGCGTTTAGTGTAAATTTGGTAAATCATTGTTTAGCATTAATCAGTTTTTAGTTAATCATTGTTTGGTGAATCATTGTTTAGTTAACCATTGTTTAGCATTAATCATTGTTTAGTTAACCATTGTTTAGCATTAATCATTGTTTAGTTAACCATTGTTTAGTTAACCATTGTTTAGTATTAATCATTGTTTAGTTAACCATTGTTTAGCATTAGTCATTGTTTAGTTAATCATTGTTTAGCATTAATCAGTTTTTAGTTAATCATTGTTTAGTTAATCATTGTTTAGTTAACCATTGTTTAGCATTAATCATTGTTTGGGTTAATAATTTTTCATTTTATATTATTTTATAGAGGTGCGGCCAGTAACCCCGCCCCTTGATGGTGATGCGGAGAGGAAATCTTTGCCCGAGAGGAAGATAACCGTAGCAAACACAGATCTACTTTTTAAACTGTTTGAAAACATCGACGATAAAAAATCACCAGCAACACTGCGATTCAAAAGAGGGAGGTGAGTTCAAGTGTACTCTAGACTAAATTGACCTCAGCATTAAATACAAACGTTGCTATGAATAGAATAGCACATCTTAACTATTACCATTCCAATTATGCTTGAGTTATCGTTGATGGTATTTGTAGAATGATTTTATTCAATCGTATTATACTGACTGAGATGTTCTGCTTGGTACTTAAGCACTAATATGAAGTATTATACTGAGGTGTTCTGTCTACTGCTTGGTACTTAAGCACTAATATGAAGTATTATACTGACTGAGATGTTCTGTCTACTGCTTGGTACTTAAGCACTAATATGAAGTATTATACTGACTGAGGTGTTCTGTCTACTGCTTGGTACTTAAGCACTAATATATGAAGTTCTGTCTACTGCTTGGTACTTAAGCACTAATATGAAGTATTCAAAACGGCAATGCTATAACAATATCGTACTCATATCTCAAGGTCAAGAACAGCCTTTATCAGAGCTCTACAAACTCATATCTCCAAGGTCAAAAACACCCTTTTTTGAGCGTTCTGCAAACTTATTTCTTCAAGGTCAAGAACAACCTTTATGAGCGCTCTACAAACTCATAAATCCAAGGTCAAAAACACCCCTTTTTGAGACCCTGCAAAGTTATTTCTTCAAGATCAAGAACAGCCTTCGTTAGTACTCAATAAATTCTTCTGTCAGTGTCCCAAATTGTAAATTATTCATAAGCGCTTTACACATCTGTTTTTTTCAAGCCAAAAGCATCGTATCGAGACCAAATCATATTTCCCAGATTTACGGTAACTTTTTTGTCACTCCTCCAAGACCCAAAACATCATTTGTGAGCGCCTACAAACCCATCTCTCCCACGTCGAGAATATCATTGGTAGCCTCTCTGCAAATCCATCTTTTCAAAGCCAAGAATGTATTTTAAAGCATTCTACAGACCCATCTTTCCAAAGCCAAGAACATCGATGGCGGTGCTCTACAAATCTAACTTTCCAAGGTCAAGACCATCAGTGGTGGTGCTGTACAAAACTAGCTTTCCAAGGTCAAGACCATCAGTGGTGGTGCTCTACAAAACTAACTTTCCAAGGTCAAGAACATCATTGAAGGTGCTCTACAAATCTAACTCTCCAAGGCCAAGAACATCATTGAAGGCGCTCTATAAATCTAACTCTCCAAGGTCAAGAACATCATTGAAGGCGCTCTACAAATCTAACTCTCCAAGGTCAAGAACATCATTGAAGGCGCTCTACAAATCTAACTCTCCAAGGTCAAGAACATCATTGAAGGCGCTCTACAAATCTAACTCTCCAAGATCTAGAACCTCATTTCTAGGCACTCTCTGCAAGATCTTGTCTCCAGGGTGAAGAACAGTGACTCAAACTGTTTCTCCATACAAAGCAAGAAATGTCATTCATGAATGATTTAAAAACTAATCTTTGTGCTTCTGAAAAGAGATTATACATAAACGAATATTGTATTTTGAAAGATTAGGGTCTTATTTTAATCTCTTACTTCTTTGTGAGTGAAATACAATATTTTAAAAGTAGTTCATTATATTTTCTTATTGATTAATCCTTTTCCTCATGTTTATAGACCAAAAAGACCACTGACCAAAACTGCCACAAAGGGAATGATTTCTGGAAATGACCCATATCTCTTGGATGCCATGGCTGACTCTCTGTTCCCACAGCTTTCTATTGAGAGCTCTCGGCACAGTGGAAACTCATCCCTGCAGCTGGTGACTGTAGGAAGTGGAGATAAAACCGTCACTCTCCCATCACTCACCTTGGAACAAAACTACCCACAAATGTTGTCAGAACTTGTCATGCATATTTAAATGTACAGCATTCACATATTTATAAACTGTTTATATTTAGTTGTAAATGTATCTTTTAGAAGAGGTCATTTGAAAGTAATATGTATATTGCACACACTTGTACATACATTTTTTCACTTTGGCAGATTCAGCATCTCTTCCCCATAAACCTTTTAATTCTTTTATTTATTATTGTTTATTATTGGTGGAAGACTAAGAAAATATAGAAGGATGTAAACTTATAGACTATAAATTACTTGTTCATAAAATTTATAGTTTTCGATCAGATCTGCTTGTAAGTTTCAAATACATTGAAGTGCTTAGTGGCAATACATTTCAAATACATATTCAAATCTGTTAAGAATTATTTTATAGAAAATAAATCAAAATCCAATTAGCATAAAATATACATTTTTCAATCCATGCTCAGTTCATGATTTTTTTAATTCCTTACTAAAATTTTATATGAAAATAACCTCTTGTTAAATAAAATAATAATATTTCTATACCATTTACTGCATATTAAATACAATAATAATGTTCCCATCAAAATTACATCACATTAAATAAACTAATAATGTTATTGTCAAAATTCATTCATATTAAAATCTCACACAAGAAAAATGGCTTAAATATTTATTACAGTCAGTGTTCTACAATTAAAAATTGATATTCTCCTCTTATTTTAAGATTAAGAATAAAATATTTACTAGACAGCAGTATAACCAGTCAGACTAAAGACTGAAATATGCATAAAAAAAACTACTCCACCTTTATTAAAGTATAGCAAGTTCTTTGCTTATGTGAATTTAAATTTATGCAACCTAATATTTAGGCATTTTAATTTCATTTGTGCATCATACTTAAAGTAACATGAACCAAGATGTGCATTTCAGACCCTTAGTTCTTAGTCACATTACACAGGCAAATAACTAAATGCTCCTATGTTTCAACAATGTATATGTGATACAAAGGCCACTTAGTTAATGGATATGATTATTGTTACTTAATTAATCATTCAAAACTAATTACAAGTGATGAGAAACTTAATTTATTTTATTAATGATCCTCCAACAGACACCACTTGTCTCTCTCACTTGGTGGATATGCTGCATGTAAACGCTTTCTCTCTTCCACAATATTTAAAGATAAACATTTACTGTCACACAATATTCCATAGGTGGAAAACTTCTTCCTAAAGGAGAAGACAAATCCATCTTTAATCTATATTTAGTGAGCCTCCATCCACCCACTTTCTTCTCCAAAATAAGGTTATCATTATGTGTAAGAAAGTCAATAAATTTAACAATAAATTTATTAAATCAACAATCAAATATACATATGACAGATACAATGGAAAAGATTACATCAATATTTTCACGAAACCACATTTGAATATTTTCTGTAATTCAAAGTCTTATGCCTCAAATACAATTCAACAACAGCATCAATCAAATCACAGGATAGTTCTTATCAAAGAACACAGAGTTAGAGATAAGCGATAATAGTTTTTACATAAACTGCATTAACTACTGCCTCAACAGTCTTCCACTTGCTTTTGCAACATTGTTACAAATTATAGTTCAGTTCAAGTTCCACATATTTCTCTCTTCACATTGAAAACAGATTTGCCACTTGTTCTTTCAAAGTCAACCTGGGCTTTTTCTGCCATTCCAGTTTGTTCAAGCAGAACAGCAATTTTAGTAATTTTTAGTAATTCCCCATACCAGAAATGTTCTCAATGTAGTCAGCATACTTTGCCACCATACATCAGAAAAGTGTAGTAATTCCTTTACACTTACACACACTGTTTCCCACCTCTGCCACCATCGGTTGTAGCAGTTTACAATCAGGGAACCAGAAGATTCATATCACTTAGAAGAAAAAGGCTGCTTGCCCTGAAAAACATAATCAAGGAGCAACACTAAGTTTCCAGTTTATCACTTTATAACTCTATTCTTTCTTACATTCTAATCTCAACTTACAATTTCCTGCAATGGTATTTATTTGCCCGATAGACACAGACATAATAAATACAGCATATCAAGACATTGTCAAATGCTTAGAATACCATATGTGAGCAATTTAGTTCAAACATTTGTAGAAATAATAGTCTACTCACATAATACATCTTATTAAAACATATCATATCAGTAGCAAAATGCATGAAATATTTCTAAGTCCATTCTCTCTCAACCAGTCAGTTAACTCTCCATCAAGCTAACGGCTGCCTTTCAAGACCAGACTTCTTCAAATTCAAGTGATCAGATAATAGATTTCTCTACAGCAGGAAAACTTTTAGATCTCAGCCCATTGGCTGGTTTCGTTCTTGTAAATCATAACCAGTGGATAATAAAAACTACTCATGCATTTGGGATGGTTTGCATTACATCAGCAATTTCTAGCATATTCTCAACTCAGTTTATTTCAAATCAGACACTTTCAAAAATACCATGTTAGGGAATGCCCAAGGTCAGGTTACTCTGACAATTTAACAATTTATATAACAATTAAATTTTAAAATAGGGATAGGCAAACTTACTCTGCCATAGTATTAGTGAACATGTACAAACATGATTACTTCATTGAAAAAGAAAGAGGACTTTTTATGATTTTTGTTTACCAAAGAGTCTCAGGAATACATAATTTGTATAAACAGAGAACTCACTGTACATTTATCATCTAAAATTTATGTCATAAATACCAGAGTGAGGTATGT
Organism: Sinotaia quadrata; assembly: GCA_028829895.1. Taxonomy (NCBI): domain Eukaryota; kingdom Metazoa; phylum Mollusca; class Gastropoda; order Architaenioglossa; family Viviparidae; genus Sinotaia; species Sinotaia quadrata. The sequence goes on from CM054179.1 coordinate 57,693,323, forward strand.
ACAAGTGTTTGCACTACAGAATACACTAGTTCTGCCCTTGGGTATCAAAGTTCTTTGGTGGAAGCTTACATTACAGAATACACTAGTTCTGCCCTTGGATACCAAAGTTCCTTGGTGGAAGCTTACATTACAGAATACACTAGTTCTGCCCTTGGATATCAAAGTTCCTTGGTAAAAGTTTACATTATAGAATACACTAGTTCTGCCCTTGGATACCAAAGTTCCTTGGTGGAAGCTTACATTACAGAACACACTGGCACTGCCCTTGGTGGAAGCTTACATTGTTATATACAGTAATTCTTGTTGGTGAGAGGATGCAGAGCAGTTCACCTTTGCATATTTATTTTCTATTATTCTTGTATGTGTAATTTTAGAGTTTGTCTTTCCATGATCTCTGTATTTTGAAATATTTACTTTCATAAATATAAAATACCTAATTCTGTGAGTATGTTTACATGTGATGTCTTACATATAGGCACATTTTGTTGTGTTCAGAATTTATACACCAAGGCTGGTTCTGTGATAATGAATACGGCACTGAAAGTTCTTTTTTTTTTTTTGACTATTCCATCCATTTTACTGTTTTCTATTTTTAGTTTTATTAATTCAAGCTAAGTGCACTTGTGATAACTGCCAATAGGTTACAGTGGTTTGTTCTTATATTTTATATTTTGCTTTTTGATCCTTTAAAACTGAAAATCACTGTCAACTTTAACACAAAAGGTATCAGTTGTGTTTGTTGTAAAACTATGAAAATTCCATTTTGATCAGATATTTTTATTTTATTTTATGACAGTCAGGTGTCAAGTTTTGTCACTGAAAACATTGTCAAGAGCATTTTGCTTGTATTCACTTGTATTGTCATTGTATATTTTTTACAGTTGCTTTAAGCAAATGACTAGACATATCAGAACTTTTTATGAATGTTTATTTAACAGTTGGTATGTCTGTTAAGATTGTCATTAACTTAAGATGAAAGAGTTAATATATTTACTAGAAGCAAATTTAAGAGTTAGCATGAATAAAGTGTGCACATTAATATATACTCAGGAAGAAAAACTGGTAAAATTTCTGAAACAAAGAATGTTTTTCACTATAAGCATGAACTGATGTTTGATTTGTTATTAAACTCAGTTTTCCTTGCCGTCCATATTATTAAATTTATTGTTACATTGTTTATATATATTTTTCTTTAAATTTTACATATGTTTTAAACAAACTGACTAAACACCTACAAAAACTGTGATAATTACCTGTTTAAAGCGTGTAATATATTCTCATTCTGATTAGTCAAGTAACAATCATTATTATTAAGAAGAAATTAAAACATTTTTCATAAAGTAATAACAATTAAGATGTTGAATAAATTTAATGTTGGATCAGTTAAATGACTTTTCAAAATCCCAAACAAAGTTTGTTGATTTTCAAGTTCACTCAATACTTTTTGTTTTCTCAGAATTATTAATTATCTTCTGTTTATTCCATTTCTTTATACTTCATAAGGGTTAACAGAAGAATGAACTAATGTCTGTCTATCTATCTATCTATCTATCTATCTATCTATCTATCTATCTATCTATCTATCTATCTATCTATCTATCTATCTATCTATCTATCTATCTATCTATCTATCTATCCATCCATCCATCCATCCATCCATTCCATCCATCCATCTTGCAAATATCAGTAAGAAATATACTCAGAGAATTTTATAATGTGTTCACCTTATGTGATATATCTATAAGAAGATTAATGAGTATCAATAATGTGAAATTTGATAGGAATATAAATATCATAGATAAAGAATTATGCTGAGTTCGACTTACAGTTACTTTTGTCTGATGAAAATGAGTTTTAAATCATGAATACTAAGTAATGCATCACATCAGCTTCATAAAGTCATCTTTATTACTAATAATAGAGGATGATTACTTTTAGAAGTATAAACACCATACAGGTCTTTGTGAGAAATGCCCAATAACAAAGCAAATTCATTGTGGAAGACATTATCTGCTTACTGAAGTGCTTTAAGGTATTAAATACAAAATTAATATAAAATAATTAAGTTTAATATCTGGATTACATTATTTGAATGGTAAACTCAGTAGATGAATAAAATATATAAATAAATATTCACTTTTTGTGTTATATTACCATTTCTTCTAAGATTCCAGTTTTAAATGTGTCCTGATGCCTTATGTATTTTACACAATTTATAAAATGAGATTTAGCTTGTGTTAATAATAGCTGAAGACCCATTAAAACTCTCCTTACACATCTTTCGTTCTAGGATTGTTACAGGAAGATTTTTCTCTTTGAGAGCAAATGGAATTGTGCACTGTTGTAAGTGACAAGACTGGCTTTACCTGTTCTTAATGACAAAACTGGCTTTACACTGTTGTCAATGACAAGACTGGCTTTACACTGTTCTCATTAGCTGAATTTTCTTTTGAAATTTATGCACATATATACACATTTATATTGTACATTAGAGCAAAGACAGTAGAACTAGATAGTTCTCACATCAGCAGCCCTCTCTAGCCCGGATGTACTTTTATTCTTATACAATAGAGCAAAGACAGAAGAACAAGATAGACCTTACACCTCCAACTATCCCCGGCCTAGATGTAGAGATGTGTGTTTACATTATACAATAGAGCACAGACAAAAGAACTAGACAGACCTTACACCTCCAACTATCCACAGCTTAGATGTAGAGAAGTGTGTTTACATTATTACATTACAGCAAAGACAGAAGAACTAGACAGACCTTAACCTCTTACTATCCCTAGCCTAGATGTAGAGCAGTGTTGGATTTTTTGTTTATATTAATTATACATTAAAGACAGACTAGACAGACCTTGCACCTCCAACTATTCCCAGCCTAGATGTAGAGCAGAGTGCTTTTAATTATAGGCTTTTATTATAAATTACAGCAGAAACAGATAGAGCTCATATATCACTGTCTATCTCAAGATTAGACACAAGATCGTGCTTCTTCCTTAATTCCATAGAAAGCACCCAAATCATTTTCGATACAAGATTTGTGTAAGGGAGTTAATCTTGGGACGTTAGTAATTGTTTTGAAAGTATTTTGCATTGCGCAAAATCTTCTTTTCTTTTAAAATTATTTTCTTTCTCACAAGTTTTAGAAAAGAATATGAGATGTTAGAAATGGAATGGAGAGTACTTTTGACATGTCCAATAAGAGAGCATTCAGAGAAAATTAAGATAATTATATTTGTCATGTGAGAACAAATAGCATTTTTATTAATTTTTGTGTTTCTTACTTAATTTTCATTAATCTAGGCTAAAAGAATATTTTACTGACAAATTACTTTACACCAATGAGTTATTTTATATATAAATTCACTTACAGCATGCATGTATTGAACATCTTTTCACATTTATTTTCAAGAATATGTTGTGATGTTTGGACATAATTTCTCTCTCAACATGTAATATGATTTTGTCAAGTATTTATTTGTTTCACGAATATGCTGGCACTTGGATGAATGGTGAATGGTGCTAAGACTAGTTTATGAATAAAACAATGAATAGTTTTCATTATGTTGTGTAAACATTTTGGGAGAAATATTTTGTTAGTATTCCATTTTTTTAAAATAAAGTATTTTCTTTGCCCAATTTATTTTTAATACATAAACTCACCTGCTAGTGCTCATTGAGATATATACTGTCACATAACACTCCCACACACAGGCATACACACACACACATACAAACACACAAACATACATACAAACACACACACATACATACACACACATACACACACACACACACATACAAACACACACACATATACAAACACACTATGCTTCCATTTCATTAGTGCCCCCAAGAAAGGAAATGCTTATTTGTTTTCATCTGCAACTTGCTTCCCTTATTCTTCCCCACCAGTAATGGAGATGACCATTCAGACATTATCATCCACAACTTGCTTCCCTCATTTGTGCCCACAAGTAATGGAAATGACCATACAGATATCATCTACAACTTGTTTCCCTTATTTGTGCCCACCAGTAAAGGAAATGACCATACAGACATTATCATCCTCACACATACAGAATGAACACATCTGACTGCTGGTATTCAAGAAAATTAAATAAATGGAGGGGGGGGGAGGGGATGAAAGCTTGAACTTTATTATATTGGATCTTTTTCTTTACTTTTCATTTATATCAACCATCATTTTTGTAAGATTTTTCAGAAAACTTGTTTTAAAGTAAATGCCATCCAAAGACCAAAATGTCATTTGATATGTTTTGCAACACTGATGTGCCGTCCAGTTTTAAAATATTAAGTTACATTTTTATTATAGCAATTTTTTGTTTTTTATCTATTCAAATATTTAACTTTGATTCCACATTGTATATATGTATATTTCATATTATTTATAAATATATATTTATTGCTGTTATTATGAGAATGCTCTTTATGATAAGTATTTATTGTTTGTTGTGTACATAACTTTTGGCTTCAAAGATGTATTGATGATTGCTGTGCTAAATATATATATGATCATGATGATTATCAGCATCATGAAGATTTGTATTGGTAAAGGTATGATGAGGTTGTTTAAAGGATAGAGGGGAATGGAGTGGGGGGTAAGAATGACAAATTCTCTCTCTTTGACTGGCTCTTTTCAACTCTTTTTCCATATTATTCTGAGTCGTTAATCACTATGCATTAATTCTAGACATGTCTAAATTATTTTGTTCATATAAAAAGGAACTGGTAGTGAAAGGAACATAATACTTTGTAGGAAAAGCTATTTTTACATCATGTTAGATATTGGCAGTCATAAAAGTTTCAGAACCATTTAACTGGAATGTTATGTTATTGTTTTATTGTACCTTTTTACTCTGGGTGTCACTGATCAATAAAACAATCTTAGAAATTTTTTTTTTTTTTTAAATGTTACTATTTATTTATTTTATTAATGGCAGTCACTTTCTTTTGTTTGTTTCCATTTTATTTTGTCAACTGCATGCAATTGTCATTTCTTTTATTTTTTATTTATGTGAAGTGTGTGTGTGTGTGTGTGTGTGTGTGTGTGTGTGTGTGTGTGTGTGTGTGTGTGTGTGTGAGAGAGAGAGAGAGAGAGAGAAAGAGAGAGAGAGAGAGAGAACGTGCAAAACATATTCATGCACACTACCTCCCACTCCATCCTGTGTCAAGGAAGAAATATATATATGAACTCTTTCTGTTTGAGTCACACCATAAACACATCTAAATTCTGTCTGTTTGATCCACACCAAGAAATATGTCTGAACTCTTTGTTTAAGCCACACCAAAAATATGTCTGAACTCTTTCTGTTTGAGCCACATCAACAAATAGGTCTGAACTCTTTCTGTTTGAGCCATACAACAAAAATATCTTAACTCTTTCTGTTTGAGCCACACTAACAAAAATATCTGAACTCTTTCTGTTTGAGCCACAACAAAAATATCTTAACTCTTTCTGTTTGAGCCACACAACAAAAATTTCTGAACTCTTTCTGTTTGACCCACACCAACAAATATAAAGCTCTTTCTGTTTGAACCACACACACAAAAATATGCCTAAGCTTATTCTAGATACAAGGAATGTGTTCAAATGTGAATCTATTCACAAAGCAATCTATGTCTATGCTCAGTTATACTGTTTAACAGTAATGTCTATACTCAGTTAGACTGTTACACAGTAATGTCTATGCTCAGTTAGACTGTAAAACAGTATGAGTCAGTTATGATGCCAACTGATTTATCAATGATGTCTTCACAATCAAACAGCAAACATAAAGTTGTAAAACATTATAATTTCTATAAACAAGATATACACATGCATCAATTAATAAGAAATCAGGATGACATTCACAAGGTTCTTTACTTTCTGACCAGACAATATTTAATTTTCTGAACTAGGAGTACAAGCTGAATACTGAGAGATATATAAAAAATATACATAGAAATATGTGAACATGTTCTTGTAATGATACATTTTTATTGTCATAAATTCTTTATTAATTAATCCTATATTTGACATAAATTTGAATATGTATAATTTTATTATCAAATGAATGAATTTTTAGATGTTTGGTATGCATGAACAAAAATCTCTATACTTTTTGCAAATGCATTATGAAACCTCTTACAAATGCATTATAAAATTATAGAAAATCTAAAAATGTGCAATCAAGCATTTGGAATTTTGAATAATTATTATAGATGATTTGTTCATAGGCCATTGTTATTGGTTATTTTAATTGTATATTTTATTAATGATTTAATGAAGTCTATCCAAACAACATGTCAACATTCACTGTTAATTATGTGGTACTATATCTCTATACTAATACATTTAATTAACTAACCTTTTTTTTTTTTGGCATATAGAGAGAACAGCTAGTAATAGTGCCAGCCAGCACTGTTATACTAAAAATGCATAAATAAGAAATCCAATGTAAAAGTTTTAATTATTTTTTATATAAATCTATTATAAGCATATATTTATTAATTTATTAATTATTTGTTTAGGAAAATACTATCCATAAACTTTTTTGAAAATCCCAGCTCAAGCAAATTGAATATTTTTATTAAAAACTGTTTAATTAGCCAACAGTAAATAATTTGTAGTTACTGTATCTTAGATGCATTGTTTAATGTATACACTATGGACATAAAAGAATATGAGGATTTTAAATTGAGAATTAAATTTATAAATAAAGAAAAGTTTAAAAAGAGTCTTCTATCTACTAGTTTATTTATCATAGTTATACTAAAGGATAGTAAGTTATGAGATTTTTAATAAACAAGCAAATTCATCAAGGAAACTGACTGATACTATCTTCAACCGACTTAAATTCATTTATAAATCTAAATTTACCACCAATTAGTCATTTGAATAAGACAGTTTTAAAAAAAGACTCCAAATATTGCATATAATATGTCATAATAAAAAATAAAGTTTTAAAGTCCATCAATAAATACATAATATAATGCGAGTTTTTCTACACCAAATAAGCATTTTTATATTTTTGGATAATCCAGTACTAATGTCAGAGATCATCATTGCAGGTGCCACTATCTAATGACAGGAATTTTTCTGGAGGACCTAACAAGATCCATCTACTTATAGACATACTTGTATTTAATACATTCTTCATTCACATAAACTTCAGAACAGAATCCACCAAGCATTTGCTGTACTATACTAGCACTTAGAGAATACAATACACTGTACATTTGGAGTGGTTTCTCATGTTCTTAGCACATTATAAAAAAAATTTTTTAAATATATATTTTTAATGAAACATATATTTAATCTGTTTATTGGTACTTTAGTATTCATTTTCTTAATATCAAATGTACTTTTAAATGGCAGTAAAAAGAACACAATTAAAAAAATGTAAAATCTTCAAACTAAAGATAATACACTAAAGGTACACAAATCAGATGTACTACTTTTGTACAGGTAGATAGGGACTGGTGGTAATAAATGTGACAGATCTGTTCACAACAAGTAACACTTTGTTTAAATTATTATATACAAAGGAGCCCTGGATTTCAAGTGTGGCATACACCATCTCAATTGCAATATCATACACTAAAAGGTGGAAGAAATAGCACCAAAGTTTCTTCACAACAATTATCAACTGATAACAAAATAAGGAAGCCTGAAAAAGTATGAAAACAAGACAAATTAAGAATACAATAAATTGAAATAAAACAAAATGAGAACAAAACAAGTCAAATGCCATAATTAGAGAGATTTCAAAAATAACGTTCCATTAAAATGTCACATGCACACTATTGCAAACTATGTTAAGATCCACTGGAAAATTATGCACATGCTCAGAGAAATTTTTAACTGTCCATGACTAGGGAAGAGAAAGATTCACCACACTCTCAGGGTCAGACCTGAGAAAAATAAAATTATCTTCAGCATACACAAGAACATGCAAGCATAATGTACATCTCTACAATACACAAATAAGAAATGTTGATACATGATATACAATTTCAAACATTCATTTCTAAAAATATTTCTGTATTCTTGAAACATTAAGTTATTGCAATTAATAAGCTTTCCATTTAATGTACATCTAAAATGTTAAGGAATAAATTAATATATATCTCAACATCAAAATATTTACAGATGCAATTTGCAAATAAAACAAACTACATCTCCTTGAATCTCATAAAGAAACTTTGGGATTTATAAAATAAAAATGTACTTTCATAAGATATACTACCAGTTAAAAGAAAAACTAAAGTATTCATAATACAAAATAACTAATAATATTAGTATTGGTTATTTTAAACCCAGTCATTAGTGAACAACTATATGTGGTAAATATATTTTTAATACTTGATGATTGTGCTTTTATATTTTTAAATGCACACCCATTAACAATTTATAATAACTATACATCTATATACATGGTACATTCAATATTTGTTTTTATATGATAGTGGGTTTACTTTCTACAATCATATTGAATGTGTCCAGATGACATAACTTTATATGGAGATACTTAGTACTTTATCTTAAATGGTCCTAACATACTGTCAAAGTTTTTAAATGTTATTAGGTCAAATTTCTAATGTTACCAGGTCATGAAACATAAATAGCCAACACAAATGAAAGAGTGCTATTCCTGATAAACAAGCTGAGGCAGATAAATACAAATACAAAATAAATATAAAAAGTTTCATAAATAAAATCTCTTATAGTGAGAACTAAATTTCATTACTTTGCACATATCTTATTTTTTCTTGAAGCAAGAATTACATTGAATTATATATATATATTTTCTCAAGGTTTAAAAATCACTTTACATGACTAAATTTTACCCCAACATGGTACTTAAATACCAAAACAAAAAAATAAGCTCACGATTATATTTATTGTAATACTGCAATTATCCACTCAACCTCTTAACTCATGAACATTTTACTTTGTACCAGTAAAGAATCCATCAATGGATTTTTACAACTTTTTAATTATTTCTTTTGAAAAATGCTAACTTTGCACATATTAAAATTAGTAAATGATAAACTGATAAATTTAGTGGTTATACAGCACTGTAAATACAATGTTGGCACAATGGAGGGGGGGAGTGCCCACAGGCTTGGGGGTGCCAGATTAAATCTGGGAGAGGCTGTAGGTGAAAATGTATTTCTTTTGGTTTAAAAAGACAAAATATAATGTTATTTCTCCCTATAAACCAGGATATTTGTTTTGGTTTAAAAAGACAAAATATAATGTTATTTCTCCCTATAAAGCAAGATATTCATGATGTAAATGGTGAAAATGTCCAGACTGAGCACTAAAATATTTCATCTCTTGATTTGGAAACAGCAAATTTATAGTACCTCTCCACTACAATTGGAAAAATGCAAAACCTTTTCTTTTGTTTGTTAATCATTAACAGGAAAGAAAATACTTGTCAATTTGCACTGAGAATGTGGCATTCCTTGCTACACACCCTCCTGCCATCAGAAAGCACAAAGAAAATGATCTAAACTATGCTAAACATGTATTTTCATGACTGTAATATAAAAATATCATTCCTTGTAAATTAGACAAACAAGAGGTCAAGGGCATTTTTTAATACCAGAAATTCAACAGGTAAAGGTATATATTTTATAGAACACTATACTCATATCCTGAAAGTCTCCTTTCAGACAATACACATTTGTAAATTAAATGTATTCTGCCAGAATGATGATTATTAGAATTAACTGCAGGCAATTTAACATAAATCTTTTTGTGACGATGTGTACTTTGGAAAGACCCTATAAAATATAGTGTAACCTCACTAATCTAAAATATAGTGTAACCTTACTAATCTAAAATATAGTATAACCTCACTAATCTAAAATATAGTGTAACCTCAATAATCTAAAATATAGTGTAACCTCAATAATCTAAAATATAGTGTAACCTCACTAATCTAAAATATAGTGTTATCTCACTAATCTAAAATATAGAGGGAGGAGGGGTCCAGATTAGTTTGTAAACAAGCTGATGACCACACACATGCACACATATATACACACACAAACACCACAATCTATCTATACTTCAGTAGAAGGCTAAGTGAGAGAAGGTTAGGTCAAACAGACAGGCAGATTGCCAGACAAATAGCTAGATAGATAAACACAGATATAGAGACATGACAAAGTGAGAGGAGGTTGCCAGACAAATAGCTAGATAGATAAACACAGATATAGAGACATGACAAAGTGAGAGGAGGTTGCCAGACAAATAGCTAGATAGATAAACACAGATATCGAGACATGACAAAGTGAGAGAAGGATAGGTCAAACAGATAGGTAGATTGACATATAGCTAGATAGATAAACACAGATATAGAGACATGACAAAGTGAGAGAAGGATAGGTCAAACAGATAGGCAGATTGCCAGACAAATAGCTAGATATATAAACACAGATATAGAGACATGACAAAGTGAGACAAGGTTAGGTCAAACAGATAGGTAGATTGACAGACATATAGCTACATAAACACAGATACAGAGACAAAATCTAGTGATGTGATTTCTGGATGGGTAAGAAATAATCTGACAACACAAACCTTATCACATAAATATGAAAATTAAGAAATAATTTAACAACATAAACCTTAATGCTCCAATTAAAAATAATGAAGAAATAATCTGACAACACGAAACTTAACATACTAGACTTTAGGACTAATACAACATAGTGAAGAAATTGTATTGTTGTTGCTTTTCTGGTGCTACCCAGTTCCAATAACATACACATTTCAAACCCTATGCTACCACTGCTCTACTACTACTACTTTACTACTTCTACTTTACTACTTCTACTTTACTACCACTGTAACAAATATTTTTGCAGTTGATATTATATTTTCTTTCATTGTTAAATGTACCTTTCTAAACTTCTGTTTCTCAGCCATGACGATTTTTCCATGTTAATATTATGAAGATCTAATATGAGTACTCATTCGCCAAAGGTGTAATAAACCTAGTCTTTAGTCTTACTAAAAGAGATTTCATTCAGATCTTCCTGATGAAATTGACTTATTGAATGTTTCCATTCTGACAAATGTGAGAATGTAAAAGATTAGCAACAAAATTAAATACTAGAGCTACATAAAGATGTTGCATTAACTATAAGTATTGACTTTGTCAGTTGTGCATGTAAATGATTAGTTAAGCACTAAAGAAAACTAAATCATGAATAATTATGATGAACCCAGATTTTCTTTATCTGAAACAACGTCTTTGTATTGGTAATGATTTTCTTATCTGAAACAGCGTCTTTGTATTGGTAATGATTTTCTTTATCTGAAATGGCATCTTTGTTTGTATTGGTAATGTCTATGAAATAATGTCTTTGTACGTGTAATGATTTTTTAAAATCTGATAGAGTGTCTTTGTATTGGTAATGTTTTTCTTTATCTCAAATAGTGTCTTGATTTAGTAACGATTTTCTTTATCTGAAATAGTGTCCTTGATTTAGTAACGATTTTCTTTATCAGAACTAGTCTTTGCATTGGTAATGATTTTCTTTATCTGAAATAGTGTCCTTGATTTAGTAACGATTTTCTTTATCTGAACTAGTCTTTGCATTGGTAATAATTTTCTTTATCTGAAATAATGTCCTTGATTTAGTAACAATTTTCTTTATCTGAAATAGTGTCTTTGTATTAGTAATGATTTTCTTAACTGGATAGGTTGTCTATGAAACAAAAACATTTATATTCTAGGAGAAACAATGCCTCTATTTACTTTAACTGAAAGCAATGCTAAAAGAAAATATTTCATGATAATTAATCAGTTTGAAGAAACTGCTCTTCATTGAATATCTTGAATAATTTTTAAACTTAGCAGTTGCAGTTGCAAATCCACAATAGGAAATAATGGGGAAAAATTACAATCATTTTCCTTCAGAGTTATCTGATAGATACAGTGAATAGCACTATTTTCACTTACCGTTATCTGAAAGATATAGTGACCAAATTATTCCCTTAGTTATCTGAAAGATATAGTGACCAAATTTTTTCCCCTTATTTATTTGAAAGATATAATGACCACATTTTCCCCCTTAGTTATCTGATAGATTTAGTGACTAACACTTTCCCCCCAAGATCCTGAAAGGTCTTGGTGCTGTGGAAAACATAAACCATTAAGATTCAGAATGCAGATAGATAAAATTATTTCTTTAAAAATTAATATTTGCCTTTTATCTACACAAGGATGAAAATGATTTTACATTACTTAATTAAATGTTGCTTTTACACACACAAAATGTCTCAATCCACCCTGTCCCCATCCTATCACAAACAGAAGTCCTAGAACACTAGTGAAGCTTAATATATTTAGCTTGTAAGTCGGACTTAAGACCCACAACTGAAACTATCACATTTAGCATACAAAACAGGCTAAAGCCCCACCAGTGAAGTTTAGCACATTTAACTTGTAAAATAGGCTTAAGTAAGATCAGGCATTGAAGCTCAGCACGTTCAGCTTGTAAAACAGACTGAAGTAAATCCTAGCATTGAAGTTTAGCATTTTTAGCTTGTATAACAGGCTGATGAAGTAAGACCTAGCATTGAAGCTTAGTACATTTATCTTATAAAACAGGCTGAAGAGGTAAGACCTAGCATTGAAGCTTACTACATTTAGCTTGTAAAACAGGCTGAAGTAAAACTTAGCATTGAAGCTTAGTACATTTAGTTTATAAAATCCATCATTAGTTTGAAGATCCATCATTGAAGCTTAGTACATTTAGCATTTTTGTTTATAACTAAAATAGCCACCATAACATTATTAGAAAAAAAATAGTACTAGATACTACTACGATTATTATTATGAATTAACAATTTAAGAGATAAAGAATATTATTAACATGTTAATATTATGAGGTTTCCCTTATTATAAATCAACATAACAAACAGTACTAAAGTGGTAACTTAGTTTAGAGGATCTAATATAAATTTAAAACATATTTTCCAGTAACTGTTTCTGGAAGTACTGTTGATCAAGAAAAGTTAACATTTTGGGCATACTGTATCTGGTATGAATTCTTTACCTTTCCATAAAAATTAGAAAAATATATCAAGGAAACTAAATTAAATATAATCAATCATATTTGTAAGACAAAATGTTAAACACAGGATACACATACAATAAATAAAACAGTTGTACTTGTCAAAATAAGAATTATATTATATTATATTAATATTGTACAGAAAAGATAAATAAAATAGTTGTACTATTATATTATATTATATTATATTATATTATATTATATTATATTAAATCTTGTACAGAAAAGAAATAATACTGGTCATACACTTATATAAAAAAAAAATTTCAAACACTGTTCCAGTTTACAAAAACATGGATGTCTTGTTGGTAAATTGATTCAATGCAATTGATGTTTGAAAGGAAGTTCATATCAACACTAATAGTACATTTTAAAAATATTTAATATTCTAGAAAATGCATAAACACATATATATATATATTCTAAATGTTTATAGTATAGACAATAATACAGTAACAAAATATTTGTAAGTAAATGTTGACATTGTTGTATCACTTCATTGTATGCCCTTTCTATGAAAAATTTGAGCGATGACAAAAATATGCATTAATAAATGTTTCTATTCAATCATACTTAATAAACATGTCAATTTAAAATTAAATAAAATATTTTTTAAAAATAGTTTAATGGATTTCTTTTACAATAATGCATGGATATTTATTTGTAATAATTGATTATTAATTAAATCAATTTAAATATCTACATTTAATAATATCTAATGTGTATATTTTGTTCCATGTTTACCACACCAAGAAAAATGATGTTTCTATTTTCATGCTACACAGCATGCTTTCTCTGCTTATAATCACAGAATTTAAAATTATAAAAATGTGACAAGCCATCACATAACAACATCAGTAACAACTCATTTCTAACCACACACAAAATATACACATTTTTTTTTATAAATCCATTTTCCAGAATACAGTCATTTCAAATGTCAATCCAATGATGTGTACCATAGTATATTATGAATACACCAATGTCTTGTGTGATAGAATTAAATAAAATGAAGTGCTGGATAGGAAAAAAAAGTAAGTTTAATTTTTACAGTGTATTATAACTGTGAATACCCAAATGTCTTGATTAGGGAAGTTAGCAAAATCATAGTTTGGCATACTGGAAATATACCAAACAGTTGATTCATTGTCAACAAAATTCACATCTCTAAGCAAATTATCAGACAGCTGTTGAATCTCCTGGTGATTCCAACACATTGTCCAATGATGAATGCTGAATGGCAATAGGAGCTGAAATTTTCTGCTTAACAGACTCATTGTCAAAATTAAGCTTGAGGTCATCTCGGATCTTTTTCCCAAATGCTCTGCCTAGAGATCCCTGGAAAGATAGTGTTTTTATTATATATATATATATATGAGTGTGAATATGTGTGTGTGTGTGTGTGTGTGTGTGTGTGTGTGTGTGTGTGTGTGTGTGTGACTGTGTGTGTGTGTGTGACTGTGTGTGTGTGTGTGTGTGTGTGTGTATATGTGTGTGGGTGGGTGTGTGGCTGTGTGGCTGTGTGTGTGGGCGTGTGGCTGTGCATGTGTTTGAATTGATAACAGTATTGTAACTAAAACTAACAAGATCATTAATAATAATAAAGTGCAACAGCGGGATTACGAAAACAGAATGAACAGCCTTCAAGGATAAAATATCCTAATCAATTAACCAATCACTGCTATGATGCCTTTAATTCATTAAAGGAAAGTGTGAAAATTAATCCTTTTCTATGAATTGTGAAATATATGGGTGAAACTGATGGATTTTAGTGGTGTGAGCTTAAATTTTTATCTGTGTATCTGAGTACTGATCAAAACAATTCACAAGAAAAACGTTTCTTGGTGAAAGCTTAGATGAATAAACTAGAGTATAAATGCCTTTGTTTTGACTCTCAGTCTCTGTTATACTAAAAATATATGACATTATTAAATAATATGTAAAAGTTATATTATGTAAAAAAAAATTAAAATTAAAATAAAACAAAGTTAAAAAGAAAAGGAAAATTAAGAAATGAGGAAAAATTACTCTAATGCTGTTTATAAAATGGAAAAATGACTAATGCCAATAATAAAATAGGAAAGTGACTCTAATGCCATCTATAAACTGGAAAATTAACTCTAATGCCATCTATAAACTGGAAAATTAACTCTAATGCCATCTATAAAATGGAAAAATGACTAATGCTATCTATAAAATGAGAATGTAACTCTAATGCCATCTATAAAATGGGAAAGCAACATTTATTATTACTCTGAAACTGAGACGTCCTTTATTGCTGTCTTCAACATATTGGCCACGATATGACCTTGTGAATGTGTGACTTTTGGAACCTGCATCCATTTGTCTGCTGTTGTTATTTGTTGTATCAAGTGCCGCCCTGTAAAGTAAATGATATAGTTTTCTAGTGTTCATTATTTCTAGTTTTGCATTTGTAACTGGGTATAACCATATATTTTCTTTTTTAACATATGAAAAAATTGCATGTTAAGTTAATTTTGTTTAGTAAAATATGTACATATCCATTTCTATTTAGTATACACAACACATTTTAAGTGAGCACACTACTTTATACAGTGCAATCATCCAATCAAACATGTGAGAGAAGCATGCATCATATAATGATGCAGCATTTGCCTCAGTAGAATGACTGCACTTTGTTGATACAAATTCATAAATCTATCATATTGGTAGATACACACTCAGAATCCATAAATCAACTAATTAGTCTACAACTAATATAACTTTTTCTTAAAAATAATAATTTGCCTCTATTAATCATGCAATATGGACATTCTGAATCACTGTTACAATTATAAATGAAAATATAAAAATAAACAACAAATTCAAAAAACAAAATGAGAAACAAAAGCTTCACAAAATACTATGGCATACTTTTTATCTAAAATTGTTTTCTACATGAAAATAATATAAACCAAATTACTTCTCTTCAATGTACAAAACTTTAGCTGAGTGGAGTGTGGAAAAGCAGCAAAATAACATAAAACTCATCTATTCAAAAGAATGCTGAAATCAACAGTTTTTCAAAGTAAATGTAATAAAAAAAATAAAAATCTGTGTTTAAAAATAAACAAAAGAAGACAATAGATTATTTTAAAATGAAAATTACCATTATAAAATTTAAAATAAAAGAAAGTAATATTTCATTTACACCAGAAAATTAACCCAATCCTAGAAATGATTTGAATAAATAAATAAATACAAATTATACTTTAAAAAAAAAAAACTAAATGCAAATAAAATAAAAGAAAGAATAATGCTGCTTTTCAATCACAAGAAACTCCCTAAATCGAACACAATAATGAGGCAATAAAGGTAAATATGGTAAGAACTCCCCAATCACACACAATATTTGGAAAATAAAGGTAAATATGGTAAGAACTCCCCAAATCACGCACAATAATGGGACAATAATTATAGTAAGAAACTCCCCAAATCACACACAATAATGGGATAATAAAGGTACTGGTAAATATGGTAAGAAACTCCCCAAATCACACAATAATGGAACAATAAAGATAAATATGGTAAGAAACTCCCCAAATCTCACAAAATAATGGGACAATAAAGATAAATATCATAAGAAACTTCCAAAATAACACACAATAATGGGAAAATAAAAGTAAATATTGTAAGAAACTCCCCAAATCACACTCAATAATGGGACAACAAAGGTAAATATGGTAAGAAACTCTCTAAATCACACACAATAATGGGACAATAAAGATAAATATGGTAAGAAACTCCCCAAATCACACACAATAATGGGACAATAGAGGTAAATGTG
This sequence comes from Sinotaia quadrata, assembly GCA_028829895.1. Taxonomy (NCBI): domain Eukaryota; kingdom Metazoa; phylum Mollusca; class Gastropoda; order Architaenioglossa; family Viviparidae; genus Sinotaia; species Sinotaia quadrata. Next base: position 57,710,241 of record CM054179.1, read on the forward strand.
ATAAGAAACGTACTGTTATACAATGCCAGTCACGTTTGCAGAACATTTCTCAAGCATAATTTAACAAAACAAAAGAGAAATAAAGTAAAGTAGCTCTTAAATAATAAACAAACAATTTAAAACAAATGTGATTCCCTGTGGACAAAAAATGTTATACCTCAGTATTTTTATCCCAGTTTGGTAAGACCTGAAATACAATTTGGTATTGTTTTCTTAAGTCTGCATATTCCTTATTTTTCTATTTAAAAGTATGTCTTCTTAGAAATATATTTATATAAAACTAGGTATATATATATATATATATATATAATTTAACATTGCACTATATGAGTTATCTATTTTTTTTATTTTTTTTTTTACATTCTTCAGTCATTTAGTTTTCTATTTATATATTTCATTTAAAACAAATTTTACTTTTTATTTTCAAATTAATCAGTCATTAAACTGTCATTATTATTTAGATAAGAAATATTAAATAACTTAAACTTAGCTATTTTATTTTTGCCTCCATATATAATTATCTTTTCTTAATTAAAAAACAAAAACAATCATATTTGATAATTATTTATTTATTATTAATTATGCATATGTGAATATTTGTAATTAACAATCTATTCAATGCATTGTCTTCACTGTGTAATGTACACAAAGTAAAATTAAAACTGTCAGGTCAGTGTTAAGTACCTATTTGTAATACAATGATTAGCATTGGGTAATATAATCCTCATTATTAAGAGGCACTGTTTACCTTGAAAATACCTGCCACAGTCCTCATCTTTCAAAAGATTTTTTTGCAAATAGATCTTTGTGCACTGTGATCAGACAGAATAGATCGCTGTGCACTGTGATAAGATTTTTTTATGAATTGTCTCTGTGTGCTGTGATCAGATTTTTTGTGACTAGATATCAGTCAATATGATATGATGAGAACTCTTTTGTGACTAGATATCAGTCAATATGCTATGATCAGAACTCTTTTGTGACTAGATATCAGTCAATATGATATGATGAGAACTCTTTTGTGACTAGATATTAGTCAGAACACCTTGAACAGACACTTTTTATTCACACACACTTCTTCTGACACTTCTGGTTCTCTCCAATGTCCTGTCACCAGATCTGTTTGTACATCTGTACTAATGCACTGCACTAATTTAACCCCATTCACTAACAATTCAGCATTGACGTGACCCTATTCAGTAAGAATTCAGCTCTGATTTTATCCCAATCAATAAAAGTTTTGATGATACTGCCGGTCAAGATTTTTCCAACTCATATACCTCCTATAACTTTCCAGGCTTGTAAAAAAAAATGTAAGAAAAAAAGAAAAATGACACCTACCTTGATCTAAAAAAATAAAAAAAAATAAAGAGATGTTCATTTAGAGTGAGAGAGAAAAAACACAGCGATAATTCCTCATCTGATACCTGATGTGAAAATATAAATACCTAAGTGCTATTAGTATTATATATAACAAACTCACTTTTTCACAAATACTAATTCGTCTCCAGAAAATCACATCATTTAATGTAGCAAGTCTCTATTTTATGCTCATTTTACAGATGTTTTACTGAGTCAGTTTAATAATCCTTTTATCATTCTTACTTTTTAAAAAAATGTTGTACACTCCTTTTAAATATATGTTATCAAGTCTTGTAATGTGGTTTGAGTGAAAAGAATTAGAAAGGGCTTGAAAACATAAAATGTGGAAAGGTGACTAGTGAAAGGAAAAAAAGCCTGGATCAGCTTTGCAAATATTTGGCTGTTTGAAAAGTGAGAGTGATTCTAAAAATCACTACTCATGTATTGGCAAATTACTATGATTTAGTCCCTTCTGGCTGCCTTTTTCAAAGTTTTGTATTGTTATATTTGTATACATGTACTGTGTGTAATGAATATGTGGGAGTGTTTATATTGTTATATTTGTATGAATGTTATCTATATGTGCACTCATATCATTGTGTAAATACTATTGTAACACTGGAAAAGCAAATAACATAAGAGATTAATTATTATATTTTTTCTTAAATTTATTTAATTTTTTTAATTTTATTAAATGTTCACTACTCTTGCTTGGAGACATATCTGGTAAATGTGAGCACAAATAACTGTTAGAGTATTGCTGAAAGTTTAACGGTCCAGTCTAGTGGCATCTAGGCGAACGTGCAACTGCATTCTTTTCACATGTCACCAGATGTGTGCCTTAGTCATGCATGAGCACACACAGAGTTCCTATAGTCATGTCACTCAGCTTTCATAAATAGAAGTAAACTCTCATAACTAACTTACTTGTAGAACATAGGCCAATGCTAACCGACTTTGTTATGAGAATTCTTAAGACTATTAATTTGGAAGAGTTATCCCTTTAAGAGAACAGATGTCCCCGCTTAAGACTAAAAATAACATAAGAAACATTTCTCGAGGACCTCACATCAACCAGTCAAGTTAATTAATCTTGTGTTCTTGATTTAACAATAGAAGTTAAAGTGCACAAGCATAGTATAAACCATGCTAAATTTATGAATAGACACTTGTCTGTACACATGTCCCAAATTTGTGGTTTGATTTGGTTAAAGGCACAGTTTGGGTATGTTTGGAACAGTTAATATTTTGTACTTAGAATTTTGTAGAACTAAACTTTTTCTTGATGTTCTAAAGATTTTTCTGTAATTTGTTAAGTTGTATAACTGCATTTTCCATTTTTCAGGAAAACTCTAAACTGTAATTTGGAAGGAAGAACTTCTGACAAAACTGTGTATTTTGCTTGTTGTATAGATGTTTTCATTTCAGCCAGGTGAAACATTTTAATTGTATTTTTTCTCATTTTTGAGCAATGTAGCGATTATATATTTCAGCCTATTCGTTGTGGCCAAAAATGTATTGGTTTATGAATATTATGTGTGCGTGGCTGTATATGAGAGAGAGATGAAAAGAGTGGGAAACCAAAATTATTTCCTACACATGAACTGACTCCACATTAATTTTTTCCAGTGTTTCAAGCCTCAAATTATTCAGCGGTTTTCTTACTGGCATTGTTCTGTGACTTGTCCAGCCTGGTCTACTCTGATGACCTATGGGACAGAAGCCTATTGCTTCCAGCTACGTCAACTTTAATCAACTGTTGCCATTCCATGTTTGGTCGTTGACTGAAATGAATATTTTCAGCTGGAACCTCCAGCAATTCAGTGTTAAACTTCAGTAAGACATTTCTTTCAAAGAAGTTTCACAATTTTCGCCACCTGTTAGCGACAGTAATTTCTGTTGAAATGCTCTTGTTCAGCGGCCACATGATGACATGCCAAGGGGTGATAACCCGTCTGTGCAACTTTATATCAGGTGACTCAATTTCCAAAATCTATAACTATGTTCGTCTTCTTTCCATGATTTCCTACCCTTTGTTTTCCACAGTAGTTCAACCAAATATCCTAAAATACATTTGTACTCATCCACAATCATAAACTTTAGTAGTTCAACCAAATATCTTAAAATACATTTGTACTCCTTGAACAAGCAGAGACTTTGGAAATTATGAACTGAACAGTATTTGTCTAAAACTTCTCAAGAACTATAATTAATTGAAAATAATAAGCCAAATTTAATAATAAATTCTTTTAATCCCTAACCAAGGTTGAAGAGATTATTTTTTTTCATGTTGCCTGCCTTGTGATTACTATCTTTTGTTTATATATATATAAATTTCTACTTATTTTATTTCTATCCATTGTATTCAATAAATTTGTTATTGTTGTTTACACTTCCACTTCTATGTTTTAATTAAGAAAGGAGATATGCATGCTTAGGGGGTGGGGGGCTAGAGTTTATTTGTAGCATATCTTAGGAAGTGTCCCCCTAAGAGGTGTGAGGGCCAGAATTCCTATACATTTCTAGAAGTGTTTGTACTTGCAAGGGTGACAGGAGTTCTGAAACCGGTAACACTCAGAGGCTGATAGAATAAATACTTAATGGACATGTCTCTGAGGCTTGACCAAGTTTACTCCATATGCAAATTTACAAAGACCCATTACAGATGGAATTAGATTAGCGGGCTGGGAAGCTAATCGTTTAAATCCACCCAACCACAACTATCTACATGTATAATCATCTCACTGTATGAATACATACACTGTACACTCTTCTCATTGTGTGATTGCTATCTACATGTACACTTATCTCATTTTGAATATTAATATTGTGCTGTATATTAACTAATCGAAATTGCATTTAAAATACTAATACTGTGCTGCATATTAACTAATCAAAACAAAATTAGCCCATGTACAAACTAGTCATGTAAGTCTTAAGATAAGACTTATGAAACTAAACTTATTCCTTACATGTAAAACATCTTGAGCATTTATGGTGCAAACTTACTCTTAAGACAAATTTCATAGTTACATGTGAACAGCTTGAGTATTTATGATGCAAACTTAACCTCAGGATAAATGTCATAGCTACAAGTAAAACACCTAGATTATTTGTAATACAAACTTAGCTTTAGGATGTGTTATAGCTACAAGTATAATATCAGGATTACATGTATTTGCGATGTAAACTTAACCTCAGGATAAATGTCATAGTTACAAGTAAAACATCTAGATTATTTGTAATACAAACTTAGCCTTAGGATAAATGTCATGATTATAGTTAAATTATCTACAAATGTAAATGCTGACCCATTGACCACAAAAATAAATTTCCTTTGATATATATATATATGTAAATATATATAATATATTACATACACCAAAATAAAAAAACACCTTTTAATACTGACCATTTCTCCAAGTGAGTAAGAATAAGAAACATAAAATAAACCACTTTTAATAAAATTTAAAGGATATCCAAGATTAGGAAATTATTTTAAGATATTTGGTCAGGGAAGTAGCATGTCTGAATAGACTAACTCATTGTTTTTAAAAGTACCCAGTTATAACAAATAAAACAAGAGAATACAATGACTAGCATATTTTATTAGTCACCAAACTATTTATTAGTGGATCCCAAAGGAATATACAAGGGACGAAGATAATTTATTAGTTTGAAAAATATTTGTCAGGGTCTCAGAAAGAAAATACTAAGACTAATATATCTTATTAGGCTGACAAAAAAATTAGTGCAGACACAGATAAGAAAAAATACAAAATTTAACATGGGTGCAGATATGAAATGAAAAAGATAAACAATATAATATAGAATGCATACAAGTTAATCACAAAACTAGGGCAGACAACTATTCATTAGACTCTTTCTTAACTATACATTCAAAACTGATTTGTATTTATCATGAATATTTCCAGCAATAACAAGTATACTTCCAGGAATTCAAATCAAAAATGGCTAAAACTGATGAATTAACAATAATGTACATGTTTAATAAATTTCATTTCACAAATGGCTAAAGCTCACAAACTAACAACAGATATAATAAATTTCATTTCACAAATGCAGAAGAAATTTGCTTACATTAAAAATTACAGGTAAACAAACTAAAAATATAAGTATATAAACTAGAAAGTAAATAAGATAAATAAAATATATGTATATAAACTAGAAAGTAAATAAGGTAAATAAAATATACGTATATAAACTAGAAAGTAAATAAGGTAAAGGATATATTTACAAAATAAAAATAAAAAACTAAATAGATTTAAATCTAAAGAAATTAAGTAAATATATTACAAAGATAGATAACCAATGAGAATATAAGTAAATACATTAGAGAGATAAATCAAAATAAATAAACTAATAGCTCAAATATAGAGATAACATTTGAGAAAAATAAGTAAATACATTATTGATATAAATCAAAAGTAAATAAATAAACTAATAGCTCAATTACAGAGATAAATCAAAAATAATTAAATAAACTAATACTCAATTACAGACATAAATAAAATATAATTAAATAAACTAATAGCTCAATCACAGAGATAATTCAAAAGTAAATAAATACACTAATAGTTCAAATATAGAGAAGAACAGAAATCAGTTCATAAGTGATCCTAAAAGTCTATTTCAGTGACTAATTATGACAAGAAAAATGTATATTTAAATCTCAGACCATGATAAAAATTTAAAATCAGATCTTAAATGTAAAATTATATTTATCTGAATATTTTTTATATTATATTTGATTTGAGAACCAAACATTATAGTTAATGAAAATGTGTTACCATTTCAAAAAGTGATTATGACAATTATTCAATTATAGTTAATGACAATGTATTATATTTTCACATAATGGAATTTTTAATTATACTCAAGGCAATCATCATTATAGTTAATGACAATGTGGCATACACAGCTTCTATAGAAATTTGTCATAATAAAGTGATAATAACAATTATCCATTGTAATTACTGACAGTGCGTTATGTTTCACAAAAAAGAAATTTGTAATCATAAAGTGATCATGGGATCATGATAAATTATTTATCACAATAAATGCCAGCATGTTATGTCTTAATAATATAAAAAAATAACTAATCTCACAAGCGGTGTTACCTGGCTGGTCGAAGAAGGGTGTCAAGTTCTGTAGCCAAATGTCTGCGAATGTATGACTTAGATGGTGGAATAGCCAATGCTGTTGCCAGGGTGTCTGAAGTAAAAGATGGTTCCAGCACCATCATGGCTCCATGTACACCACTCTCCCGTAAGTTATCTGCAAACTCCTGAAGCATGGCAAGTTTATTATTGTAAGTACTATAACATTTTACATACTATTTTTTCTTACTCTAGTAAGTTTACAAACTATTATAAATACAGTAACATTTTGCATACTTTTTTTCTTAATACAGTAAGTTTACAGACTATTGTAACTACAGTAACATTTTACATACTATTTTTTCTTACTCAAGTAAGTTTACAAATTATTGTAAATACAGTAACATTTTGCATACTATTTTTTCTTAATATAGTAAATTTACAGACTACTATAAACACTGTAAAATTTTTTTAAAATCCATTATAATGCATTCTCTGAAATGCAATCATAAGCTGGGGACTTTTTGCAGGTCAGTCTAGAAATCAAACTCTTTGAAGACAAATAGAGCTATTAATTTCATCAGACATTTGCAATTCATACAATAGTGATGTCATGTTGGGTTGGAGAAGACTGCTTACGAAGCTATTCCCTACCTTACTGTTTTGTACTCGTATTTATTTTTCACAATGTATAAGGCAACAATCTGATTTGTTCTTTATTTTTTTCACTTTTAAAACTGTTATACTTTGGCCTATTTGTATTTCTTCTTGTAAAAAATATATGTTTTCTTATTAAAAATTGTGTTTTATGCAAATAAAGTTGTTTCAATACTACAGTTTTAAAATGTACATTTATTTCCCAAGCCAAAAATTGCTGAAAATCCACATGTTTAGTTAATAAATAAACAAACCATAAGAATACACAGGAACATGGCATAGGGAAACAGTACATTATCTCCCTTTCATTATTAACAGTTACAAAGATTTAATTACTGTCCCCCCTTGGGTCTGTCAGTACAAAGTCTGCTTGTCATTTGAGATTTTTCTCCTTCAGTACAAAGTCTGCCTGTCATTTGAGATTTTTCTCCTTCAATACAAAGTCTGCCTGTCATTTGAAATTTTCCTCCTTTAATACAAAGTCTGCCTGTCTTTTGAGATTTTTCTCCTTCAATACAAAGTCTGCCTGTCATTTGAGATTTTCTTCCTTTAAAACAAAGTCTGCCTGTTATTTGAGATTTTCATCCATAATACAAATTATGCCTATTATTTGAGATTCTCTTCTTTTAATAAAAAATCTGTCATCTGATATTTTTCTCCTTTAATAGAGGAGTTTTACTGTACTACAACCAGATAAGCAAAATTTCAAAATATGCCTAGTTAAGAAACAAGCAATTAATAGAGAATAAAATCTTCAAAAATAGTTTTAGTTTAAAATTAAAATCAACACTGAAAAAGTGTCTTCCATAGTAACTAAGTTGATTAACATGTAGGCTTCATCATAAACACTGCAATGTAAGTTTCATCATAAACACTGCAATGTAAGCTTCATCATAAACACTGCAATGTAGGTTTCATCATAAACACTGCAATGTAGGCTTCATCATAAATACTGCAATGTAGGCTTCATCATAAACACATCAATGTAGGCTTCATCATAAACACTGCAATGTATGCTTCATCATAAACAATGCAATAATTGCTGTACTTAGCAATCATTTAAAATAATTTATGATGCCAATTCATAAAATTAGGTGAAATAGACTGATCAGTTATTTTCAATAAAGCCACTTTTAAAAGCTAAAATGAAATAACATTCTTGTATATATGTAAAAACACAAACCCCAAGGTCAATAGACTTAATCCACTTTGTGACACGCCCACAGCTCCACACCAAGAGATCTGTATCAGTGTCTTCACAATGTGAACGTCGCTCATTCAATTTCTGAAATTCAAGAACAGTCAGTAATTTCAGATTTTGTACAATCACTAATACATTTGATTCAATTAATTATTATCATTCTACAAGTATTTAAAACTATTCCAAATGCAGTCTTCAAAAAGTCTACAATCATTCTACAAGTATTCTATAATCATTCTACACATATTCTAAATCTATTTAACAACAATTCTATGCCCCTTTTACAAACACTTTAAAAAAAAATTCTATAATTTTAATCTACAGTGTATTTAACAACAATTCTATGCCCCTTTTACAAGCACTTTTTAAAAAAAATCTATAATTTTAATCTATTTAACAACAATTCTATGCCCTTTTACAAACACTTTTTAAAAAAATTCTATAATTTTAAAACGTTTCTACAAGTGTTCTATAACATTCCATAAATATTCTAAAACCATTCTGAGAGCATTCTACAAGTATTCTAAAATATTACATATATTCTAAAAATTCTGTATGTATTATGAAACTATTCTGTAAAGAATTCTAAAACCGTTTTATGAGAATTCTTAAGTCTATCGAAATCTACAACTATACTAGAAGTATTCTAAAACTGTTTGACATCATTCTACAAATACTCTATAAGTATTCTAGAACATTCTGTAAATATTTTACAATTATTTACAACCATTCAACTAGTTTCAAAAACCATTCTATCAGTATTCTTGACCAATTCCAAAAGAATTTTAAAAATATTCAACAATCATTCTACTAGTATTCTGAAGCAATTCCATAATTAGTCTGAAATCTAAATCCAATTTACAACCATTATAAACCATTCTACAAGTATTCTAAAATCATTTTACAAGTATTCTAAAATCATTTTATAAATATTCTAAAACCAATTTTAAACCAATCTACAAATATTCTAAAATTTAATTAAGATTTGATTCATTTATTGCTTAAACTTGTTTCCAATAAATCTTGTAAGTGTGCATGGCATTCTTGAAACAACTTTGCTAGTACACATACATTTGTCATGACAATTTAAAGCCAGAAATAAATCATGTTCAAAATAATTCATTACTGTCAACTAATCTTCCTCAAAAATATTTCTTTTGTCATATTTAACTTCTTGACTTACCTCTTTATCAAATTCCAATCGTCTCAGCAGCTCAATAGCATGTAAAATACTTGCTTGGTGAAATTTGCGGTGAATGTCAAAGTGTTTTTCCAGATCTTTACGAGACAAGGAATTCAATATTCGGCCATCAACTAGGTTGTCTTCAAAGATCAAGCTATACTGTGGCAAACCAAGATCTGGCAAAAATCGGTGTGATACCCATGTTGGATCCATACTTGGTGCAGATGTGAACTTTCTGTATAGTCATAAAAGAATTTCTATAACTTGAATCAAAGACTACCCTTAAGCTTTACAATTCAAAACCAGGGTAAAATAGGTTTAGGTAATAAAACTTCATTGAAATCAAAGTGTATTGTTGTCAAATAAAAATCAACATTTAAATTTTTTTCTACTATAATTAAATAATATAAGAAAAGTTATAAAGATGTTATAAAGATGTCTTACAATTACAAACAAACATTATGAGGATCATAGAAAATGCAAAGGAATGTAAAATCAAATTATGCTGGACAGGAAATTCAAGGACTAATTGCTGTTTAATGTTTAATTAAATTATCTCATGAGATTATAGAGAAAAGAAAGACTCAAAAAAAGTGTTTGCACATATTTGTTAACTACTATATATCTTTGGGGCATAGGTATACAGTTTATTAACAACGACTGTACTGTATGTCTTTGGGGCATAGGTAAACAGTTTATTAACTACGACTGTACTGTATGTCTTTGGGGCATAGGTATACAGTTTATTAACTATGACTGTACTATATGTTCAAATACCTTTCTTAAAACAATATCTTTTATATTAGCACATTTAAATCAATGACAGAATAACATTTCCATGCCAACAATTCTAAATGAAATAACATTTTTTTTCTCTTGAAGATAAGATTATTTCTTCAAAGACTTACATTATAGCAGGATTGCGGAACTCTTCAATGGCTAAGCGAAGTTTACGGCGGTGTATATGATTGTAGACACCCAGAGCAGCCCCAAGCTCAGAATCACTCAGTCCCATCAGTACCTGCAAAGTTACCCAGATATGATACACAGTGAATGATTATGCTTGAAGAGTACAAAGTTATCCAGACAGGATGCAATATAGTGAATGGTTGTTCTTGAAAAGTGCAAGGTTACCTATATATGATGTCAAGCAGTGAATGGCTATACTTGAAGAGTACAAAACCACTCAGACGTGATATCAAGCAGTGAATGGCTATACTTGAAGAGTACAAAACCACTCAGATGTGATATCAAGCAGTGAATGGCTATACTTGAAGAGTACAAAACCACTCAGACATGATATCAAGCAGTGAAAGGCTATACTTGAAGAGTACAAAACCACTCAGACATGATATCAAGCAGTGAAAGGCTATACTTGAAGAGTACAAAACCACTCAGACATGATATCAAGCAGTGAATGGCTATACTTGAGAGTACAAAGCCACTCAGACGTAATATCAAGCAGTGAATGGCTATTTTGAAAAGTACAAAACCACTCAGACATGATATCAAACAGTGAATGGCTATACTTGAAGAGTACAAAGCCACTCAGACGTGATATCAAGCAGTGAATGGCTATTTTGAAAAGTACAAAACCACTCAGACATGATATCAAACAGTGAATGGTTACACTTGTTACCCAGATGTAATGTCAAACAGTGAACAGTTATACATTTTTTCAAAGCAGAGTATGTTTTAGGAAAACACTGATTGTAATGAGTACATATCATTTAAATCTCATTTGCTACAGTTTACATAAGAAGGAACATTTGGTGCTCTAAATACTTAAGTATCTCTGCATAAAATATGTAAACTTAACTATGTAATAAATGTGAATACAACAATTCTACCAACAAATTGTAGAATATTAATGAATTAGTTTACAAATAAGTCTGCCTATAGAAAAAAATAATATAATTATTGTCCTACATAATATATTGAGAAACTGTATTACAGAAATTATAATGGCCTAACTATTGTAAAGATATTACAGAAATTATAATGACTTAATTGTTGTAATATTACAGAAGTTATAATGGCCTAACTATTGTAAAGATATTACAGAAGTATTGATGGCCTATTATACTGCAAAGCAAATGTAAATCTAGCAACTATATCTGTAAAAGTAGTATTGGCCTAATGTACTATACAGCAACAACAATAATAAACATTTTAACTCCTAAAGTATAGCAACAACAATAATAAACATTTTAATTCCTAAAGTATAGCAACAACAATAATAAACATTTTAACTCCTAAAGTATAGCAACAACAATAATAAACATTTTAATTCCTAAAGTATAGCAACAACAATAATAAACATTTTAATTCCTAAAGTATAGCAACAACAATAATAAACATTTTAATTCCTAAAGTATAGCAACAACAATAATAAACATTTTAATTCCTAAAGTATAGCAACAACAATAATAAACATTTTAATTCCTAAAGTATAGCAACAACAATAATAAACATTTTAATTCCTAAAGTATAGCAGCAATGGTTATAGAGGTAAGATGCACTTTAATCATTAAACTATCTCCAGTTATGACAAACAGAAGCTAGCAACTTAAATACTGAAGTATGGCTATGGTATTAATGGCTATTGAGGTAAATACTCTTAACCAATGTACTATCTTATGATGTATGACTATCAAGATTTTGTATGCATGCAGTATAAACAATTATGCCTTAGACTACAAGAAACAGTCTAACCTTTTCATGCTGCATATTAAATACCACAGTTGTGATACTGCCTATAGAGAAACTGTCTGACCTTTCCACATTTGATTCTAAGTACAGAGGTATGCCTTTGACTAAAGAGAAAAAAATCTGACATGTCCACTAACAATAAGTGCCTCTGACTACAGATAAACTGTTTGATCTTCTTCACTTTTGACAAGAATGTACAGCAATATGTTTTTGACTATAGAGAAAATGCCTGACCTTTCCACTTTTGACATTGAGTGCACAATTGCGTCCATACATGGGCATGCCCAGGGTAATTTCCATCCAGGCTAGGACTTGACCAGCACGCCAGTGACACATGTGGACACCCTTCATATGCTCCAGTGTCTGCAGTTTCTCCTGATAATTTTCTGATGTCAGTAGGCTTAGTTTTGTCCCACTTCCATCTGAAAATAAAAATCCAGTCAAAGTTATTTACTTAATGTTGTAACAATATTGCATTTAAAACATATGTAAATAACAATGATGATGATAGATGACAATAATGATTAGAAAAAGAACACAGTGTGCTGGACAACAAAAATTTATATAGCAATGTCATATTGAAAGAATCCATCAAGGAGATTATGAAACAGCAAAGAATAACAACAGAAGTGTACAATGCATACAAAGTGACAGGGCATAGCTACATCACAGAAACAGCCACAGCAAAGACTAACAACAGAAATGAACAATAAATTGTGATTGGGCAAACTACTAAATATCTACATGTATATATACAGAAAATTTTACTTTAGTTTAAAAAAATGATATCAGTTTCAATTTAATAAAATAAAAAGTATTGTATATATGAAGAAAAACTGTACATTTCTAATTAACTAATTCAGTACTTATGTCAACCACATCTCTTTCCAATTAATTCAGTCAGTAACTAGTCTTTCCTTAGTACTTTTGTCAACCACACTCTTTTTAATTTATTCCATCAGTAACTAGTCTTTCTTCAATAATTTTATCAACCACCTCTTTCTAATTCTATCAGTAGCTAGTCTTCCCTCTGCACTTCTGTCAACCACATCTCTTTTCAACTAATTATGTCAGTAATTAATCTTTCCTCAGTACTTATATTAACCACCTCATTCCAATGATATTATTTTTTTTCTGTCAATAACTAGTCTTTCCTAATACATTTGTCAACCACCTCTTTTTACAATGATTCTTGTCAGAAACTAGACTTTATACAGTACTTTTGTCAACCACCTCTCTTTCAAATGTTTCTGTCAGTAACTAGACTCTCTACAGTACTTTTGTCAACCACCTCTCTTTCAAATGTTTCTGTCAGTAACTAGACTCTCTACAGTACTTTTGTCAACCACCTCTCTTTCAAATGTTTCTGTCAGTAACTAGACTCTCTACAGTACTTTTGTCAACCACCTCTCTTTCAAATGTTTCTGTCAGTAACTAGACTCTCTACAGTACTTTTGTCAACCACCTCTCTTTCAAATGTTTCTGTCAGTAACTAGACTCTCTACAGTACTTTTGTCAACCACCTCTCTTTCAAATGTTTCTGTCAGTGACTAGACTCTCTACAGTACTTTTGTCAACCACCTCTCTTTCAAATGTTTCTGTCAGTAACTAGACTCTCTACAGTACTTTTGTCAACCACCTCTCTTTCAAATGTTTCTGTCAGTAACTAGACTCTCTACAGTACTTTTGTCAACCACCTCTCTTTCAAATGTTTCTGTCAGTAACTAGACTCTCTACAGTACTTTTGTCAACCACCTCTCTTTCAAATGTTTCTGTCAGTGACTAGACTCTCTACAGTACTTTTGTCAACCACCTCTCTTTCAAATGTTTCTGTCAGTAACTGCTCCTTCTTCAGTACTTTTGTAAACCACTACTCACCGTCAAATAAATTTTCATTTGTTGGAAGAGCAATTGATCGTCGGATGCGGCCCCGACTGAAGACTCGTGACAAGGAGCCAAAACTCTTTTTCTTTTTCTTCATGCCTTTTGTGTCTGCATCCACAGCCTCAGTACTGCTGCTACTCAACCACTTATGCAAGGGAGACAAGAACTCTGAAGATGGGTCAGTAGTGTTGAGAGTGCTTGTCTGTACTGCATACAAAACCAATAAAATTAGTAACATTTTGTTCTTAAGAAAAAGGCAACTTTAAAGAGACAAATACAACAAATTAATGTAAAACATAAAATATTAAATTGTAAAAAGAATTATTTAATTTTAAGAACAAATTAATATATAATGTTTTCATTTCATGTATACCTCACAAAACATATTTTTCTTTCAATTAAACAATGAAAGGTCCAAGTCAAATGATAGTGAGATGAATCTAATTAACTGTGCAAATAAACAATTCATTTTCCTACTAACTACCAATATATCATGAGAAAAGCATGGAAGTAAAAACTAAATTTTTTAGTGGTCTAAGGGGAATAATCCCCTGTCAAAAAGCACAATTGTAAGAGCATATATATATTTAAGGAGGATTTTATAATTTGAGTGAATGCAATTATTATCACACATATGTGTGCATGTATGTATACTTGTTGATGAGCAAAAGTAGGAAAGTTAGCCAATGCACATTAGAATTGTGCCTGAGTAGTGAAGTACACGCAATTATATATCAAGTGCATCAGCGAGAGAAGATCACAAGGTGCAAATCTTCTTGAATTCAAAAGAAAGGATAAAAGGAGGATCGAAAGGTTAGAATTTTTATGAGAACGGGATTTTTGCATAAAGACAGTAGCTTCATAAAGAGCAATATTTTGTGGTGAAACTTCGTATAATGGAAATTACGTCATGTCCAATAAGAAAGTTGGGAATATCTCTTTCCATCCACTGAACGCCAAGTATCACGAATACTGAGGTAACGTGTTCATAAATGCATTGTGGCGAAGTGAAAGGTTCAATGCTTCACAGCTTATGTATGCAACATCATTTGCATACAGTTAAGACAGAGGAGTCATTTAGTCTCTGTCTGAGCTTTGTCCTGAAGATTCTATTCCATATATGAAGGAGAGGGTAATTCTTGGACAAGACAAGGCTGGAAGGTGCCATAAGGCATGAGGACACATTCATTCGACAAAAGTACCTGACAGTACTTAAACGTCGTTGAGGTCCAGCCGTCTACTTGGAGACCTGCAAAATCAGCGACAGTTGTCACTATTGGCACCAGCCAGACCTACCAGACCCAGTCCTTATATGGGAGGTTTAGAACAACGATCCAAGCAGAAATCATTGTTGTGAATGATTGATGATTTGCATCATCCTTCTTCAAATCATCATTGTGAGCAACGCTACGACTTGCATCACTCCTCTTTAAATATTCACAGTATAAGTGAGTAGAAATGAAGGCAAAAGTGCATTTAGAACATTTGTAGAAGATTTAAGAATAAGAACATTTATTCTTACCATTGCCTGTAGAAGATTTAAGAATAACGACACTTATTTTTACTGTGACATATATCATTGTATATGTAATAAACTAGAATATGGTGTATAATGTATAGTGAAAAAACAATCTGACATAAATTCTTTTTAAAAAAATAAACATGAGATTCTGAACTTTAATAAATTACAAAAAAAAACATAAAAAAAAACACTTTTGAATTTTGTTCACTTTAACTGGGTTTTGCCATGCAGTCACATTTACAGAATTTTGCTCTGCATAGGGAAAATATGCATCCAGTTTTATCAAGATGAACATAGTTACTGGATAGTAAAGATGTTTACATGTACAGTTTTATCAAGGTTGAACATAGTTACTGGATAGTAAAGATGTTTATGTGTACAGTTTTATCAAGGCTGAACATAGTTGCTGGATATAAAGATGTTTATGTATAAAATACATCACATCATAGATGCATTTAATCCTTAAAAATAAAATAAAAAGTAAAAAAATATTTTCTATTATTTCAGTATCTCCAAACTCTTAGATTGTTAAAACACAAAATACTCAAGTGAAAAAAACTAAAGTATTGAAAAAGGTAAGCCAATGCCATTAGGCTGTTGAACTATGAGAAAGGTAAACACAGTAATACATGACAGAATGAGACAGTTAAAACCAGTGTTATAACTCATGACAGAATGAGACAGTTAAAACCAGTGTTATAATTAAAGACTAAAATGAGACATAAACAGTGTTATAATTCATGAAGGAATGAGATATGTTTACTGTTTTCAGACTCATAGAAAACAAACCTGAGGAAGAATGAAAGCATGAGACATGTTTACTGTTTTCAGACTCAGAGAAAACAAACCTGAGGAAGAATCATCTTTCGATGTGCTATCATCTAATGCACTGCACGATCCTTGCTCTGATTCTGTGGTACCATCAGAAACAATAACTGCCAGTGGTGATGGAGCTACTGCATCAGCTCCATTGTCGTTGTCAGTTGGTGTTGGTGTTGCACTATCAGACTCTCTTGACATGTTAAGTTCTCTTTCCTTAAGTTGTTCTGTAAGCTGAAATAATCAATCAACAGAAGTCATAAGAAAAAGCTAAATAATAATGTGGGAACCAGTCACTGTAGTTCTCAAAATGTCTACCAAAACAGCATCAATCATTGATTTCATCATTCAAATGATAAAAACATAAAAACAAAAGAAAGAAAAAAACTAGAAAAATATCTTGAATTAGAAATCCTTAGAATGTAGTATGTAAAAGCAGAAGTGGTAACAGAGTGATAGAAGCCTTGGGAATATAATATCTACGTTGGAAGGCTATCTGAATAAACTCCCTGGAAACCAAAGAAACAACCTGCTACTAAAAGCAGCAATCCTCAGAAGTGCTGACATCCTCTGTAAAACCATGGATCTCCCAGAATCTTGATAAGAATCCTAGATATTGGCTCACAACTGACATTAAAGAGAACTCATTATTAAAATAATAATAATAATAATAATAATAATAATGCTAATAATAATATCTGACAAAATCAAGGTTGAAATCTGTTAAGTCAATCTCTACAAATAATTAGGGTATTGTCTGAAAAGTTATCAATGTGTGTTCAGCTCTAGAGAATTGCCTGTAAGAGTAAACAACAGAATTTAAGTTTAAGAAAATTTCCTTGAAAAATTAATAATAGGCTCTTAGTTGTAAAACTATTTTCATTACCTTAGCTACCTCCTCCTCCAATTCTTTGATGGTTTGTTCCTTTGCATCCAGCTGAGTGCGGAAAATCATCGTCCTTTCTGCAGATTCTCGTGCTTTTTTAATGATTTCCCACTTTTCTCTCTCAGATTCTTCTTTCTCCATAGCGAGCTATTGGCAACACAACACACATACAAACGTATGTGCAGGAAGGAAGGAAGGAAGGAAAGGAAAAGAAAGGAAAGGAAAGGAAAGGAAAGGAAAGGAAAGGAAAAAGGAGGAAGGGGAAAGGGGAAAGGGGGAAGGAAGGAAGTTTATATTTTAACTACACAAAAATTACATTTCACATCATTTAAAAGTGTCAGAATACTATGTGAACATGATTTTTAAAGCTGCTCATTTGATTCTCCCACTTTACAAGAAACTATAATTAGAACTAAGTAAGAAAAGAGTAATAACTAATATTTAGGATCGCCTGGTTAATGATCTTTTATTAGAGATACTTGAGTAAAGAAACTATAATTAGAAGTATCTGAGTAAAGAAACTATAATTAGAACTACCTGAGTAAAGATTCATACAATATATGAACACAAAATCATAGTAATAAAAAAATTGTAAATTATTAAATTTTCTTTTTAATGATCATATCATCATTATTACTTTACTGTCATTATCATATTTTGTTTAATTTGGTTTTATCAACTTCTAACCTGTTTGATACTTTCATCACTCTCTCGCACACGCTGTTCATAGTTGCGTATAAAGTCCCTTAGCTCTGACTCTTTATCTTCTAGTGTTGCATACAGCTGCTTCATTTGATGTAACAATTCCACTTTCTCTGCTTTCAATCGCTTTCTGTCACTTTTCATTGCTGTAAAGAAAGAAAGAAACAAATTATTTATTAGCTTAATGTATCTTTTATTTATATAAATGAGTCAAATTGTTTATGTTTTATTTAGTTTTAAAATGCCCTTAATAACAGAATCTGGAGATATTCTACTATATTTGGAGAGCTAGGTGCTGATAAATTCTAAATATTGGCTGAACAGGTTACGTATGGGGTTCAAGCCCCAAACTGGAAAACAGTCAATGGAGTTTTTACAGTAATAAATACTCTTAATAGTGTTGGTTATGTATGGGGTTCAAGCCCCAAACTGGAAAACAGTCAATGGAGTTTTTACAGTAATAAACACTCTTAATAGTGCTGGTTATGAAAGGGGTTCAAGCCCCAAACTGGAAAACAGTCAATGGAAATTTTACAGTAATAAACACTCTTAATATTTCTGAACTGTGACATATTGTAAAATGCATGAAGATCTGAAATGATGTAATGTGCTTATAAAATCATCCAATTAAATGCAATATGTGCTAGTGGTGCATAAATATGTATGTTTTTTTCAATTCACAAAGAAAAAAGTATCTTCTTTCTTCTAAAGGTATATAATGAATATATTTTCTACTTCACTACATAAATATTTAAACATATATAAAAATACATTTCTAGAAGAGTACATATGATTTCTATCACTTAAAATACATCATGCTTTTACTTCACTACAAGATATGCATAGAGATTTTTCATTGAAAAATAATGTATAAACATTCCCCTAGTAATGCTTCTGTATTCATATTTTTCTAGTGAAACTTCAGCATTCATTTTCCATCAGTGATGTATTAGTTAACACATTCCTCTAGTGAAGCTTTGGCATTCATTTTCCTGCAGTGATGAATTAGTTAACATATTCCTCTAGTGAAGCTTTGGCATTCATTTTCCTGCAGTGATGAATTAGTTAACATATTCCTCTAGTAATGTACTGGTATAATTATGTATTCCACTAGTGATGCATCAGCATAACCATTCCTCTAGTGATGTATTTATATATGATTTTCTAGTGAAGAGTTGTTTTATATATAATATATATGCATTATATTAATATTATAATAATATAATGTGTGTGTTGTGGGTTCCTTTGGTGATGTACGTGTGTGTGTGTGTGTGTGTGCGTGCGTGCGCGCATGTGCACATGGTGTGTGTTCCTTTGGTGATGTACTAGAACATGTGTGTGTAGACAGATAAATATATATTCTTCTACAAACGTACTGGTATATTGTTTCTCTGCTGATGCACTGATATGTGTGCATTATATTATTCCTAAGTGAGATATTGGTTTGTATTCTATCTTTCTCTAGTGACATACTTATCTGTGTATTCCTTTGGTATTTTTCTCTAGTGATGTATGTATAGTCATATGCATTTCTTTAGTGATACATTGGTATTTTCCTCTAGTGATGTATAGGCACATATATTTCTTTGTGCTAAAATTAGTATGAATGTATTAGGAGATGGGGAAGGGAACTCGGGAACAAAGGGAATTCACTGACCTTGCAATGCTTCTTTAGCTCTGTTAAGTTCTTGTCTGGACTGAATGAGCTCCAACTTGAGTTCTCCATAGCTTGGACCGTTGGTGCCAGACTCTCGGCGGATACACTGGTGTTCTTCCAACTGACGAGTCAAACTTTGAATCCTGTCCTCCAGCCGTGAATTTTCTTCTCGAAATCTGGAGATGATCGCATGGCTTTCGGATGAAGAATTCTCCATGCATGATTGGTGACACTCTGCAGATAGGATGGATTTTAATTTACTGGATGGTGTAAGTCCAAATGGTTATATTTTATGGAATAAATGTTTCACTATTTAATGATGTGAAAAATCATTGATATGAACAGAATAGTGATGTGATGGATGTCTTTCACACTGTGACTAGTGTGAGCAATCTTGAAGATATCTCTTAAACATGAGACCATAATTAATTTTAATAATTTTAAAAATTAATAATTGATTCTTAATACCGGCAAAAGGCAATAGTTGTCAGATTTTAGATAGACCTTTGCAACACTATCAAAATGTTATCATGTTCTAATTGTCAATGATACAGAGTTCAAGGCTGTTACACATGCTCCAAACATCTATAGAATATTTGTTATAAGATATGCATTTGTTTAGTTAAATATCAATGAAATCCCAGTATTTTTACTTGGTATTCACACAAAATTACATGGCAAGAGAAAAGGAAAAAACAAATATAATTTTTAATGATTTTCAATTTTATATAAACATATATACATAAAAGTACCAATCAATGATTAATCACTTTCCACATGCAAAAGGCACTATGTATCATATTTCACTCATTCATATCTTACTTTCATGAACATATGCAAGGTATATATCTGTTAAAAATAACAAATATGGCATAAATTTAGCAACCCAGTAACACCCAATAACAACTTGAAGTGCAAAAATGGACATGCAAGAAAATAAATATAGCAACCCATAACACCCAATAACAACTTAAATTGAAATGGACATGGAAGAAAATAAATTTAAATAATACAATGATGCACCACAAGCTATGTTTATTTACATTCTTTTGTTTTTCCTTGTTTCCTCCATATACCAAGCTGAGATGTGTGATTGATATGGAGCCTTGTGTCCTCATCAACTCAGGTTATCCACTCATTTCACCAAGCTGATATCTGTGATTGATGTGGAGCCTTGTGTTCTCATCAACTCAGGTTATCCACTGATTTCACCAAGTTCAGTGAACACAAATAAGCCAGCTATTCATTTCTCCAAGTAACAGCCAATGAACACAATCAAATAGATATTTTTTAAGTACCAGCCAATAACAGTGGTTTGGGATCCATAAAGTGAATGACTGGAATTTCTATATATCAATTCATACATCAATTTCCATCTTGGATATGAGGACATATAACCAGTTGATGTTCCGTTTTAACCAAATTGTTTAATATGGCTTTAAAATCCATGGATATATTTTGACCAGAGCAAGACCAAATGAGTTCACTTATTTGTATTAAAGAAATATGTTGGTATTTTTCTGTCTCTCCTTGATCACCTAAAGTTTAAATTAAATTCCATTAACAGTGAAATTAGATCACTATTGTCTGTACTAACATGTATACAAAATCTCATTGTTGATCAACTGCATCTTCCCTGCAATCTCTGTTTGAAACCACACCCCAGCAATAATCAGTTGCATCCTGCCTGTATTCTTTGCTTGAAGAGCACACCGCAACAACAATCAGTTGCATAATGTCTGCATTCTCTGCTTGAAAAGTAGGTTCCAACAACAATCAGTTGTACAATGTCTGCATTCTCTGTTTCTAAAGCATGTCCCCACAACAATCAGTTGCAGAGTGGAAATGTGCTCTTTTCTACTCAGTATAAGTGCCCAGACAACTAAAAGACAGTGGATATCATAAAGATGATTATACATAAATTTATCAAACAGCTAGCAAAACTTATTACATAGTGCCCAGACAACTAAAAGACAGTGGATATCATAAAGATGATTATACATAAATTTATCAAACAGCTAGCAAAACATATTGGTATATCAAATCATCATTACTTCCTATCACAATCACACTTGGTATATCAAATCAATTTGCAAATTATTTTCATGACAAGGAGGAAACTAGAGGGTCAACTTGATAGCATCTTCACTAGCAGACCTCCATACCAACTACCTTTCTCAGACATTCTTTTCTTTATCAAAATGTACAGCACTGTCTCTTCAGTGTCACTGTTTAATCGAATTATACATTTCTAAATTCATTTTATTAATGTTTCCTTTATTAAAATCATAATTTATTGGCATATATTGTCATTTTAATTGTGGACTCATCATCCTGTTATGTTGTTGTCTTTAGTTTTCTTATTATTATATGTTAGAAGTAGTTTGTATGAAGATCTTGTGTATTTTAATATGTAACCATTGAAAGTGTTAAGAAATTGTGTGTTCTATTAAGTCATCATGATCATAATCATCATTATTATTTTCAACCCACAGCACAATGACATACTGTAAAGTGGAGATAACTGTTCATTTAATTCTTATTCAGAATGGATAAGTTACAGACCACATATGTCTTATATGAAAATAACACACATATCAAAAAATCATATTTCTTTTAATAGATTGCTGAAATAAAGTAACTGGTGCACCAGGGTACAAGCTGTATTTGTAGATCTGTGTTGTGCAGAAAATGAAGGAATTGAAATGACAATTGAAGAAATTTAAATGACTGACTGATTGACTGGCTGACTAATGTCGGCAGAATGGTTTTCTACATTAAAACATAAGGAGGATTAAGTCTCCAACCATATTTTCAGAGCTGTTGATTAAAGACACTGATAACACCAGTAAGGATACAGTGTCACAGATTACAGTCATTCATAGCAGTAAAGACTCAGGGTCACAGATTACAGGCATTAATAACATTAAGGACTCAGGGACACAGATTTCAGGCATTGATAACATTAAGGACTCAGGGTCACAGATTACAGGCATTGATAACATTAAGGACTCAGAGTCACAGATTTCAGGCATTGATAACATTAAGGACTCAGGGACACAGATTTCAGGCATTCATAACATTTAAGGACTCAGGGTCACAGATTACAGGCATTGATAACATTAAGGACTCAGTATTACAGATTACAGGCATTGATAATATTAATAGCAAGGTTATAGTGTTACAGATTACAGGCATTGATACTAGCAAGGATACAGTGTTAGAGATTACAGGCATTGATAACAGTAAGGCCTAATATACTATCACACACTTGGACACCCTAATACACTCTCATATACTTGGACACCCTAATATATTATCATATATTTGGACACCCTAATATATTATCATATACTTGGACACCCTAATACACTAACACACACCAGGACACACTATCACATACTTGGACACATGCTGCCCTTTGGTGCAACATGAAGCTGTACAACATCAATGCCAACCTGATCAAAGTCATAGAAAGCCTTTACAGCAAGGCCACTAGCACAGTCTGCTGCAACAGCCAAATAGGAGATTGGTTCAGGACAACAGTGGGAGCCAGACAAGGCTGCTTACTTTTGCCTATTCTCTTCAACATCTTCCTTGAAAGAATCATGACAGATGCTCTGGAAGACCATGAAGGAACTGTCAGTATTGGAGGCAGAACAACAACAAACTTACGCTTTGCAGATGACATCAATGGCTTTGCAGGAAATGAGGAAGAGCTAGCTCAGTTGGTGGAAAAACTGGACAGGTCAGCTACTGCTTTTGGTATGGAAATCAGTGCAGAGAAGACCAAATTGATGACCAACAACACCAGTGGCATTGGCAATGACATCATGATTGGTGATCAGAAATTGGAAATAGTTAATAAATTCAAGTACTTAAGAGCCATCATGACAGACAAGGGATCAAAACCTGAAATATTGTCCAGGATTGCGATGACAATAACAGCAATGGCAAGGATGAAGACAGTTTGGAAACACAGAAACATCTCAGTCAGCTCAAAGGTTAGACTGATGCACTCTTGGTTGTATCTGTGATTTTATATGCCTGTTAGTCATGGACCCTCACAGTGGATCTCGAAAGGAGGATACAAGCTACTGAAATGAGATGCTTTCGAAGGTTGCTTGGCATTCGTATAGAGATCATGTCGTGAATGAGGAAATGGGAAAAAGAATTCGGCAAGCCATTGGGTCCTATGAAGAGTTATTGGCCATTGTGAAAAGCGCAAAATGAAATGGTATGGGCATGTCACACGATCAACAGAGCTTGCCAAGACAATCATGCAAGGTACTGTACATGGAGGGCGAAGGAGAGGAAGACAGAGGAAAGGATGGGAGGATAACATCTCAGAGTGGACAGGACTGAAACTGAGCAATATGGTAAGATTAGCAGAGAACAGAATGGAATGGAGAAACTGGTTGTCAGGTCATCAGTGGTACCCCAATGGTCGATAAGACTAAGGGATAGATAGATAGATTAATTATTAAGTTTAAAAGCTTTAGATTTAAAAATAAATAAAATAGAACACCATTTGATCGAGTGTCCATTAGTTGTCACTTTTATAGAGCACGGATTGTTTCCAAAAAAAAGTCCCACCTAAAACGTCTTCGTGTCTACTGAAAGTCTACCGTGCCCTTTGCATGTCCGTGTCTATTAAAGGTCACCCTTATATCGTATTTACACGTGTATGTGTTTGTGTCCATTAAGAAATTTTTATAATGCTCTTTGAATGTTTGAGTCCATTAACAATGTCTATTAGTCTGTGTCCATTAAAAAAACCCATTCATATATTTATGTTTGTGTCCAAAGAAATGCCTCTTTCATCGTGTCCATTCTGTAATAATTTAAATAATAAAATAAATCATTACTGAAACATCACATCAATGAATAGGTACGGAAAAGCACAAAGAAAGCAAGCACCAACCTTGTCCATAAACTTTGCAGTCCGGCAAGCTAGAACCTGGAGTTCCATTTGGGCCGCCATTATTTAAAGCTATACGTCTACAAACTTCGTCAATGTCTGTTTCCACTTTTCCAGTCTGGTCCACTGCTCCGCTGCTATTGCCAACATTGCCATCACCAATACAACCATCACCATAGCAATAAACACCCGTAGACTCTCCCCCACCATCACCGATACCAAAACCATCACAATTACCACTAATACAGTCTACTGAAGACATACTGATTTCTGAGAGACGTCTGTTGGTATCAGCCAGTTCCGCCCTTAAGGCTTTCACCTCCTGATTGGCTGACTGGATCGAGCCGTCAATGCGGATGGCCAGCTGTTTGTTGTCTTCCACCATTTTACGGAACTTTCCCTGTGCGTCCAGCAGAAGTTTGCGGATCAAAACCATGGACGACTGGACGCTGTTCTGGGCTTTAAGGTCTCCAGGCGTGTCACTCTGGCAATGAGATGGGTCAAGGGCGAGATCTGCTGTTGTCTTGTTGTCATGGTGACTCTCCGAAGCGGAGGGTCCGAAAATGTATTGCACTATTTGGTCATTAAGTGTGTCCAGTGATTTGATGGCTGCAAGCACAGGAAGAAATAGGTATAACAGAAATTTTTCAACTTGTTGTTCGTTATTTCTGTCACTTACTCATTTCTATCTTCTGTCACTCTTCTTATCGATATTACTTAACAAACCAAAATTATGAAAGTTGCGACATAATACGTGTGGTGGGCTGATATAAACACTGAGTGGGTCAATACAGTAAGTAGTGGGTCAATACAGTAAGTAGTGGGTCAATAGAGTCCATAGTGGGTCAATACAGTAAGTAGTGGGTCAATAGAGTCCATAGTGGGTCAATACAGTAAGTAGTGGGTCAATACAGTAAGTAGTGGATCAATACAGTTTGTAGTGGGTCAATACAGTAAGTAGTGGGTCAATACAGTCCATAGTGGGTCAATACAGTAAGTAGTGGGTCAATACAGTAAGTAGTGGGCCTATACAGTCTGTAGTGGGTCAATACAGTGTGTAGTGGGCCTATACAGTCTGTAATGGGTCAATACAGTAAGTAGTGGGCCTATACAGTCTGTAATGGGTCAATACAGTATGTAGTGGGCCTATACAGTCTGTAGTGGGTCAAAACAGTATGAAGTGGGTCAAAACAGTATGAAGTGGGTCAAAACAGTGTGAAGTGGGTCAATACAGCTTGTAGTGACCTACATAGTGCGTAGTAGACCTATACAAACAATCACACGAAGGAGAACGTTATACATAAACAATACAACACATTTTTTACAATAATTATGTTATGCACAAAACATGCCTTCTATTGATAATTAATTAATTAATTATTGTGTTTTTCTCTCCTTCAGTATCACGCACACAATTACTGTAGAGTACGTATCCTGTACTTTGAACATTTGAAAATGAAAGTGAGTGAGTGAAAATGTCTTGAATATCGCGTTTTTAATAGAAAAATTATTTATTGCAGTCCTTACTCGCATATTAGTTATTACATCGCATTTAACGCATTTAACAGTTTATTTAGTTACGAGTGTTTCTTAGTCATAAATTCGCCATAATACCTACATGCTACATCACAATGCCCTAATCGCTACCACATAATATCTACTTGCCTCAACACGGTGTCCTAGTTACCACAACATAATATCTACTTGTCACAACACGGTGTCCTAGTTACCACAACATAATATCTACTTGTCACAACACGGTGTCCTAGTTACCACAACATAATATCTACTTGTTACAACACGGTGTCCTAGTTACCACAACATAATATCTACTTGTTACAACACGGTGTCCTAGTTACCACAACATAATATCTACTTGTTACAACACGGTGTCCTAGTTACCACAACATAATATCTACTTGTCACAACACGGTGTCCTAGTTACCACAACATAATATCTACTTGTCACAACACGGTGTCCTAGTTACCACAACATAATATCTACTTGTCACAACACGGTGTCCTAGTTACCACAACATAATATCTACTTGTCACAACACGGTGTCCTAGTTACCACAACATAATATCTACTTGTCACAACACGGTGTCCTAGTTACCACAACATAATATCTACTTTCACAACTGTTTCTCTCTCTCTTTCAAAATTTAAATAAAATCCTATCTGCTTACTTTCACAATTGTTTCTCTCTCAAAATTAAAAAAAAAATTGTTACCCGCTTACTTTCACAACTGTTTCTCTCTCTCTCAAAATTAAAAAAAAAAAGTTACCCGCTTTCTTTCACACTTGTCGCACACAGTACTTACGACTCAGCAATGACAGGAATTTATTAATTAGTTCTTATGACAAGATAAATCATCGGGGCGACCAAAACAATAGTTGTTATTTATTATCTGTTACGATCATTGACAGTGTGAAACTGTCCTTAGCTCAGACGGAAGACACGGAGCCAGTCTCCAATGTGTAACACATCCACATAAGTTTCCAGTGTGTAACATAATCAGTGCAATGTGACTTTTCGGTATAATATATAGGCCTACGTCCAAGTGTCCAATGTGAAAATATCGATGTAATGCTCCGAGCAAATGTTTGCTGTGTGACATATCAATGTAACGTTCCATCACAGAAAGCTATTTGGGAAAGATTCTATAAATAAACATACCGCTGCAAATGCGTATTACTAGCGCAAAATCGAGTGGCAGAATAATATTGTGATATCGCTGTATTGTGTAATAATACTGACAAGCATTAAGAACTGATAATAAGTAACACGTGTCAAGGATCCAGTCAGTACAAGTACACAAATTAAGAGTCAGTCATTACCAAATAACACTTGACTTACAACAGAGATGATAAAGCGTTACGGATTTGTTTGTTTGTATTGTAGGGATTGCTTTGAATAGAAATGTTTTGTATTGTGGGGATTGCTTTGAAAATTAAAGCTGTTTTGTACTGTAGGGATTGCTTTGAATAGAAATGTTTAGTATTGTGGGGATTGCTTTGAAAATTAAAGTTGTTTTGTACTGTAGGGATTGCTTTGAATAGAAATGTTTAGTACTGTGGGGATTGCTTTGAAAATTAAAGTTGTTTTGTACTGTAGGGATTGCTTTGAATAGAAATGTTTAGTACTGTGGGGATTGCTTTGAAAATTAAAGTTGTTTTGTACTGTAGGGATTGCTTTGAATAGAAATGTTTAGTACTGTGGGGATTGCTTTGAAAATTAAAGTTGTTTTGTACTGTAGGGATTGCTTTGAATAGAAATGTTTTGTATTGTGGGGATTGCTTTGAATAGAAATGTTTTGTATTGTGGGGATTGCCCTGAATAGAAATGTTTTGTATTGTGGGGATTGCCCTGAATAGAAATGTTTTGTATTGTGGGGATTGCCCTGAATAGAAATGTTTTGTATTGTGGGGATTGCTTTAAATAGAAATGTTTTGTATTGTAGGGATTGCTTTAAATAGAAATGTTTTGTATTGTAGGGATTGCTTTAAATAGAAATGTTTTGTATTGTAGGGATTGCCCTGAATGTAATATTTAAACGTGAATGAAACTCTCGTTTGCCATTAAATCATATGCAGCTACGACAAACACCATAAAAACAAATATTATTTCTCGCAATATTTACTATATTATTGTACTTAGATGGGGTATTGATAATTATCATGAGAAATAAATTCTAACGAATAATACACCTTCATTTGATTGCATAATAAACGTCTGTGTTTGTTGCAATTGAACAAAGCTGAATAAATATAGCCCCGCCTGCTTATCCACTGGCTTTTTTATTTTAAATTGATTTCTTATTTTTTGCCGTTACATTTATTGACTGTGTTGTATATTCACCGTAAGCGCTATTCTGCAGAGACCCAACGGCTCCATCACTCAAACCAGAGCGTTTACTTATGTAGGGATATTCTGATGACAACAACAACGATTGGTTGACTGTATAGTACTTTTCAGTAGTCAAGCCAACAATCGAATTAAGTAAACAGAAGGCTTACTACTCCCATGTTAAGTTAACAAAAGGTTTACTACGCCCATGTACAGATAATTTTATGACAGAGAAGGGATGGATTGACTGTCATAAGGTACTTTTAGTAGCCAAGTCTGCAATCTAGTCATGTAACCGGATGAGCTTATGGAAACATGGGCCCTTGACGTCATTTCCGGAAGGAATTTACAGTCTTACAAAGGCTTCATTCTGAAGGCATGCCATAAAACGAGATAACGGAGTAATATACATACTTACATCGACAAATCTAAATATAAATAAATTATAAATTATTTTACACTAATTCAAGCCGCCGGCCAAATGTTATTTCAAACTATTCCGATTTCCTGTTAGACAAGTTGGCGTCTTATTCAAATGACGGGATTTCTGCTCTCGAAGGTGTAGGTGGGTGGGGTGTCTCTACCTATCTCTATCCCACATCCCGATTTGTTCTCTCGGTGAGGGCTGCGACTCATTTCCTAGTACGTTGTAAGCTGACTTATATTTGTCCACTACACGAACACTAAAGTCAGATTTCTAGTACGTTGTAAGCTGACTTATATTTGTCCACTACACGAACACTAATGTCAGATTTCTAGTACGTTGTAAGCTGACTTCTATTTGTCCACTACACGAACACTAAAGTCAGATTTCTGGTTCCGCATGACTCACGGTCCACCCATTATTCGTGCTCTCCGGTTTCAGTTTCACAGTTTAATGTTTCCCCACAATTAAGAACTTAATGACCCCACTGTGGCTAATACTAAGACTGACCCGTCCATCCAGCACATTTAGGCACTGCATTTGTACTGTCATATCTAAGAGTGACCCTTCCGTCCGGCATGTTGTAGGTACTGCATTTTTGCTGTCATGTCTAAGCAAAGACAATGTTGACAGAGATTTTGACATCAAATCAAATGTTGACAGAGATTTTGACATCAAATCAAATGTTGACAGAGATTTTGACATCAAATCAAATGCTGACAGAGATTTTGACATCAAATCAAATGCTGACAGATTTTGACACCAAATTAAATGCTGACAGAGATTTTGACATCAAATCAAATGCAATGTCCGAGCAAACATCAGCAATAATTGTTAGCGGGATTAGTTCCTTTTTTTTTAATTTTAAAAGTCTTTTTAAACCGCAATAACTTTTCTCATGCTTCTTTTTACTTTTAAAATAAAATGTTATTGCGGCCCACAACTGAATTTATAATCAAACAAATACAAATAGCAACTATTATAATATACTTCTTTATGTAGGGGGCGCTTTCGGCTTCCGCCGCTTTCGCGTCTATAATATACCATATTTAGCTCTTAGCTTAAACAATAGCTTGTAAAATAATAATAGTTCATTAAAAAATACATACTTTCAAACCCAACCGGAATAGTACAGCCGCACTTTTGAATGTTAGTCAATCTAACGTGATGAGCGGTTGTTTCCGTTTGCTGTTATTGTTTATATTTTAATATTATTATTTAATTTAGATTTCACGTCTCTCACAACTTTTTCTGTTTTCACGCCAATGGGGAGATAGAAGGGGAGATAACAATATTGGGCTTGCGTGGGAAAAGTAAATGAAAACTTGAAGTTGAAAAATTGAACTTTCAAATACCGAGGAATACTTCGAGCACGGCGACACCGTGGAGTCCATCTCTGCCCTAGAGTCACCACTCCTGAATTGAGTGCTCCCTAGAGTCACCACTGAAGACTCCCGAATTGAGTGCTATAGTGGTGCCCATGAATACCACAGAAGTGCATCAACCGCCAGCATTGGGCGAAGCAGAGGGACACACATCAGCCCCAGTGCCATCACAGATGTCAAGGCAAGACATCCAAAGTTACCAGTGTACTGAGACCCTTCCCTCAAACCAGTATACTGAGACCCTTCCCTCAAACCAGTATACTGAGACCCTTCCCTCAAACCAGTATACTGAGACCCTTCCCTCAAACCAGTATACTGAGACCCTTCCCTCAAACCAGTATACTGAGACCCTTCCCTCAAACCAGTGTACTGAGACCCTTCCCTCAAACCAGTATACTGAGACCCTTCCCTCAAAAGAAGAGAGCGATGTTGCTCTTCCACCGCCCGGGGTACGGACAACACTGGACAAGCTACCACTTGGAATTGTTACCATCTGCGTTGTTAGCAGATGACAGGCAGAGGACCCAAGCAGCCAATACCAGGTGGTGACCAGCGCACAGGACACAGCAGGTACAAGATGAGGCTCCTGCAAGGGACAGTGCTTGAATCAAGTACCGACTAAAGAAACCCATCTGAAGCCAGGAAAGATGGGGGGGGGGGGAGTCCACTACTTGCATGCAAGGGGAGGAAGTGGAACTCAAGATGTCATTTAGCAACAGAAAGACTGACAGGTCACGTCGACCCTGTCAGGGAAAGGGTCTGCTGGTGGGAGGGGCTCAAACTAGATAAAAGTCCGACAGATGCATTAAGGGACTTGGGTCAAATGGGGAACTTTTGACCTTCTCAGATGGCGCCAGGCAGTGTTAGTCTCGAACTATCAACCATGTGCTGACTTCACATGACACAAAGTTACAGACGATTCCCAATTCTCGACCAGCAGGCAGTGTCAGTCCCGAACTATCAGCCATGTGCTGACTTCACATGACACCAAACACAACCCTAAACTGCCCACCACCTCTGGTTGAACAAAAAATTAGAAACACTAAAAATAAAACAAAAACAAGCACTAAGAGCACATAGACGCAACAATAACAAGGACTTTCTCAAAAAATACAAAACCATACACGACGAATACATCAAAGCCATCAAAACAGCTTTTAAAAAAAAAAGACAAAAAAGCCTGGATAAAAACATGCAACAAAATAACACACCTCAACTCAACCAAGGACATCTGGTCAAAAATTAATAAAATCATGGGGGACATTAAATCCAAAACACGCATCCCAACGCTAAGCATAACTCAAGACAATAAAATAGCCCTGACAGAAGCAGAAAAAGTAGAAGCACTCGCAGATCAATTTGAAACAAACTCGAACAAGACAAACGCAAACTCAACTGGACACTCTGACAGACAAACTAGCAAGACTAGAAAAACATCACAGCAAACAGACAACAAACTCAAACCACAATCCAATTAATTCCCCAATAACAACACTAGAAGTAACACATACAATTACAACAACAACAAAATCACCCTGGGACGACAAAATCCCCTACCTTATCTTACGCAGGCTACCAGAAAAATTCATTACAAACAACAGAGCTATACAACGCAATACTAGATACAGGCAACATACCCCCCACAAGGGAAACACGCCGTCATTATCCCTATCCCAAAACCCAACAAGGATCCAACACTGACATCCTCCTACAGACCAATCTCACTCCTCCCCACCCAAGCACTTGTTGTTTGTTAATGTGGGGAACGCTTTCGCGAACCCAAGCACTGTCGGAGGACAATATATATATATAGGACAGCGCATGCGGATTGTAGTTCCACTCGTGACGTCACATGTTATGTTGCTAAGGTGAGAAGTCAGTCTCGCAAATGAACGAGAGCTCTGATTTTTTTTTCAGGAATACTGATTTTCAATACCACAATAAATGCATTTATATAATCTGTGAAAGTTTCAATTTTGCGGTCTTGATTCTAATTTTGTGAATTAATTACTCATTTCATATTGATCAATTCTTATCTGTGGCTGACCTAGATTCCATTTCACTTGGTCTTTAATAACTGTGGCCGCAGTTTCTTAATAATAATCACTAAAGTCATACTTGGGAAAACATTATGTACGTGGGATCGATCTTGACAAAAAAAATCTACTAAAAATACAATGTTGTTTTAAGGTCGATGTTTGTCTGGTATCATAACAGACAAAAACAAAATCCTGTTTCTATACTCAAAATATGTTTATACTCGTATCACTATCAGAAACCGTAATCTTACCTCCAGTTCTAAAAATAACTCTCAGCCGGATATATGCTGTCATTCTACAACTAAAGTGTGATGTCATTGTTGCACCTCAATAAAGTGTCATTCTACACCTACAGTATGATGTCATTGTTGCACCTCAATAAACTGTCATTCTACACCTACACCTTTGTTACAACTTCATCATACTGTCATTTTAAATCAAAGTGTGCTGCCAGTGCTACACCTCAGTCAAACTGTTATTCTACAACGAAAATGTACTAGTATTGTTACACTTCAACTGCGATGTCCTATATCAAAATTAATTCTTGCATTCGTTTAATTTTTATTTCCCTCTGTGTTGTTCAAGTTTCCAAGAGAGGTAATAATTATTGCCTCTTTAAAAAAAAAAAAATCATTGCTCGGCACATAGGACATTTATCTGTGTTGAAAGGTTATTATAACAGCATGAGTGTTTCTTTTATGTGTGTATCTACTGAGCATATGTGTATTTAACAGGCAGTGTGTGTGTGTGTGTGTGTGTGTGTGTACAGCAATCTTCAAATAAAATGACATTAAATGTGACATGAAGGTAAATGTGACCTTAATCCAGACGCCCGCAAAATTATGACATTAAATGTGACCTGATTTCCAGACGCCCGCAAAATTATGACATTACCAACTATGTGAATCGAGCTTTTATTATAAAGAAAAAGTTGAATTAAAAAGGTGGGGGGGGATTAACAAACTATACTTCATTTACTAATAAATGTTATTATAAGGAAGATTGCAACATTGTATCATGATAAAGAAGTAACGCAGCTTGCACACGAAAGAACGACATTTTTAGACTGTAAGCCTACCAAAGATGCATTTCAGAGTTCGCGAAAGAGATTTCCAGTACAAATTGATTTGAATTTGAAGCAAAAATTACTATCTACTATGACAGATTAATCACTGATTTCTAACTATATACTATTTTCATAAGTTTTTAACATTCATTATTTAATACAAGTAATGTTGGCAATGGCAGACTGTGGGTATTAACAATATTATTTTTACGTAATTAGAACGTTAACTATCGAACAACTGAACGTTTTTAATGGCTTCTAAAACGTACAGCCGTAAAGAAATAACACATTTCAGACAACCAAATGCACACATTACTAGAGTAGACTCCAAGTATTATGCTATGTGTGTGTGTGTGTGTGTGTGTGTGTGTGTGTGTGTGTGTGTGTGTGTGTATGTGTGTGTGTGTGTGTGTGTGAGAGAGAGAGAGAGAGAGAGATACTGCATCCGTTTCTGTATGGGTATGCAGCACTGTCCTGTCGGCTCAGTGGTTGTTTATGACAATCTGGGGGAATAAAATAGCATTATTCAGATTCGAGATTAAATTTCTTTAAAACAAAATTCATATGAATGTTTGAATATAGGTACATTTACTTACAGTGATCTTCAACGCTAAGTTTAGCACAGACTTGAAACACAACAAGCCTTGCAGTGGTAACCAAAAGCCATTCGTGATAAAGGAAAAAAAAAAAGATGTTTCCTTGAGAACTAACAAACAGTATTCCCGTGTTCGTGAGAAACGGCAATGGGTGAGCCCTTGTAAGCTACAACACTTTCAAGTCTTGATAACCTAACTTTGGAATCGAGCGTCGCCTAAAAACTGAAATGAAACTGTACTCCGACCCCACGTCATGCACGAAGGAGTGGTGACCCTTACAGACTCGCCAGTGACTAGTCCGATGAACAAAAGCAAGCAGCTATGTTGACGGTAGACACACTTAAGAAGGGAGATAATCCTCGAAATTTAGCGAGATCAGTTTACAATTTTAACATCTCCCCTGTCGCTCTCCTGGCACAACCACTGCTACCATCGGCTCCTTTGAACACACCATAGGCTACGCTCGACTAAGTGCCAGTCACTGAAGCTTATCTGTTGTAATGCATAACAGTGATATTACCGGAAGAGTGCAAAATCTGTTAAAGCGGGAGAAAGTGGATGAGTGAGAGGAGGGATGGGGTACTTAAAAAAAAAAATAGTCACAATTGACTCCTTCCTGAAGAGATAAGTGACGTTACTATTCAAACGGCCCGCAAATAAACAAGGTATCCTTTCGGCAGCAGACTTTTCCATTAAGATTTATCAGACGCGCGAAATCAAGATTCATGCCCCATTCCACCCCTACACAGCTATCTATCAAGTATAAATTATTGTCTTAGACAGCTAGCCAGTGGCCCGAGTACATGTATATTATTGTCTTACACAGCTAGCTAGTGAGTTTAGTGTATGTTCACTATTGTCTTACACAGCTAGCTAGTGAGTTTAGTGTATGTTCACTATTGTCTTACACAGCTAGCTAGTGAGTTTAGTGTATGTTCACTATTGTCTTACACAGCTAGCCAGTGGCCCGAGTACATGTACATTATTGCCTTGACAGCTAGCCAGTGGCCTAAATACATGTACATTATTGTCTTACACAGCTAGCTATATTTGTAAATTGCTTTCTTCCAATACTGATCAGTGACTTTGATTAGTGTAACTTATTTTCTTTCATAGCTAATCAGTGGCTTTGAGTTATGTAAATTATTTTCTTGCATAGCACTGCCAGTTGCTTTGAGTAATGTAAATTTATTTCATAGTTAATCAGTTGCTTTGAGTAATGTAAATTTATTTCATAGTTAATCAGTAGCTTTGAGTAATGTAAATTATTATCTTGCCTAACCAGCCAGTAACATGAGTTATACAGTATTGTCTGACATAACCAGCGAATGGTTCTGAATATATATGTATTATTTCTTATGCAGCTAGTCAGAGACTTAGTACATATACATTAATTTCTTACAAACTAGTCAGTGGTTTAGTATGTGTACATTATTTTTTACAGAGCTAGTCAGTGGTTTAATATATGTAGATTAATTTCTTACATAATGATCAGTGGGTTTTAGTATGTGTACAGTATTTTCTAACAGACTGGTCAGTGGGTTTGGTATGTGTACATTATTTTCTAACATAATGTTATTATTCGTTAGCCTTGAATTATCAGTGTTCAATAGGTTTGATTAGTAGTGTTCAAAAGCTATGGACAAGTAATGTTCTAAATATGGATTTTTAGCGTTCAGTAATTAAGGATAATAATGTTCAGTAGCTATGTTATGTGCTCAATAAGGATTATTAGTGGAGTTAACAACCACCTCACAGTGTGCAATGTGTGGAGTTAACAACCACCTCACAGTGTGTAATGTGTATAGTTACACAACCACCTCACAGCATGTAATGTGCATAGTTACACAACCACCTCACAGTGTGTAATGTGTGGACTTAACAACCACCTCACAGTGTGTAATGTGTGGAGTTAACAACCACCTCACAGCGTGTAATGTGTGGACTTAACAACCACCTCACAGTGTAATGTGTGAACTTAACAACCACCTCACAGTGTGCAATGTGTGGAGTTACACAACCACCTCACAGTGTGTAATATGTGGAGTTACACAACCACCTCACAGTGTGTAATATGTGGAGTTACACAACCACCTCACAGTGTGTAATATGTGGAGTTAAACAACCACCTCACAATGTGTAAATGTGTAAACCACCTCATTACAATATGTAGAATTTAAATTTAAGAATTTCACAGTTTAGGAGATTTACGGTTATTCACCTGAAAAATACTTGGATAAATGTTTAATTTCAATTAAAGGGAAAAAACATGCAAGGAAATAAGGTTTGTAGCATGCAATTAAAAATATTGATCTATTTATTTTTTAAGGAACAACATACAAGGAAATGGGTTTGAAGCATGCAATTAAAAACATTGAAGAAAATATTAATAGGCGAAGATAAACTGCTGAAAAGATCAGTTCTTACCAGTTCCGCTATGGGACTCAGTCATTGGGTCCTCTTTCAAAAACGGAATTTGAAGCTTGAGATCTTTCGAATGAAGTAAAACAGCGGCTAGTAAGATATTGATTATAATTAGTGCGTCCACTTTAGATGGTCCACAGCTGAAGCAACAATCTTTGTGATTGTAATAAGCCGAAGTCAGAACAACAGTCTTTGTGATTGTAATAAGCCGAGGTCAGAACAACAGTCTTTGTGATTGTAATAAGCCGAAGTCAGAACAACAGTCTTTGTGATTGTAATAAGCCGAAGTCAGAGCAACAATCTTTGTGATTGTAATAAGCCGAAGTCAGAACAACAGTCTTTGTGATTGTAATAAGCCGAAGTCAGAGCAACAATCTTTGTGATTGTAATAAGCCGAAGTCAGAACAACAGTCTTTGTGATTGTAATAAGCCGAAGTCAGAGCAACAATCTTTGTGATTGTAATACGACACCTGGTGCATCTCTCTGTATAAAGCCCACAATTAAAGCAGTAAAAGGCTCACAATTAGACCATTATAAGGTCACAATTAGACCATTATAAGGTCACAATTAAAACAGTATAAAGCCCTCCGAGCAGTTTAAGGTCCACAATTCAAGCAGTATACGGCTAAGAATTAGAGCAATATAAATCCCACAGTTAGAGCAATATAAAGACCACATTTAGGGCAATATAAAGACCACATTTAGGGCAGCATAAAGACCACATTTAGAGCAGTACAAGGCCCATAATTAGAGAAGTAATCTTGCAGCAGTGTAAAACATCTTAATCAGTGCTGTCCCTTTTATCAGGCTCCTAACCAGAGAATTACTTGTTCAGATTATTAATCAGACAACTTCATAAAATATGCGGTCTTCTTAATAAGGTTCCAAAAGGGCGCACTACTTGTCCAGATTGTTAATCAGACAACTTCATAAAATATGCGGTCTTCTTAATAAGATTCCAAAAGGGCGCACTAGTTGTCCAGATTGTTAATAATAAAATTTCATAAAATATGCGGTCCTCTTTATAAGGTTGAATCGGGAGCAACATTTGTCG
Source organism: Sinotaia quadrata (assembly GCA_028829895.1). Lineage (NCBI taxonomy): Eukaryota > Metazoa > Mollusca > Gastropoda > Architaenioglossa > Viviparidae > Sinotaia > Sinotaia quadrata. Next base: position 57,747,707 of record CM054179.1, read on the forward strand.
AAATTGTTAGTATGACAACTTCTTTATAAAGATCCAGCCTGGAGCAATAATTCTTGCACTTAAAAAGTCATGTAACCACTTACAGTAAAGCCGGATTCATCCAAAGATGTTTCTACTGTTTACAACACTAGTTGTTCAGTTCAATTCACAACCCTTTTTGATCATCGTGACAGCTTAGCTCACTGGTCGTTTGGTGTTCTCTCCCAAGTTTACGAACTTTAAATGATAAAAGTATACAATTAGACTCATAGATGGTCGTAATTTTAGCAAGAATGTCAAGTTTACGAACTTTAATAATAAAAGTATCCAACTAGACTCGTAGATGATCGTAATGTTACTTATGTCAGGTAAAAATCCCAGCTCATCTTTCCAGTATCCACACAGCCACTGCAACTTTGCAGGACTGGCAATTTCTGTCGCAGCAGCCCTGCAGTGGCAAGTGAAAAGTTATTAGCGATAACAAATCGAAATGTCTAGACATTGTTTGCCCACATACAATTAATTACTCAAGCCTGTTACGTCATAAGGCAATAAATAACTTTAATAATGACTCAAAACTGGCCAATCAATAGTAGTGGGTGTTTGCTAGTTAGTCGTGAATCTCGACTTATACTAAAATAAAATCCGTTATTTGAAACTCTGTATTTGCTTTTCAGTAGTTATCTTTCCTTCATTATTATCTTGGTGTGTATGTGGGAGGAAGGATCTTATTTGAATTAAATATTTTAATTTTATTTGTGTGTGTGTGAACCAAACCAAATACATGTTTCTCAGGGGACAACTAGTCACGCGCAACAGGCAGATAGATAGACAGACAGACAGACAGACAGACAAATAGATAGATAGATAGATAGATAGATAGATAGATAGATAGATAGATAGATAGACAGACAAATAGATAGATAGATAGATATAGATAGATAGACAGACAGATAGATAGACAGATAGATAGATAGATAGATAGATAGATAGATAGATAGATAGATAGATAGATAGATAGATAGATAGATAGATAGACCTTTACAAGGGTTTTGTTTGCATTATATGCCCACTAATAAAGTTTCTAATAGAGAGAGGAGATTATTTATTCAATGCAAATCAAGTATCGTGTAAATTTCGAGTTAGTGTGACTGTCCTATTTCGAGTTAATGTGACTGTCCTATTTCGAGTTAATGTGACTGTCCTATTTCGAGTTCATGGATACAGTCATGCAAATGATGCACGGTACATCAGTGTTGTACAGCTGTTTCATGTACCGAGCGCAATTCGCATTGTCCTGATTTCAACAGACAACACCCATCAAGCAACCAATCAGTTTCGCTCTTTCTCACGTGACCAACTGTAGACTGAACGCTCTTTCTCATGTGAACAACTGGCAGACTGAACGCTGTTAATCTCATTTAAATAATGTAAATTACTTTCTTGCATAAGTAGCCAGAGTACGGTATTGTATGACAGCTTGCCAGTAGCTTGAGTATATGTACGGTATTGTACGACAGCTAGTCAAGTAATGGAAGTCAATCAAAAGACTTCATTCTTATTACTTGTTGAGTCATTAATGTACATTGTCAAGTAATAGAAATCAATCAAGAGTTTTGCAGTCCACACAGAGTTAATTATATTTGGAAAATCATCTCCTGAAGACAGAGAAAAGCTCAACTATTAGGTTCCTCTGTTATCAGCATTTAGCAGCTGTTCACTGCTAACAATTCACCCCTTTCACTGCTAACAATTCACACACCCCTTTCACTGCTAACAATTCACACACTGACCCCTTTCACTGCTAACAATTCACCCCTTCACTGCTAACAATTCACACACTGACCCCTTTCACTGCTAACAATTCACACACCCCTTTCACTGCTAACAATTCGCACATCCCTTTCACTGCTAACAATTCACCCCCTTCACTGCTAACAATTCTCACACCCCTTTTAGCTACGTACACCTAGTAATAACAATTTAGTTACCATATACAGCAACATTTTCATTCATCAATGTAATATTTCATGCAATGAGATTTTATTTATCAGAAAACTAAATTAAGGGTTTCATTATTTAAATAATTTTTATTATAACAAAATAAATAAAACATTAATTTATATGTTTACATTTATATTCTGTCACATTATACCTTTTCAAATTTGATTATTGTGACTCTAGGGGCTAGTCACATGTTTCTACATATACTTTGGTCTGCTAATAGTCTCGTGTATGACCGATCTTGTCATTTGTGGCCTTGACCTATCCATATCCATGCTTGAACTGCGTGAAGGAGTGGCTTTGACATACAGTACCAACATTTAGTATCTAAATTCCAACATCCGGTGTGTTGCAACTGTAAAATGCAGAAATATTGTCTGCGAAACAATTCAATGAAGGCAAGAATACACCTCATGCCATTTTGCCATGAGAAAACTCTAACTTGCAAACTGCTTGACTTCACTTCAAGTTCTATTACTAGTGAAGAAGAAAGTGTGTTCCTTGCCGATAATACAATATGTTTGTGTGTATGCATAAGTGATTTTTGTAAAATGTTTCCTACTACTGAAAATCAATGTAAAACAGTTTAAAGGCACTTTCTTGTGAAAGCCTGACAACTCTAACTGATCGATGGCGCACGACTAATGTTTGCACGGTGGTGAGCAATTTGTGTAAAGCTCGTCTTCACACCCAGCTGTCGACATGGAGCAGCAATAAACAGTCCATTACTCTTGTCAGCTTTCAACATTGGATCACGTGACTCACAAACCGATCACAATATATTTTTGATCAAATAAAACACGCAGATATACAGACACACCACAAAAACAAACAAACATTCATATTCACCCAATTAATTGAATCAACAACATAAAAGTGTTATCAAGTGTTGGTGGTAAACTGATTCTGATTTTAATGTCACAATACTGATGACGGTTAGCTGTGGGTGCTTTAGGCACGTTGTTATTTACAGTTATTTGGGTATAGCTTAAATACCGCAACAGTGATGACGTTTAGCTTGGGGTGTTTTGGACATCTTATTGCTGGTTATACTTAGTTAGGTCTAGTTTAAATACCACAATACTGTTAACAGTTATATAGGGGTGTCTTTAGACACTGTATTGCTGTTTGGGTCTAGTTTAAATACTACAATACTGTTAACAGTTATATTGGGGTGTCTTTAGACATTGTATTGCTGTTTGGGTCTAGTTTAAATACTACAATACTGTTAACAGTTATATATTATATAATTGAATAAATATAGCTCAGTGGAGACGCAGTTATGACTACAAATATTTTTTTTCTTCTGGGAAATCAGTGTACGTGTATAAAGAATGAAATAGTTTCCAGTCAACGCTCACAGTACTCTACAATAGACCTATATTTTAATTACTGTTTTTAGTATTTGGTAACTAAACTTGTAAACGCTCACAGTACTCTACAATAGACCTATATTTTAATTACTGTTTTTTAGTATTTGGTAACTAAACTTGTAAACGCTCACAGTACAATAGACCTATATTTTAATTACTGTTTTTAGTATTTGGTAACTAAACTTGTCAACGCTCACAGTACTCTACAATAGACCTATATTTTAATTACTGTTTTTTAGTATTTGGTAACTAAACTTGTAAACGATTTTGTTAAAGGTCGATAACACGTTCATTTTTTTCTATCATACGGGTGCTTTCTAATGTCCAGTTTGTTTTCAATAATAAGAGTAATAATTTCTATCAATTTTGGTGTTTCTAATATACAGTTTGTATTCAATTATAAGAGTAATAATTTCTATCAATTTTGGTGTTTTCTAATGTCCAGTTTGATTTGATTTATATGAGTATTAATTTCTAGCTGTTAAAGAAAATGACATGATGGTGGTGGTTTGACAATGTTGTTTCACCCACAATAATAATAATAAGAAGAAGAAATATTTATCAATTTGACTTTCAGTTATGGGCTGAATTAAGGGACTTGACTTCCCTCACTGGATTCTGGGAAGCTGAAAACTTTTAGTGGAGTGTTTAATATCGAAGTCCTCACCTCACCCCTGATGTTGTGAAAGAGGGGTAAAAGAAACTTTTTGTGATGCCAACGCCACCTAGTTAATGGTTATGATTATTATTATTTAATTAATCAACCATTACTAATTACAAATGAAGAAAATCTTAGTTTATGTTATTAATAATTCTCCAGCAGATACCAGTCGTTTCTCTCACTTGATGGACATGGGGCATTGTAAACATTTTCTCTCTTCCACAACATTAAAGACGAGCATTTACAGTCACATAATATTTCCACAGGTGGAAAACTTCTTACTAAAGGAGAAGACAAATCCGACTTAAATCTATATTTAGTGAGTACCATTGACCCAATTTCTTCTCCAACATAAGGTTATCCATATGTATAAGAAATTCATTAAATTTAACATTAAATTTATTAAATCAACAATCAAATGTACATATAACAAATACAATTAAAAAGATTACTTGACATCAATATTTATATGACACCACTTTTGAATAATTTTAATATCTGTACTGTCTTATATCCTAACACATAATTCAATAGATTAGTATCAATTCAAATCACAGTGTAGTTCTTATCAGAGAACAGAAATGGAGTTATCAGACAAACAATAATAGTTTCTATGTAACCTTATCAGAGAACAGAAATGGAGTTATCAGACATAAGCAATAATAGTTTCTATGTAACCTTATCAGAGAACAGAAATGGAGTTATCAGAAGAAATAAGCGATAATAGTTTGTATGTAACCTTGGATAGGTGAAGCTGCAGTAGTCTTTCGTGCACTTTTCATAACAAAGCCACAAGTTTATTGTTTACATTACTACTGTCAATTCCACATGGTTCCCTCCTCACATTGCAGAACACCGATTTACTGCTATTCTCTTGAGGCTAACCTGGGTGCTCTTTTCACTTTATTTCTTTCCTTAAGCAGAACACTGAGTTGCTGCTATTCTCTTGAGGCTAACCTGGGTGCTCTTTTCACTTTATTTCTTTCCTTAAGCAGAACACTGAGTTGCTGCTATTCTCTTGAGGCTAACCTGGGTGCTTTCATTGTATTACTTTTCTCAAGCAGAACAGCAATTGTAGCAATTTCTAGGAACTCCTCTGCACCAGAAATTGCTCGATGTAGTTAGCATACCTTGCCACCCTACATCAACGGAGTGTAGTGTATTTCTTACACAATGCAGTAAATGCTTCTCGTTTGTAGCATGGTTGCAGTGGTTTATAATTGGTAAACAAGTACTCAGATAAACAAGGAAACATTTTGGCTTCTGTAGGAATATCTTACAAAGATTTCTAAGAAAGATTTTGCACATACTACAAAATATTGAAGCAAAATCTACACAAATCAATCATTTAATCAATTGACAACTAACTAAATAAAATTAATTAAAATGTACAAAACACATTTTAAAAATAAAGACATATATACTTTATTTGGTAATGAGTTTTATTTTAAATTATTATAAATATTTAGTTAGTTCTAGGTTTGTTTATTAATTCACTCCTTTATTGATTTATTGATTTGTTTACTTTTGTTTATATTAATATTCAACGACTGCCAGGCCCTGTCTACAGCTGCTAAACTCTTCCTCCTTTTAATCAACATCATTTTTATTTTGACCAATGAAATGCGAGCAATTTCATCTATTCAGACCAAACTGCCAAAGGAAGATCGAAAGCTTGTCACGAACTGTCACGTTCCAGACATCGATCGGTAACGTGCGTCTGGAGAATTGGGAGAAGAGTAAAAAAAAATTGTTCTAAAAATGCACAGTGACGATAAACCAGTGGAACAGATACAAGCATTGATATTTGTTAGTCTGATTTGCTAGTAGCTTGTCATTTGTTGAAAGAGATCACAATAATTCAAAAGGTGTTGACATGAAAGAGAAGATATTGTACAGTAAAACTTAACAGCTAGTTAACTTGTGTGTGTGTGTGTGTGTGTGTGTGTGTGTGTGTGTGTGTGTGTGTGTGTGTGTGTGTGTGTGTGTTATAAATATCAATGTGAATGTTTACATTTTTGTACGAAGGGTTTACAAAGGGATGGGAGAAATTTATGACTCTTTGCTTATTAAATGATATAGTCATAATTAAATAAGATAATTAGAAAGATAAAATCACGTTTAGTTGGTAAAGTTTCTGTTTCAAACAAATAACCGTCACAGTATTAATTAAAGCTTCTGTAAGAAACGGAAACAAAGAAAATTGAAAAGGCAAGAAACTCCTTTAGAGAAACTAGTCACCAAACTGTAGCAAGCACAGTTATCACTTTAAAAATTCACATGAACAAGACTAAACTCAAAGAAAATCTTCCAGAGCACTGCTTAACCAATACTTTAAGAAAGGAGACAATTAAACTTAACACGCTTATCAAATATATTACTAAGAAATAAACCTAACTAAATGGCAAAGACAACAATTAATAGTACACACCTAACTTGATGGCAAAACTAACACATTAATAGTACACGCCTATCTAGATGGCAAAGCTAACACATTAATAGGACACGCCTATCTAGATGGCAAAGCTAACACATTAATAGGACACGCCTATCTAGATGGCAAAGCTAACACATTTTTAATAGGACACGCCTATCTAGATGGCAAAGCTAACACATTTTTAATAGGACACGCCTATCTAGATGGCAAAGCTAACGCATTAATAGGACAAACCTAACTAGATGGCAAAGCTTTAATACTGATACTACATTATCAAAAGTCACTTTCAATCATCCATATCCCCAGACATTGCACTCTATGATGTCATGTTACTCAGTGCACGTGCATGTGATATGTGTATGCACATCATTTGGTGTTATCGTGTGAGTGATATGTGTATGCACATCATTTGGTGTTATCGTGTGAGTGATATGTATATGCACATCATTTGGTGTTATCGTGTGAGTGATATGTACAAGAGGGCAGAGACGTGCATAACGAATGCGTCTAATGCCCAACAACCTATAGTAATAAATAAATATGTCAATACATCTGTACATACCAGTTGTTGCCACTTGATTCTGGTGCTCAACCGCAAGGGAGAATTTGTGTTTGGTCTTGAGGTCATGCAGGAATGACAAATTCCTGACTTGTGGACAAGGTTTCACAGATTGGTGAAGTTTGTCTGTTGTAGGAACACTTAGTTCTTTCTCCATTTTGAGCAATAAGTTCGCGATACACCCAAACAAACTTCGCACAGTGTTTGGAGACGTAAGGGTGAAGGTCACGATCCTAATGAAGTCTGCAGATTTGACGATTTCCCAAGAAGCACTGGCTATCAATGGATGGGTTATTAACGTCACAAATCTACAAGCACTATTTCAGTTGACTTTTAGTAAACTGCCTGTGTATTCCAGAAAACGATCAAAACACAATTACTCGACTGTTAATAAACTGCTTGTATATTCCAAAAAAAAAACCCAAACAAAACACATTTAGTCGATCACTAAACAAGTATTACTGTTTATCCAAAAGACAAGAAGAAAACATTCAAGTGATTGTAATAAAGATCTAAGACCAAACAAACACGCTGGAGGAACTTTCTCCTAAAATCACACAACAGCAAGCGGCATAAAAATGTCTCTAAGAGACGTAGTCATGCTTCCAGTAATTCCATCCAAGCAGATTATGGTTTTGTTTCAGTTTAAAGTTAATTCAGCAAAAGGAATTCTTTATAGAAGTTCCGATGGAGTCATGGTATATGCAGGACTCCAATGGCCAAGGAGTAAGTCACTTGCTAAAAATAGCTTCCATCCGATAATTTAATCCAGTAAGAAGTGTATGTGTACGTATACACCATATTCTCTAGTCCAGTGTATAATCAACAAAAATATTCTCTAGTCCAGTTCCAGAAATATTGAATAAATGAGTGAATTTTAAACACAAAAACAAATCGGCTTTGGTAAGTGTCCGAGTTTGTAGCCAACTACCTGTTGGATCCAAAATATAAAATAAATAGGTGTATACCAATAATCTTCGCTTGATTCTCTCCCCTTCAAAAAAGGATACGTGGGTCAGGAGTGAAGATAATACAGTTCCAAAAAATCTGCACGGTGAAACAGCGAGTAAATTACAAATTTAAATTCATCGCGACACGTCATGACGTAAGCCTATGGCGATTAAATTAATTTAGAACACAAAACGGAGATACTCGAAATTAATTCAACACACAAAACCAAGAGCATTAACTCAGGAAGAAAGCTAAGGGTTAAGATCCGAATGCTCCTAGACATGACATGTATTCAAAAAAAACCAAGAAAGCTTAAGACAATACAGCACAAAAACCCACCACACATTAAGTTAATTCAGCCAAAACCAAACTTCAAGGTAAATGTACATTAATTCAGCACCAAACCCGAAATAAATTAATTTAATTCAGCACCAAACTCTAAACTAAATGAAACTGATTCCGCCCAATAAATGAAAGTGATTCATCAAAACAATATGAATTTAATTCACCAAATCAAAATACAATACATTCAATCTGTAAAACCAAAACAATATGAAATTAATTCACCAAAACAAAATGCAATACATTCAATCTGTAAAACCAAGAATGAAACATCCACAGAAAGTCGTCATATACCAACCAGTCTCTCAGACCACAATTAGGCTTATATCTGATTCAAAAAATTTAAGATATAGAAAATTCATTCACCACAGAAAATACAATGAAATGTTATTTCTAAACTAAATGAGATGAAACAGCAAGTGCTTTTACATTCGTCCACAATGTTGCAACTCTTTGATCATTAGCAATCGATTCATGTACCGATCTTCCCAACCGAGAGTCACAGACCAATCTTTTTCAACTGAGAGTCACAGACCAATCTTCTCAACTGAGAGTCACAGACCAATCTTCCCAACTGAGAGTCACAGACCAATCTTTTTCAACTGAGAGTCACAGACCAATCTTTTTCAAGTGAGAGTCACAGACCAATCTTCCCAACTGAGAGTCACAGACCAATCTTTTTCAACTGAGAGTCGCAGACCAATCTTTTTCAACTGAGAGTCGCAGACTAATCCTTTTCAACTGAGAGTCACAGACCAATCTTTTTCAACTGAGAGTCGCAGACCAATCTTTTTCAACTGAGAGTCGCAGACTAATCCTTTTCAACTGAGAGTCGCAAACTAATCCTTTTCAACTGAGAGTCGCAGACTAATCCTTTTCAACTGAGAGTCGCAGACTAATCCTTTTCAACTGAGAGTCACAGACCAATCTTTTTCAACTGAGTCACAAACCAATCTGTCAAACCGCAGTATAACGTACGGCATTTATGAATCAATAAAAACTGCAAACATCCTCCTTCCGAAATTCTAAGCCGTTCTATATACAAGTAAAATTTTTGTTTTAAATTCAAAATGAAAAAGTACAAAATTTTTTGTTTTAAATTCAAACTGAAAAATGTACAAAAATTTTTGTTTTAAATTCAAAATGGAAAAAAGTACAAAAATTTTTGTTTTAAATTCAAAATGGAAAAAAGAAAAAGAAAAACAGAAGTAATCTGAACACAAGACCTATTTAACTGTTGCCTTAAGTACAAACTATGTGTTCTTTCTGCATTTACAAATCTCAAAATACATTTTCTAAAATTAAGTCAGATTTAATATGCCACTCACTATTAAGTCAGATTTAATATGTCACTCACTATTAAGTCAGATTTAATATGTCACTCACTATTAAGTCAGACTTAATACGTCACTCACTATTAAGTCAGATTTAATACGACACTCCCTATTAAGTCAGATTTAATACGTCACTCACTATTAAGTCAGATTTAATACGTCACTCACTATTTTGCTTTAAAAAGAAATGAGGCTCTAATGTATTTCCTAGTTGCAAACAAGACCCCTGAAGCTCTAATTCATTTCGTAGCAACACAAACCAAACCCCAGTGCAAGACCCCTGAAGCTCTAATTCATTTCCTAGCAACACAAACCAAACCCCAGTGCAAGACCCCTGAAGTTCTAATTCATTTACTAGCAATACAAACTAGACCCACTAACACACGAACTCTTAAGTTCTAATTCATTTCCTAGCAAAACAAACTAGACCCAAGTACACACGAACTCTTTCTAATTCATTTCCTAGCAACACAAACTAGACCAAAGTACAGAAGAACTTTTAAATTCTAATTCATTTCCTAGCAACACAAACTAGACCCAGTACAAGAATCCAGACGCTCCATTTCATCTCTTGGCACAACAAACTAGACACACGCTACAACCCAAAGTTCTACGTCATTTATTCATAGCACAAATTGGACAAACACGCAAGAACTATGAGATTCTAATCTATTAATACAATAAACTAGACACATACAACAATCTCGATTCTACTTCCTCTATTAGTAGCACAAACTGAACAGACATTCAAGAATCTTGCAGTACTACTTCATCAGTTAGTAGAACAAACTGGACAGGCAGAACCCCTTAAGTTAGCAGCACAAAGCAGATATACTAGGTTTTGCTCAGTCTTCACTTCAAATCACAAACTTGGCACAAAATCTCCCACAACCGATTTTATCATTGAGCAATAAACATAACCGACAGAAACCCGGCGGATATGTTTCATTAACGACGACACTTTTTTTTTAAAGTCTTTCGATGATGGCTCCTCTATCACTGCCGTAAATCAGAATTAACACTGCCGTAAATTCTTATTAACTGAAACTAACACCTTCAATGAATGAAACAAGCACATACCTAGTTAGGCTTTTTATTTTAAATAACGTTCTGTCGACTCCACCTGCTCGACAATGTCAGGAAACAACGCCCCACTTAGTAGAAGGGAACTATGTCTGTGAGTCGCTAGCAGATCAATGAATTTTACTTCTCATAGTGCATTTTAAGTCTTTGTGCCAGGTCCTTGAGCTGTTTTATTTCAGGTAAAGGGCGACTCGTACCACGTGACTACTTTCCCCCACCCCATTTCCACTTCACCTGCAAAGACCAGTGACTAGAGCCGAGGATTGTTGGGTGGGTTTTTTTTGTTGTGGCTGGTTTTTTTTTGAGGGGTTGTGTTGGATTTTTTTTTTTAAAGTGTGACTTGGTAATCGATCCGAAAGGAACACACCGATTTCAGGTATAAAGTAAATCAGTGTGAATTTGTTATTCAGTTTCGTTAGTTTCGGAGAGAAAACTGTGCAGGTGATTTACTTTTTGCTAGTGGTAGACGCAGAGAAGTGTTTGTAGGGTGAGACGATAGAGCGAGGTCTGAGGAGTATATGATGAACACGTTTAAAACCACTACACAGCCAACAATGGGGAAAAATTAAAACAAGCTAAACACGTTTAAAACCACTCCACAGCCAACAATGGGGAAAAATTAAAACAAGCTAAACTTCCCATTTCCCAGGTACACAAAAAAACTTCCAACCACAATTCTTCACTCTCCTTACCCAATCATCTCCTTCCTTGTTCGCTCTCCTTACCCTATCACTATAATTAGCTCTCTATTTATAAAACTAAAATTCCTAACTGGGCCTCCTCCCCCCCCCCCATTTTTCTTGTTTGCCATGTGATTCAAGCGTGAAGACAACAAACCGCTCTACCATATTCAAGTCAGTTCAGTACAGTACGTAAGAAAGTATTACAAAATGCTACTTAAACTGTGACGTCACTATACTGCTCCCAGTTGTAGTGAAAAGAAAAAAATAACAAATACTATGACATATTCTCTACTTTGCTGACGTCACTCTACTGCGTTCATTTCATTTCAAAATTACTGTAAGAAAATACACCAAATGCTGTTTCAATCGCTAACGTCACTCCACTACGCTCAGTTGAGTAATCTGTCACGTACTGTTGAAATTGCTGACCTCGCTGACATTTGTTGAGACTATAATGATTAAAAAAAAAAAATATGTGCCGCATGATTGCTTTCTCTGTTTTAGATGTAAGTGCTAGATGTTTACAACACTATTATAACTCCTACTTACCGTAAGCATTACAAAATATAATTTTACCATTCCCAAGAATTTGTAAAACTATCTACATATCTATCTATCTATCTATCTATCTATCTATCTATCTATCTATCTATCTATCCCTTAGTTTTGTCGACCGTTGGGGCACCACTTATGACCTGACAACCAGTTTCCTCCATTCCATTCCATTCTGTTCTCTGCTAATCTTACCGTATACAATAAAATACATATACGGTCTTCTTTTACTAGAAAAAAATAAGTGCTGTCATCAATGTGAGTTCTATAGTTCACTAAACGCGAGCATTCCTCTGTTAATGTGTTATCAATGTGAGTTCTATAGTTCACTAAACGCGAGCATTCCTCTGTCATCAATGTGAGTTCTATAGTTCACTAAACACGAGCATTCCTCTGTTAATGTGTTATCAATGTGAGTTCTATAGTTCACTAAACGCGAGCATTCCTCTGTCATCAATGTGAGTTCTATAGTTCACTAAACGCGAGCATTCCTCTGTTAATGTGTTATCAATGTGAGTTCTATAGTTCACTAAACGCGAGCATTCCTCTGTCATCAATGTGAGTTCTATAGTTCACTAAACGCGAGCATTCCTCTGTCATCAATGTGAGTTCTATAGTTCACTAAACGCGAGCATTCCTCTGTCATCAATGTGAGTTCTATAGTTCACTAAACGCGAGCATTCCTCTGTCATCAATGTGAGTTCTATAGTTCACTAAACACGAGCATTCCTCTGTCATCAATGTTGAGTTCTATAGTTCACTAAATACGAGCATTCCTCTGTCAGCAATGTGAATTTTATACACGAGAATTATTTTCGTTGTAGGCAATGTGTGTTCTATAGTTTATTAAACACGAGAATTATTTTCGTTGTAGGCAATGTGTGTTCTATAGTTTACTAAACACGAGAATTATTTTCGTTGTAGGCAATGTGTGTTCTATAGTTTACTAAACACGAGAATTATTTTCGTTGTAGGCAATGTGTGTTCTATAGTTTACTAAACACGAGAATTATTTTCGTTGTAGGCAATGTGTGTTCTATAGTTTACTAAACACAAGAATTATTTTCGTTGTAGGCAATGTGTGTTCTATGGTTTACTAAACACGAGAATTATTTTCGTTGTAGGCAATGTGTGGTCTATAGTTTACTAAACACGAGAATTATTTTCGTTGTAGGCAATGTGTGTTCTATTTATAGGAACTAACTGCTAGCATTCAAACTCTATTTAGTGAAGCATTCTCTTTAGCTGTTCTTTCCAGAGTCAACAGAGTGATCAATTAATTATTAATAAAGGACCATTTGACTTGTTTTGTGTTTCGGGCATCCAAATCGCCATAACGACACTAGTTAGAGAATTTTTACGGTAATCAGTTTTGATTGACAGACTTTCACGCTGAATAGAACTCATTATGCTGAACTGAATAGAAATCAGCCAACGAAATCATTGTTGTACTAGTTACTGTTTTAAGGTGTGCGTTGTGTTACTAATTTGCTTTCTACTCTCTACTGTTTTAAGGTGTACGTTGTGTTACTAATTTGCTTTCTACCCTCTACTGTTTTAAGGTGTACGTTGTGTTACTAATTTGCTTTCTACCCTCTACTGTTTTAAGGTGTACGTTGTGTTACTAATTTGCTTTCTACCTCCTACTGTTTTAAGGTGTGTGTTGTGTTACTAATTTGTTGCCGACTACTGGACACTGCTAACTAGAGTATATTCAGGAGTGCACGACTCTCTTGGGTGCATTCGAAAAATTGTCAGATATAACTCTTAATAAATTATGTACTAGGAACTTTCGCTTCAAGATTGAACTATTTGACTTTGTTGTGTTTTTAGTTAGTTGTGTTTTTTTTTAAATTTTATACTCAAAACAAATATCTTACATACACGCCTATTTAGTCTTGTTGGTTTGGCAAGAAATGAAATGAAGGATTTCACTAAAATAAACTAGTTTGTTTTCAACTATGTTTACAATGATCCAATACAATCAATTGTGTCCAAGGTAAATAATAGCTACATTTATGCTGCAAAATATCTTATTTTAATGTAATTTTGAATTATTTTGTTTGTTTTACAATGTTACTTACTGCACAAGATCGCACAAAACACAACCAATTATTTTTAATGCGTGCATAAATACTAAGTTACAGTGAAATACATATCATCTATATGAAATGAGCTTTGTCGTGTATTCATTGTCCAGAGTAAGTAATGACTCTGATGTAAACATATAGGATATGAAATGAGCTTTGTCGTGTATTCATTGTCCAGAGTAAGTAATGACTCTGATGTAAACATGTAGGATATGAAATGAGCTTTGTCGTGTATTCAATGTCTAGAATAAGTAATGACTATGATGTAAACAGAAACGTAAACCTTGTGATCACATAACCAGCCAACTGGCTTCCGTGACAACAAAAGTAAAAATAGGGAGCAAGAACTGATTAAAGCATTCATTACAGGAAAAAAATGCTGTCATGTTTTTCTTGACTATTCCAAACAGTAATTTACTTTAACGCACTGACTAAATGCAGATCTAACTAATCTCCAATGAGATATAAATAATCACCAATTTCTCAGCAAATCAAGATTTTAAGTATTGAGTTTTCACATCAGTACTTTAATGTAACGCACTGATTAAATGCAGACTTCAATAATCCCCAATAACTCAACGAATAAAGTTTTCAAGTATTGAATTTTCAAATCAGTACTTTAATTTACAGCACTGATTAAATGCAGACTTCAGTAATCTACAACACCTCCATCTGAAGGGAAAAAATGAACCATCGCGATGAGTAAGTGAAAACATACCAGTGCCAGCATAGAGAGTAACAGAGCCATACTTGGTCCAGCATAGAGAGTAACAGAGCCATACTTGGTCCGGCACAGAGAGTAACAGAGCCATACTTGGTCCGGCACAGAGAGTAACAGAGCCATACTTGGTCCGGCACAGAGAGTTAACAGAGCCATACTTGGTCCGGCACAGAGAGTAACAGAGCCATACTTGGTCCGGCACAGAGAGTTAACAGAGCCATACTTGGTCCGGCACAGAGAGTTAACAGAGCCATACTTGGTCCGGCACAGAAAGTTAACAGAGCCATACTTGGTCCGGCACAGAGAGTTAACAGAGCCATACTTGGTCCGGCACAGAGAGTTAACAGAGCCATACTTGGTCCGGCATAGAGAGTAACAGAGCCATACTTGGTCCGGCACAGAGAGTTAACAGAGCCATACTTGGTCCGGCACAGAGAGTTAACAGAGCCATACTTGGTCCGGCACAGAGAGTTAACAGAGCCATACTTGGTCCGGCACAGAGAGTTAACAGAGCCATACTTGGTCCGGCACAGAGAGTTAACAGAGCCATACTTGGTCCGGCACAGAGAGTAACAGAGCCATACTTGGTCCGGCACAGAGAGTTAACAGAGCCATACTTGGTCCGGCACAGAGAGTTAACAGAGCCATACTTGGTCCGGCACAGAGAGTTAACAGAGCCATACTTGGTCCGGCACAGAGAGTTAACAGAGCCATACTTGGTCCGGCACAGAGAGTTAACAGAGCCATACTTGGTCCGGCACAGAGAGTAACAGAGCCATACTTGGTCCGGCTGGAGACAAGCACTCGTCTAAACAGTTTGTAAGTTGCTTTGTCGTGAAAAATAAAATATATATATATATAATGCATATATATACGTGAACAATGGTACATTAAATAAAGTACGCGCCGGTTGTAAACAGACAAGGTCGGACTCAGCTGTCAAAGTAAATTCCATGTTTTGTTAGTTTAACTTACTGTCTAAATGACTGACACTAAGGAACTTACTGATTGAAAAAATGCCTAAATAACTGACACTCAGAATTTACTGTCTAAATAACTGACACTCAGAATTTACTGCCTAAATAACTGACACTCAGAATTTACTGCCTAAATAACTGACACTCAGAATTTACTGTCTAAATAACTGACACTCAGAATTTACTGCCTAAATAACTGACACTCAGAATTTACTGCCTAAATAACTGACACTCAGAATTTACTGCCTAAATAACTGACACTCAGAATTTACTGCCTAAATAACTGACACTCAGAATTTACTGCCTAAATAACTGACACTCAGAATTTACTGCCTAAATAACTGACACTCAGAATTTACTGTCTAAAAGAATGCCTAAATGATCGACACTAAGGACTTGAAAAATAAAAAATAAAAAAATTAAATTGAAAAAAGTGAACGAGCGCCTAGCATGGAAGCCAAATCCAGTTCGTATTCGCAGAATCCAAATGAATTTCACAGAAAACAAAACTGGGAACGGAGAACAAAGAAGAGGATCTTAAAATAAAAAGTGCATCTTGGGTACTAATGCGCTCTGAGGCGTAAGCTACATGACGTACGTCACACACGGGTTTCCTAGTCCACATGGAGTGCCGACCGGAAGTAAGGGCTGTGTTATTCTCATGAAGCACATGGCCTCGTTCTCCTTGCAAACAGCTAAGCAAGCAAGAGTTGTGTACCCTTTGCTATGCTATCTGTGAGCATGTCTGTGCTATCCTTTAATTAAGAGTTGCGCTGACTTTCTTACAGTTGTATTATTCCGGATTTTTGATGGCGCTTATAGATTTTTACATTTTATGCTCTAGATCAGACCAGAACTTGAAAGCTAGCACCTAATACGTAACAGGCCACACAAGTAGTAAACCAGAATAGAAGAATGAAAATATAGCAGTTACTGAGCTGGGTTACGAGTAGGCAGGATTAGTCACATTCGTAACAGATTAGACTACAGGTCACACTAGCATAGATTATTCTAACCGCAGGTCACATTAGTAGTAGGTCAGACTAGCGTAGTACGTTAGATTAGATCTACAACAGGTCAACTAGCAGTAGGTCAGACTGGCGTAGTACGTTAGATTTGATCTACAACAGGTCAACTAGCAGTAGGTCAGACTGGCGTAGTACGTTAGATTTGATCTACAACAGGTCACGCTAACAGTAGGTTAGACTATATGTAGTTAATTAGATCTACAACAGGTCACGCTAACAGTAGGTTAGACTATATGTAGTTAATTAGATCTGCAACAGGTCAACTAGCAGTAGGTTAAACTAGCGGTAGTATATTAGATCTGCAACAGGTCACGCTAACATTAATTAAATTAACCGTAGTAGATACACCTGCTACAGGTCACACTAGCAGTAGAAAAGAGTAGCAGTAGGAAGCAGTAGGAAAGACAACTCGCGGCCTACGTTCACTAATCTTGATTATCGAAACTGATAACGCACAGTACTCTAGTTCGCAGCGGGCGCTCGCTCACCTGTCTGCTTGTTGCTACTGGGAGAGAAGTTTGGGTTGGGAGGGGGGAATGTTGGTTGTGACTCACTAACCTCGAGGCCGGAAAAGATACTCAGATATCACGCGTGTCTACAAGCCAACTTCATGCAAAAATCGATTTTAACCATCCGTGAAGAATGCGTGACAAAATTATAAACCCCAGTCATACCCTAAGACCTCTGATTAAAAAAAAAAAAAATGTTTGAAGGCCGTCACCTCAGCGACCAACACACAGTTCTGTTCTCAACAAGGGGATCTCTTTTCAGAAAGAACGAAATAAATAATCAAGGCAAATTAGGATTTTTTAAAGTGTCAGTTTCACATAGTATAAATGTGCAACCGTCTCTCCGTCTGTCTCACACGTAGGCCCTACATTTGCACTCGTCCCCCACCCCAACCGTTTAAATTTTGAATCTGGTTTTTAGGCTGTCAATTTCCAAGAACTGTGCAGATATTTCGTTTGAGCAACAAATCTAGGCGGTCTAGCTTACATTTTATTTTACTAAATCTGCTGTAGAGGCCATTTTAGAAAGGGGAGCAAATAGTTCTTCTCGTTTTTCAAATATTGAAAATATTTTGTCATAATTTGTTCTCTTTGCCATTCTCTCTTCCCACAATTCAATTGCATCTAGCCTCGCTCTAGATTCTATTCCCTGTGTATTTGACTGACTAGGTCAGTAGAAAAGTTTTAATAAGTCTTTAAATGCAACATATTTAAATATCGCCTCACTTACTGAGCGACTATGTTGCTGTGTTCACATACATATGTTCAATAGCTTATTAACTGGCCATATTCTAGTTTCAAAAACAGAAAATTAACCATATTTTACTCACCTAAGCTGGTAACTGACCGTATTCTAGACTCCAAAACAGATAACTGACCATATTCTAGACTCCAAAACAAATAACTGACCATATTCTAGACTCCAAAACAGATAACTGACTATATTCTAGACTCCAAAACAAATAACTGACCATATTCTAGACTCCAAAACAGATAACTGACTATATTCTAGACTCCAAAACAGATAACTGACCATATTCTAGACTCCAAAACAAATAACTGACCATATTCTAGACTCCAAAACAGATAACTGACTATATTCTAGACTCAACAACATGCGTATCAAAGAACTCTGACGTCGGTATTTGCTGATGGATTTACACGTGAATGTCTGTGTATGTAGTGATGGATTTACACGTGAATGTCTGTGTATGTAGTGATGGATTTACACGTGAATGTCTGTGTATGTAGTGATGGATTTACACGTGAATGTCTGTGTATGTAGTGATGGATTTACACGTGAATGTCTGTGTATGTAGTGATGGATTTACACGTGAATGTCTGTGTATGTGGTGATGGATTTACACGTGAATGTCTGTATATGTGGTTTCTGTTGCTGTATTCAGATAGTGCTTCAGTAAATGGGGGTATCGACTATATTTAGGGACTGTACCTTGGCTTTCTGAGAGTGTCTTCATGAGAGGTGAAGTGTGAAGTATTCATTTACGCTGTCGTCATGCTACTGTAACCGTTTTCTTTATACTGCAGGAATTTAGTATTTCGTACAGGCCAATATATTACAGATGTATGTCTGTTCTGTAGCAATTTTATTTTACCATTGATAAAGGCCCATAAATATCTGTCAAGAAGTTTGAAGTCATGTGTGTGTACACTAACAATGGTGTTACAGTGAAGTCAAGGGGTGTGCACTAACAATGGTGTTAAAATGAAGTCAAGGGGTGTACACTAACAATGGTGTTATAATGAAGTCAAGGGGTGTACACTAACAATGGTGTTACAATGAAGTCAAGGGGTGCACACAGCAATGGTGTTACAATGAAGTCAAGGTATGTACAGTAGCAATAGTGTTATATTGAAGTCAATGTTGTACGCTAGTTATGGTGTTACAGTGAAGTTAATGGTGTCTGATCTGTAAACACGTGTAAAACGCACAAATATTTCTGTAGTTCGGCAACATCAGTGTGTTGTGTTTTGTTTTCGTGAATCATTATCAATGCGTTCTGGCGTCAGTCAAATAAAAAGGTGTGTGTGTGTGTGTGTGTGTGTGTGTGTGTGGAATATAGTCGTTATGATTCTCTTTCATTCCTGTACATAATTGCTTCGTGTAGTTCTTTAGTGATTATGTATTTAGTTCTTCGTTTTGATATTAGCGTTTCGAAAACAGCGTGTTTTGATTTCTTGAGTCTGTTATACAAGCTTATAAGCAAAAAGCAGATAATATTATTACGTATGGATGGACTAGGGTTTATATGAACCTTCGAGCAAAATAAGATTAAAAATTCATAAAACCAAACGAATAATTTAACAATATGAATTAAATATAGCCTTTAGCTTTATTTAGACCAGAAGACTTTCCTTTGTTTAATCAATCTTAATTTCAAGAAAAAACAACTCAACAACAATTGTTGACCCAAACAACATGATTATAGTCTTCCTTAGTAAATTTCAAGAAGAAAATAAGCAAGCAAATAACATATCTTCATAACCTATTCGAAATCGGAATAAATTTCTAAATGATTTAATTAACTATCACAACCTACTCTTGTTAATAGTGTAAATAAGCCTAGTCACTTTTTTTTTAAAAAACAAAAACAAAAAAGGAGCATCACAACGCATTAGTATGTTTAGTCCGGAATGCATTAGCAATTATTCTATCAATATATTAAACTGGCCCTGATTTAGATTGTCGACTCTAATGGAATCAATTTTCTGGGACTTTCTGCAGATTCTGCCACTGTAATCAGGTCTACAAAGAAACGGAAGCGACAAACCCGTCAAGCAGACATGCGCCAGTCAATGGTCGTGTCTACTGGTGGCTAATGTATTTTGCCTATGAGCTACATAAATCCCGTCTACATTCTATAAAGTCCACATCAACCCTGAAATAGAGCAGACGACCTTTTCCAAACAAATTTAATTACATATAGTATTAAACAGTGAGTTACTGTCGTTGTAGCTTGTCGGAGACAAATCTAGCCTGCTAACAATCTCAAACGTGCATGAATCAGTTTTTCCTTGTCAAACGACACAAAATTATTTAGACAACTTGTGAAGTGAAAGAGGCACTTGAAACTTTACGAAAAACGTTACACACCATCTTGCAGTTCCAAACAAACTAAGTGCAAGTATTACCAAGCGAATTAGGTTCTAATGGTTATAGTAATGGCTATACTTTAAACTTGAAGCATTGTTGTGAGTGCCTTATGGCACTCAGATATACTGTAATGATGATGACTTGGGAATCGGTCAAACAATGTGTGTACATAACACCATATTCGAAAGATATTCAAGGGACTAATTCGTGTCAATTTTATTAATTTTTAAAATGTTTATCCGTGCAGTGCTCTTGGGAATTTGCATTAAACTTAGAAGTGTGCACTCTAATTCATACTGTTATAGATCTAGAAATGGGCAGAGATATTGCAATGGGATACCATTAGAAGGAAGGAACTACATCACAAGTGGTAGACCTTGATACCCTCTCACAGAATACCATTAGAAAAAAGTGATGACACAAATTACAGAATACTACTAAAAAAATAAGCCTTAATAAGGAGTGATAACATATTTGACTTTAGCAATCATGTAACCTAAGGAATATTCCCTGGTCAAAGTACAATCAAGCTCTAGTTGTTCTTGGGGCTGATTTTCAGATTGTGTGCATCATCAGTTATGACATCACTTGCTGATAGAATTCGCACACCAAGAAGTGATATACAATCAACCTTTTCTATGTAAGTCCGTAACAGACAAAACTCGCACACCAAGAAGTGATATATAATCAGACTTTCTATACACATCAATAAAAGAAAACTCGCAGACCAAGAAGTGAAATGCAATCAGCCTTTCTATATACGTTAATATCAGACATTACCAAAACATGAGCGAACGTCCCCAGAGTCAACACAGAGCAATGGGCTGGAACAGTGGCCACCAATGTTTAGTGAAACAAAACTCCCCTCCATAGTTTTTGGACAATAACAACAAAATGTTCAACTCTTCACAGATAATCGAAGTGGACCATGGCCAAAGAAACTGAAAACTTTTCAAAGCACTTGCTTGTAGTGGGCTGAAAAAAATCCTTGTAAACATTAGCAAAATAGTCATTCATAGTGGGTCCAAAACTCCTTGTAAATATTAACAAAACAGTCATAGTGGGTCGCGATTCTCATTGTAAACATTAGTAAAACAGTTAGTCATAGTGGGACGCAAAACTCATTGTAAACATTAGTAAAACAGTTACTGAGTTAGTCATAGCGGTCCGCAAAATTCATTGTAAACATTAGTAAAATAGTTAGTCATAGTGGGCCGCAAAATTCATTGTAAACATAGTAAAACAGTTAGTCATAGTGGGCCGCAAAATTCATTGTAAACATTAGTAAAATAGTTAGTCATAGTGGGCCGCAAAACTCATTGTAAACATTAGTAAAACAGTTAGTCATAGTGGGCCGCAAAATTCATTGTAAACATTAGTAAAACAGTTAGTCATAGTGGGCCGCAAAATTCATTGTAAGCATTAGTAAAACAGTTAGTCATAGTGGGCCGCAAAACTCATTGTAAACATTAGTAAAACAGTTAGTCATAGTGGGCCGCAAAATTCATTGTAAACATTAGTAAAACAGTTAGTCATAGTGGGCCGCAAAACTCATTGTAAACATTAGTAAAACAGTTAGTCATAGTGGGCCGCAAAATTCATTGTAAACATTAGTAAAACAGTTAGTCATAGTGGGCCGCAAAATTCATTGTAAACATTAACAAAACAGTTAGTCATAGTGGGCCACAAAACTCATTGTAAGCATTAGTAAAACAGTTAGTCATAGTGGGCCGCAAAATTCATTGTAAACATTAACAAAACAGTTAGTCATAGTGGGCCGCAAAATTCATTGTAAGCATTAACAAATCAGTTAGTTAATGTGAGTTACAAAATAGCCTCCAGCATTCACTATTTATCAGTTTATACCGTACAAGAAAGAAATTTACTTTAAAAAAAAAGTTTAAGTCAAAGAGAGCAAAAACAATTTTTAAAAAAACTAGGAAACTGTCACATTTTGGCGTTTGCTGTGAGAGCTTCCAGTGCCGACTGCTGCCAGAACTTTATTGACCTCGAGTAAACTGGAAAACTTTCACACTGACCTCAGGTACATACAGTTGAAAACTTTCACACTGAACTTAGGTACATAAACTGGAAAACTTTCACACTGACCTTAGATACATAAACTGTAAAACTTTCAGACTGAAATTTGCTGAGAACTTCATTGACCTCATGTACATAACTGGGAAACTTTCACACTGTTCTGTTTGTTGTGAGAACCTTATTGACTTCGAGCACATAAACTAAAAAACTCTCACACTGACCTCAGATACATAACTAGAAAACTCAAACTGACCTCAGATACATAAACTGGAAAACTTTCACACATACAGATATCAGATACATTAAAAAAAAAAAAAAGTGCTGACATTTGTGATAAGCCTGACGTCAGTCGTACGAGTATGAGCATAAAAGAGAAAAACGGGAAAAGATAACGATTGGACAAGCAAGCGAGCCGAGAGCTTGCACTGAACTGTATCTCCTCGATGTACACGTCACAGTAGATCTCCAAACAGAGATCAATAATTTTGTTTGAGCTCACGCACGAGTTTCCTCCCACAAGAAATACTTTTTTTTTTTAAATGCTTAGGGTCGGTACAGCCAGGCCGTGCACACAGTGATTTTGAACGCACTACTTACCACGTTCAGGCGATAATAAGCACTCAAAACTACACGTCACCGTACGCATATTAACTTGTTTGGCCAACAACCGCCAGTCTAGTTGCAAAACATGCATCATAGGAGGGAAAAAAATGTCTTGATTACATCACAAAGAGGATTTGCAATATCACTTGAGATTAAAGTCACAAAAGTCACATTTTACTTCGTAATCACAATAGTCACATTTGACTTCGTAATCACAAGGTACTGCAGTCCAGCACGTCAGCTGCAGGAAAGGGATTTGCTTAGCGTGCAGCAGGTTCAAGAAATACACAGCACAACACGGTCCTTTATTCCTGACAGTCGTGTTTCATCTGCACAAGACTGGCGACTGTGTACGTAGATATAGATGTGTCGATTGTCAACTCCACCAGTGTGTGGACTGCTGCCTGACGTCTTGTGGGGGCCGGTCACTCTGTGTCTTTGAAAGAATGTTTTAGCGCACACATTTATCCACGCTCGATGGCTCATTGACTTAACTGCAATGGCTGCGCGTGGAAATACCGGTTTGGGGTGCAGTTGCAAAAAGCCCATGTCAATATGTCCCCAGCAATTTCTTTTTAAAAAGAACTTTTTAAAAATGTCCTATCAATTCTGATAACATTGAGGTGAAACAACCTGAGCATGCGTGCTTGTGTGTGTGTGTGTGTGTGTGTGTGTGTGTGTGTGTGTGTGTGTGTGTGTGTACTGTGCGCGTGTGTGTGTTCGTGTGTGTGTGTGTGTGTGTGTGTGTATGTTCGTATGTCTATGCGCGTGTGTGTGTTTGTTTGCATGTTTGTGGGGGGAAAAAGAGAGACAAAATGTGTGCACTTCAATTTTTTTATGGATACGTAAACAAAATCAGACGCAAGTCTGTATATGTAATTTTCTGTGAATTGAATAATAACGCTTGTTTTCTACCTTAATTCACAGCATTATAGACGAAATTCTTTCTCAGAACGAGATTCAAGTGAAATTTGTTACCCTTCAGCATTACAAAATATTCTTTTCTCTTTCCGTTATGAGGTGACAAAAATATTAATGTTGCAGGAATACTTTTGAGAACCCACCCATGGAGGGCAGTTGAGGGTGTACGCCAAACAAGGTGCGACCTTTTCACACACACCCTTCCGTCAGTCCTCCCGCCCTCCACCTTGAACACAATGTGAGGCTGTGGGGTCTCACTGGGGCCTTGAACACAATGTGAGGCTGTGGGGTCTCACTGGGGCCTTGAACACAATGTGAGGCTGTGGGGTCTCATTGGGGCACTCCACATCAGAGAACGTCTGATGGCGAAATGATCAACGCAATCTCCAGGTGACGTAAAACTGTTATTGATACCCCCCCCCAAACCCATTACCTCTGAGTTTGACGAGAAACTTATCTCATGCTCATTATGCAAACCCTCTCAGTTTACAGCTCTGAAATTTACTTCCAGTAAATCAGTGAAAACAGGGACACATTAAAGTGGGAGCAGTCGATAAAAACGGTAACGTGTTTGAGAGGGAAAAATCAGTAAGACGTAATAGAGAGAAAATAAATCGAATAGATCAGTAACATTTCTGATAGAAAGGAGTGCGGATGAGCAAGTAAAAATTGACGTATTAAAGAACTGAAAGATCGATAAAGCAGTGACGTATGAAAGAGATGATAAATTAGTAAAGAATGACGTATGAAAAGGCTGGTAAATCGGTAAAGCAGTGACGTGTGGAAGAGCTGATAAATCGATAAAGCAGAGACGTATGGAAGAGCTGATAAATCGATAAAGCAGTGACGTATGGTCAGAGATAAATCGACAAAGGCTGTGACGCATGAGAGTGTTGATATATCGGTTAAATCAGTGACGCGTGTCTCACGGGTTTTGTAAACTGAAGATGACTTTTAATGATGAGCAAATGATATTAACTTCTGTTAGTATATAATCTTAGTGTGGACAGGATTTTAATGGTCAAGGGAAATACAAAGTCAGAAGGAATTATGTTGATCAACAAATATCCCAAACCAGTTGTATCTTGGATATTTCTGCTTCAGAGTAAATGCTGACCTGACATAA
The DNA here is from genome assembly GCA_028829895.1 of Sinotaia quadrata. NCBI lineage: Eukaryota > Metazoa > Mollusca > Gastropoda > Architaenioglossa > Viviparidae > Sinotaia > Sinotaia quadrata. Next base: position 57,772,795 of record CM054179.1, read on the forward strand.
TACTCTTGTAAGCAATACAAGCCATTTCGTATTCAATTCCGCATCGAATTTTCTTACTATTTAACGATCAACCTCACCCCACACACCCCCCACACACATTTGTATGACCGACATTTCTCTCAATTTGAGAAGGAAACTGCATAAGAAAAGTTTAAACAGTTTATCAAGTGTTTTAATAAAAATTGAAATTACTTTAACTGTCTTTCAAACTAAAAATATCGTTCAGTTGACTGCTTGGTTTTATTCAGTACTTGGACTATTCCTTCATTCTAGTACTTTATTTTTACAGTCTGATACTTCACTTTTACATTCTAGTACTTTATTTTTACAGCCTTATACTTCACTTTTACATTCTAGTACTTTAACCCGAAATTCTAGTACTTTTATCCGAAATAGGGATAGGCAAATTTACTCTGTCATAGTATCATCCTACAGTTTACCAATACATTTTGTATATAACGTACAATTCTACAGTTTACCAATACATTTTGCATCTAACGTACAATAGTACAGTTTACCAATACATTTTATATCTAACGTACAATAGTACAGTTTACCAATACATTTTGTATCTAACGTACAATTCTACAGTTTACCAATACATTTTGTATCTAACGTACAATTCTACAGTTTACCAATACATTTTGTATCTAACGTACAATTCTACAGTTTACCAATACATTTTGTATCTAACGTACAATTCTACAGTTTACCAATACATTTTGTATCTAACGTACAATTCTACAGTTTACCAATACATTTTATATCTAACGTACACTTCTACAGTTTACCATTTACCAATACATTTGATATCTAACGTACAATTCTACAGTTTACCATTTACCAATACATTTTATATCTAACGTACACTTCTACAGTTTACCATTTACCAATACATTTTATATCTAACGTACAATTCTACAGTTTACCAATACATTTTATATCTAACGTACAATTCTACAGTTTACCATTTACCAATACATTTTATATCTAACGTACACTTCTACAGTTTACCATTTACCAATACATTTTATATCTAACGTACACTTCTACAGTTTACCATTTAGTGATTTATCAATACATTTTATATCTAACGTACAATTCTACAGTTTACCAATACATTTTATATCTAACGTACAATTCTACAGTTTACCAATACATTTTATATCTAACGTACAATTCTACAGTTTACCATTTAGTGATTTACCAATACATTTTATATCTAACGTACAATTTTACAGTTTACCAATACATTTTATATCTAACGTACAATTCTACAGTTTACCAATACATTTTATATCTAACGTACACTTCTACAGTTTACCAATACATTTTATATCTAACGTACAATTCTACAGTTTACCAATACATTTTATATCTAACGTACACTTCTACAGTTTACCAATACATTTTATATCTAACGTACAATTCTACAGTACGTAGTCATGTTCATTATATAGACAAATTCTACACTCAGTCATATAAATAGTTACATTCCACCTATGTATTCGTACAATTCATTTTTCCACACTCCGTAAAGAACATTAGTTACATTACAGCATTTCATCCTAATCCTATATATATACTAACTAAATTCAGGGAACACGCACAACAAATACAATAGTCACATCATAGATACATCGTGCATTCAAACACGGGGAACACTGGCCGGGCTCAAGCAAATGCACACACACACTCACACGCGCACGCACACACACACACACACACACACACACACACACACACACACACACACACCAGTGGCAAGGAGCGCTGCAGTGGCAAAAACCCATCCCACCCCCAAAATGTTTTAAAGAGTCTTGGAGGCGCTGTGTTGGCTAAGATCCAGCCGGCCAGCCTCTGACAGGCAACCGCTCTGCACGTCAGATTTCGTGACGTTGAAATACAGGACAAGCTTGTAAGGGCGAAGCGCTACGTTAAATAACAACGTGTCATATTCAAAGTCAGCCAATTCAAAGATAAAATATAATTAATAGGGTGTACAACTTTTTTCTTTTTAAGTGCATCTTTGCCCTCCTAAAGGAAGAATACGTGTTCTAGGTGTTTACAATGTGACGTCATACACTATCAGCAGCCTGGAGTTAACCTCGGATAACACATAACAATTCATTTTAACATAGCTACAAAAATTTGCAGAAAACGTCAGACAGGGTATAACTATTAGTTTTGATAGTGCTAATTTTGCGTGGCAAGATAGAGCCAATAGACACTGGGAAGAGTGGGCTGGGTGTGGTGAACTTCAGCATTTTAACCAATAGTTTTCGTGGTGTTGAATTTCAGCATTATAACCAATAGTTTAATACGACTGAACACAGGTGTGGGATTTGTGAACTTCAGCATTTATAACCAATAGTTTCCATACGGCTAGACACGGAATTAGTTCATTATAAGATTATATCATCAAAAGCAACGAGAGTATGGCTAGACACGGAATTAGTTCACTTATAAGATTATATCATCAAAAGCAACGAGAGTATGGCTAGACACGGAATTAGTTCACTTATAAGATTATATCATCAAAAGCAGCGAGAGTACAAGTATTCGTGCTGGCAAACATGAAACAGTTTTTAAAGGTTATTTTTATAAACAGAAATTGGTGAAAAAAACCAATTTCTCTAATACAAAATCTGCAAAGAAGTAAAGTCTTCAATATTTTTGAACACAGTATATAGTTCTTCGGCTTTCTACAAACTATCTGGAGATTATATCTACATTCTTTTTCAGCATCAACTGGGGACCCGGGCTCCAGTCCTTTAAATATTGCCTACAAAATTTCTAATCTTTCTATGCAATGCCTACGTACAAAATCTCTAATCTTTCTATGCAATGCCTACAGACAAAATCTCTCTTTCTATAAATTCCCTAAAGGCCAAATCTAAATCATTCTACGCATTTCCTACAGACTATGCTTACATACCAAATAACTTATCTTGTTATGAGTTGCCTACAGACAAAATCTCTAATCTTTCTATGCAATGCCTACAGACAAAATCTCTAATCTTTCTATGCAATGCCTACAGACAAAATCTCTAAATCTTTCTATGCAATGCCTACAGACAAAATCTCTAATCTTTCTATGCAATGCCTACGTACAAAATCTCTAATCTTTCTATGCAATGCCTACAGACAAAATCTCTAATCTTTCTATGCAATGCCTACAGACAAAATCTCTAATCTTTCTATGCAATGCCTACAGACAAAATCTCTAATCTTTCTATGCAATGCCTAAGACAAAATCTCTAATCTTTCTATGCAATGCCTACAGACAAAATCTCTAATCTTTCTATGCAATGCCTAAGACAAAATCTCTAATCTTTCTATGCAATGCCTACAGACAAAATCTCTAATCTTTCTATGCAATGCCTAAGACAAAATCTCTAATCTTTCTATGCAATGCCTACAGACAAAATCTCTAATCTTTCTATGCAATGCCTACAGACAAAATCTCTAATCTTTCTATGCAATGCCTAAGACAAAATCTCTAATCTTTCTATGCAATGCCTACAGACAAAATCTCTAATCTTTCTATGCAATGCCTACAGACAAAATCTCTAATCTTTCTATGCAATGCCTAAGACAAAATCTCTAATCTTTCTATGCAATGCCTACAGACAAAATCTCTAATCTTTCTATGCAATGCCTACAGACAAAATCTCTAATCTTTCTATGCAATGCCTACAGACAAAATCTCTAATCTTTCTATGCAATGCCTACAGACAAAATCACTTATCTTTCTACAAATTCCCTAAAGGCCAAATCGAATCTTTCTGTACTATGCCTAAAGGTCAAATATCAAATCTTTCTAAACACTGCCTAACTGCCAAGTTTCCAATCTTTCTAAACACTGCCTAACTGCCAAGTTTCCAATCTTTCTAAACACTGCCGTATGAAAATATTTCTATACTTATCCTTCAAAGTGTAAACATTGTTTCAAGACTAGTCCCCACTCTTTCTAAACACTGCAAGAAAAACAAGAGTCCGTGCTTAGAGGTCAAGTTTTCGGTTTTCTAAATACACCATGAAAATCAGGTTCCCAACCTTTCTAAACACTACCTAGAGGCAGTCTTCAGTCTCTCTAACACTACCTTTAAGAAATCTTCAGTCTATCTAAACACTACCTTTAAGCAATCTTCAGTCTGTCTAAACACTACTTTTAAGCAATCTTCAGTCTGTCTAAACACTACCTAGAGGCAATCTTCAGTCTGTCTAAACACTACTTAGAGGCAGAGTCTCTAGTCTTCATAAATGTTTCTTAGAGGTCATTCCCCCTGTGGCCGAAGTTATGAAGCGTCGTTTAAGTTAACTCTTGGGCTTTGATTATTAAAGATAATGGCATTCAGTAGCCACACTCTCTCCTTAACTCTTGAGCTTTGACTATTAAGCATAATGAATTCAGTAGCCACACTCTCTCCTTAACTCTTGAACTTTGATTATTAAACATAATGACATTCAGTAGCCACACTCTCTCCTTACGTCTTGAGCTTTGATTATTAAACATAATGCATTCAGTAGCCACACTCTCTCCTTACGTCTTAAAAAAAAAGATTATTAAACATAATGACATTCAGTAGCCACACTCTCTCCTTACGTCTTGAGCTTTGATTATTAAACATAATGACATTCAGTAGCCACACTCTCTCCTTACGTCTTGAGCTTTGATTATTAAACATATGACATTCAGTAGCCACACTCTCTCCTTACGTCTCCTATCATTGACCGAACTCTGAGCCGCAAAGTCAACGCTCCAGTTAAGCAGACCTTGAACCAGGAGCACAGTTCGATGGACTCATATCTGCCACCCGCTGTAAAGACCTATTAGAATCCTAAACAGTATCGGGTAAAATAAGCTGGCTATACACCCAACAGCTCTCCATAGTTCCTCATTTTCTTCCTCCATATGCTCAACAGCAAAATATCTTCTTATATTAAAAGACTCACAAGGGTGTGGTTACAATGAACTCTAGTATTCTTATTATCCCTTCTACATTCTTGATAACCATATGTAGATAACAGTTCTATTTTTATTTCATCTATATAGATGTTGATATATAACTCATTCGTGTTGGCATCATTTACTTGCACAGTATATGTTCTTACTGTCACCTTCATTAAATATTCCTGGCTGTATGTATCAGGGGGATCAGAACTTTATTTAATCTTTCGTTCTTCCGTTCTACCCTCCCTATCATCCTTCTATCCAGCACGTGTGACCAGCCAGAAGGTGCATTCTGGGAGCCAGCCCACGGTTGCGGGAAGCCCGCAGTATTAACATTTTGTCCCGTCCCACAAGAAAACGTAACAGCTGTGTGCTTCGCTCTCGAATTTATCATTTGCTAAGGACTTGTTGTTAGGGTTATTACGAACTGGGCCTAGTTACCTAGTAGGTCTGATCAAGTATATCTTGTGTCAGGTTTAACGGGCCTGTTTGGTCTAATCAAGTATATCTTGTCAGGTTTAATGTAGTGTATGAATTGTTGGGTTTTATTAAGAATGTTATACTATTTGAAACATATTAACTTTAATTTCTTGCAGAAGCATATGCCAAAATAAGTATTTATTAATGTAGGTAATTTGCAGTACACTAAGACTCTGCAATTACTTGTGTTTCAGGTTTTTTCATGATTTCAGTATCTTTATTCTGAAATCTATGATGTGGTCCTTCGTTGCCTGAATTTGATGATACTCAGGGCATGTCCTATTGAGCGTCTACCAGCGTGACGTATCTTGTGCCAGTGCAGTGAACACTGAAGTCTCGATTATGAACAGTGACTACAGTGTGGTTTGAACTTCATCAGACTAGGAGTGTTATTTGCTCATGATGAGAAAATAGGACAGAAAGTATTTTGCTTATTCCTTCTAAATATTGTTTTGTTTTTTTTAATTTTAAATTTTTATTAATTGTTTAGTTTTGCATATCTGTTAGTGTTATGTAACTTCTTTCGTTTGTTCTCGTAACTTGTAGTGATAGTCTAATGATTACCTCCTGTTCTCTGTCCATATATATATCTGCTTATGTATCTATTTTATAAAATCTATTTCTCGGTTTAAATAAATGTTTCTATTTTATACAATCTATTTCTCGGTTTAAATAAATGAGTAAGAGTAGGGACCGTGAGTCAAACTGACGTCGGCGCACTTGCATATCGGCGTAACGGTTGCAGATATGCATTTATACTCTGTATCGGTACTTGTAGATGTTTGATATCATTAACTATTGCTAATATTTGGTATAATTATTGTTACGTCACCCCAGAGTACATCGCGACATGGACTGCTGTGAGTAATTCTATTATTACTGCAGACATTGGCAATCTTCTTCGAAACAGTATTTTGTGCAGACGTGATTTGCGAGAATTCATTAGTCTAAAAATAGGTGTGCTATCTTGGGCAGAGTACCAATTCTAGTGGTACTAGTATCAGTTTCAGGCACGAGGTGTGTTCTATTAATAGCGATCGCCAAAGTAATCGCACTAACTTGTAATAAATTCGGTTCCTACTTTTCTAAAACTCTGAAAATCAAGTCTTCAATCTAACAAGTGCCTACGGTGTAAATCTCTACTTACAAGAGGCTAAATCCACAATGTGAAGATCAAATCTTCAGAATATCTAAACTCTACCGGGATATCAAGTCTCCAATATATCTAGCAAAAACCTAGAAGCTAAATCTCAGCTTTCTATAAATATTTCAAGAGGCCAAAACTGCAGTTTTTCTGAATCCTCTCTAGAGATTGCTCCCGATCTTTCTAAATACTGCCTAAAGGCCAAGTTTCCTGTATGTCTAAATACTGCTTAGATGACCGGTTTCCAGCATGAAGCTTCAAACTTTGCATGGACAAAGCCGCTAGTCTTCATAAACACTACCAAAAAGACTCGACCTCCACTATTTATCTATATTTCTAAACGCAATATGGAGACGGGGTCTCCAATCTTTTTAAAAAGGTCGAGTCTCCGGCTTTTTTAAATACAGTCAGGTTTCTAGTGTCTAAGCTTCCTGGTGGTTATTGAATTAGTAAAGACTATAAATCCTACTTGACAAAGTTTGTTCTGGGTCAATACAGTTTATTAAATGCTCGCGAAATCACAGATTGGTAGAGACCTGCATTTATTCTACAAAGGACAAGTACTTCACCATTCATTACGCTACCAAAGGACAAGTACTTCACCATTCATTACGCTACCAAAAGACAAAATACTTCACTATTCATTATTCTACCAAAGGACAAGTACTTCACCATTCATTACGCTACCAAAGGACAAGTACTTCACCATTCATTACGCTACCAAAGGACAAGTACTTCACCATTCATTACGCTACCAAAGGACAAGTACTTCACCATTCATTACGCTACCAAAGGACAAGTACTTCACCATTCATTACGCTACCAAATCGAGAGGTACACTAGCGTTCACTGCGCTAACAACAACAAGAAGAAAACTATATTTGTGAGCAATGACAACAACAAAAAGCTGTATTTGAGGGCGCTGACAGCAACAAAAAGCTGTATTTGTGGGCGCTGACAGCAACAAGAAAACTGTATTTGTGGGCACTGAGAGCAAGAAGAAAACTGTATTTGTGAGCAATGACAACAACAAGAAGAAAACTATATTTGTGAGCAATGACAACAACAAAAAGCTGTATTTGTGGGCGCTGACAGCAACAAGAAAACTGTATTTGTGGGCACTGAGAGCAAGAAGAGAAACTTATATGGGTGCAGTAACATGAGAACTGTATTTTGGGGAACTTAAACCATAGCACTGTATTTATGGACACAGACAACAAGAGAACTGTTTTTTGTGGGCACTTAAACATAGCACTGTATTTATGGACACAGACAACAAGAGAACTGTTTTTTGTGGGCACTTAAACATAGCACTGTATTTATGGACACAGACAACAAGAGAACTGTTTTTTGTGGGCACTTAAACATAGCACTGTATTTATGGACACAGACAACAAGAGAACTGTTTTTTTGTGGGCACTTAAACCATAGCACTGTATTTATGGACACAGACAACAAGAGAACTATTTTTTGTGGGCACTCCCGATGGAGTATGCTTTTGATAAAAATAATAACAACGAACAAAAGTCGGAATGCCGTTCTAATGTGCTTAAAGGGACAAGGATGTGTTCTTAAGGCCGTAAAGGTCTTCTACGGCCGTCCGCGAAATCAACGAACGTTGGAAACGTCTTTAAGTAGAAGTGAATCAATCAATCTGGTCTTCCACGGCAACGAGGACTGTTTAGAGCCGTCTGCTGGGAACATGAAAGAATTCTTAATCTAGTGACGACTCTGCAAATGTTTACATTTGCATTATAATTTGGCCTACAAGCGCTCGCACACACGCACGCACACACATTCTCTTATACTTTAAAAAAAAATCAAATACAACTAATCAACGATTGGCTCTTACATAAGAAAATTTCCAATGAATTACTAATTTCTCGTATTCGATAAGTGACCTCTCACCTTTTTTATGAATTACTAATTGCTTACCTCAGACTTAGAAAGTGGTGTCGGCTATTGCTTACCTCAGACTTAAGTACATGCACTTTGTCAGTTGTTTCGGGGCTTTCTTTCTTTCCTTTAAATTTTTTTTTTTAGAGCTCTTAATTATTGACATCTCGTTTCTTTTTTAAACAATTAATTTAACAGATAATCATTTGCTTATTTTCTGATTTTTCTCTTTAGAAAGGAGCTCAGTTAAAAACACTTGACATTACTATTCTATTCAAGAAAGAACTTATTTAAACAAGAAATGTTTTCATGAGCAATAATTCAGTAATATCAAGAATGAAAGAAATAGATTAATTACGGAAGGAACTTCGTGTATATCCTATAATGATAAAAAATATATAATAAAGAAATTATTTAAAGAGAACAAACGCTTTTCAAAGCAAATACAAATTAATAGATTATCAAAAGCTGAAAGAATAAACAATGGTGCAGATAGCTTTTTTAAAAGAAAATATTCATATATTACAACTGTATCAAATTAAAGAATATAATATAAGAGCTGTTTTAATAATGATTAAGTTTGGATTCACTATATTTAGCACTCCTTATGACTATAGCTGATTTTGACTTAGCAGTGTACGACCATAGTTGATTCACTACATTTAGCACTCCTTATGACTATAGCTGATTTTGACTTAGAAGTGTACGACCACAGTGGATTCTTTCTATACTTTCTATAGAATTCTGTACAACTATATTTGATTTTTACTATACCTAGCATTCTATAGACCATATTTGATTCTTACTATACTTAGCATTCTGTACGACTGACTCTTACCCTACTTAGCATTATGTAGGACCCTAGTTGACTCTTACCGTACTTAGCATTATGTACGACCCTAGTTGACTCTTACCGTACTTAGCATTATGTAGGGCCGTAGTTGACTCTTACCGTACTTAGCATTATGTAGGACCCTAGTTGACTCTTACCGTACTTAGCATCATGTAGGGCCATAGTTGACTCTTACCGTACTTAGCATTATGTAGGACCCTAGTTGACTCTTACCGTACTTAGCATCATGTAGGGCCATAGTTGACTCTTACTGCATTTAGCGTTATATAACAACGCTTTGATTAGAAAGAATCAACTATGATATGTACGACCAAAGCTGACTCTTACTATACAAATTGTTATGTACAACCAAAGATGACTGTTACTATACTAAGCGTTATATACAACCATAGTTGACTGGTACTGTATTTAGCATTCTGTTTGGACATTGTTGGGTGTTAGCTGTCTACTGCAGTCTGGACTACGTCATCAAATTATAACACAAATGAGACTGGCTTTATTCTGTCTTTAGGTTTATTCTTCAGGAATGTTTGATTTATGTGTTGCTATACTTAGCAATCTTTTAGTTCTACCCTCTTCAGTGTAAATCATGTTACAAAGCAATGACATGGGTATAGTTCTACCCTCTTCAGTGTAAATCAATATTACAAAGCAATGACATGGGTTTAGTTCTACACTCTTCAGTGTAAATCATGTTACAAAGCAATGACATGGGTTTAGTTCTACCCTCTTCAAAGTAAATCATGTTACAAAGCAATGAATGGGTTTAGTTCTACCCTATTCAGTGTAAATCATGTTACAAAGCAATGACATGGGTTTAGTTCTACCCTCTTCAGTGTAAATCATGTTACAAAGCAATGACATGGGTTTAGTTCTACCCTATTATAACAATGACATGGGTTTAGTTCTACCCTCTTCAGTGTAAATCATGTTACAAAGCAATGACATGGGTTTAGTTCTACTCTCTTCAGTGTAAATCATGTTACAAAGCAATGACATGGGTTTAGTTCAAAACTGCGTTAAAGTTCTACACGATAGTTCAAAACAGTGTCAAACTGTAACAAATAACAAACAAAATTATGATTTTAAAACAAGTAAACTAGAAAAACAGATTACTTAGAAGCAACTAAACACAAATATAATTATTTTTAAGCAAATCAAACAGATATTAAAATACGTACAAACATAAAGAAGATTACTTACAAGCAAATAAACATATCACGAACACAAAGAAAGGGACTAAAGGTAAACCACACAAAAAGAGGCAAACAAACACAAAAACTAAATTATTTCACAGCAAACAAACACAAAAACTAAATTATTTCACGGCAAACAAACACAAAAACTAAATTATTTCACGGCAAACAAACACAAAAACTAAATTATTTCACGGCAAACAAATACAGTACATATTACTGACAAGCAGATAAAACACAAAGTATGTTAGTACAACACAAATGAGCACATAATAAAGATAATATAAACATAATGAAAGGTTTTACAGGTCAATCAAAAGATAAGAATTTAAAAGCAACAGAATTTAAAAGCAAACACACAAATTAAATTATTTAATGGCAACAAACACACAAAAGAGGATTTACAGATAAACAAACACAAAAAAGAGGATTTACAGATAAACAAACACACAAAAGAGGATTTACAGATAAACAAACACACAAAAGAGGATTTAAAGATAAACTAACGCACAGCATAAAGAATTTAAAGATAAACAAACACACAAAATATAATTTAAAAATAAACTAACGCACAACATGAACGATTGAAAGATACAAAAGTAAAGGTGACAAAACTACAAATACATAAAACATACCATAGAAGAATTAATGAACACAGATAATTATAGTCCAGTTGAAAGCTTAATGATTACAAGAATTAATGAACACAGATAATTACAGTCCAGTTGAAAGCTTAATGATTACAAGAATTAATGAACACAGATAATTACAGTCCAGTTGAAAGCTTAATGATTACAAGAATTAATGAACACAGATAATTACAGTCCAGTTGAAAGCTTAATTATTACAAGAATTAATGAACACAGATAATTATAGTCCAGTTGAAAGCTTAATTATTACAAGAAAACCGTTAAGACTGAGTTATTAACATGGAATCGGATCCAAAATAGTACTCATTGAATGGGTCACATTATCTGCCGACCGACAACCGACAACTCGGCTGTTGCATTCTTCCCAGTGTCACTAGAGTGGTTGTTGTGGTGAGTAACATTTCTTCTCATCAAGCATTTGTTCTCAGAGTCTTTCAGGGGTCACTGTGACCTTACAAAATATAGTTTGCATTTCTTGTCTTCTCGTGTCACAAACGTTGTGAAAAACATGTTACCCTTCACGAATAAATAGCAGGTGTGCATTAACTTATACATGGACTGGCAAAACGAATACATCAGTGAAATTATCAAAACTTCTGGTAACAGCACAAGAAAAGGCGAACACATCAGTACAATTATCAAAATTTCTGGCAACAGCACAAAACGAGCTCAGAAAGAAATGCAGAAAGAAAGAACTGCAGAAAGAAAGAAAGAAAGAAAGAAAGAAAGAAAGAAAGAAAGAAAGAAAGAAAGAAAGAAAGAAAGAAAGAAAGAAAGTTGACATAATGAAAGTTGTTCAGGTTTACCTTGCACTAAACGATCTCGTGGGACAGGCATCCCTGGACTAAAGTGAAAACTCCACAAGTCAAACAAACTGACTGGAACTTTTTTCCCAGCATGCAACAAAGGGTTGGGTCCCCCCCCCACACACACACACACCTTCTTGGATGTCAAACTGGTCGCACCCTCAAATTCCGACACAAGGGCACGCACGTGCCCACAAAGCTCTAGTGGGTGTACAGCTTAACGTGCCAGATACACACAGTACTGACTACACAAAGCTCTAGTGGGTGTACAGCTTAACGTGCCAGATACACACAGTACTGACTACACAAAGCTCTAGTGGGTGTACAGCTTAACGTGCAGATACACACAGTACTGACTACACAAAGCTCTAGTGGGTGTACAGCTTAACGTGCCAGATACACACAGTACTGACTACACAAAGCTCTAGTGGGTGTACAGCTTAACGTACCAGATACACATTGTACTGACTACCTGTCCCACCCAATCTACTCCTCCTAGACAGACAACTAACTGTCAAACTCATGCTCTCAAAGCACAGCTCACTGAAATGGTTTATGCAAACTCTGCCTCAGAGCAAGTGGTTTGTCTCAGACTTGCATCATTAAATAATGGTAACCAAACCAAATTTACAATCTTCACAATTCCATTTTCACTGGCCTGATTATGAGATACAGTTTAGGATGGAACGCTTAAGAACGCATTTCAATTCTACATTTTTAGAACATAATATTACAAAGATAGACTGCAGAAAGTACAGAGCATAAATACGTCTTAAAATAACAAATTTCAAAAAATATATTACACGAAGAAATCATTGACAGATATCTTGTGTAGAACTGGCGGCTGTAAAGGACAGAAATCATTGACGGATATCTTGTGTAGAACTGGCGGCTGTAAAGGACAGAAATCATTGACGGATATCTTGTGTAGAACTGGCGGCTGTAAAGGACAGAAATCATTGACCTCGTTCTTGGAAGAAAAGGGGTACAAGGGGTACAAGCTCCTTACCCCAATCAGTCAGTACGGTTTTAGGAAGTGTTAACTTGCGATTTCTATAGAAAACGCTGGCACATATTCATTTAAGAAATTCTAATAAATGTGCACTGTGATTATTAGCGCACAACATGTTTCAATGACAGACTGTAGAACACTTTACAAATATACATTTTGGAAAACATTTTCCTACATAGGTAACCTACCTAAGCGAGATACAAATCACGTAGCATGACTCCATAAAATCGCAGGCAAATGACGACTAAAAAATACGTGTGTGATGGACATCAAAAAAGTCGCGAAGGTCAGAGGTGTACATGAAATTCGCGAAGGTCAGAGGTGTACATGGACGTGAAATTCGCGATGGTCAGAGGTGTACATGGACGTGAAATTCGCGAAGGTCAGAAGTGTACATGGACGTGAAATTCCCGAAGGTCAGAGGTGTACATCCGGCCTTTGAAGCCGCTGTCCTCCCCGCATGCTGCTTTATCGCTCGGGTCTGCTTATGACCTTGAAATATTGATCAACTCGTGGTCCAATCCCGCTGCGGCCTTCATTCCAGTGGAACCGTTGTCTCCAAGGCTGACAGGATGAGTCATGAAGAAGGAATATCGTCAAGGTTCGCAGTTCCAATAATATGTGATCGATTTTAATCTCAAAGGAAATAGCGGTGCTAAACTGATCGCTGTCATATCTGTCTTTGAGTTACTCGAATTTCTCATTTTATTATGTAATAACTGCACCAAGCAATAGCGGGATGGTAGACGTAAATATTTCCGAGCGACTAAACGAAAATCATTGGTAATTTTATCAACTAGCTGTCGTTATTCAAGACACGGAGGTAATACCCAAACACAATGAAATGAAATAAGCAAACAAGACGAAATGTTTGCAAACAAGTGTTCAGCTGCACTCGTATTTATCAGTCTGGGCTTTGCTAATAGCGACTTCGTAATTAAATATTCATAAACACAATGAGATGAAATAAGCAAACGAGACGAAATGTTTGCAAACAAGTGTTCAGCTACACTCGTATTTAGCAAGGAGGGGTCGGCGCCCTGTACACTCATTCCGTGACAATCTGGGCTTTGCTAATAGCGGCTTCGTAATTAAATATTCATAATCACAAAATCATTCCTTCATTGAAGCTAGTTTACAGTATAGTTGTCAGTTTTACATGCATAATAAAACTACTAATTCATTATAGCTAGTTTTCCAATACAATAGTTAGTGCTACGTAATAACAAAACTAGCTGTTCATTCTAACCACTTTTCCAGTAGCCGTAATAAAAAATATAATTTAATGACATAGCTATTAGTGTGCAATAGTTTCCACTAGCTAGATAAAAAAAAAAAAAAGAACATAAATGCAAAATTGGTCAGTCATTACAGTGAGTTTTACATGCAATAATTTAAGTAAAAGTACATAATCACAAAACTAATAATGATACTTCGTCATCACACTTCTGGCCTTGAGAAATGAATAATGCTCTCTCTCCTTATGCGCGCGCGCGCACACACACACACAAACACACACACACACACACACACACACACATATATATATATACACGCACATATTCATATACTGCATCATTCTTGTTGTTTGGAGTTTACAGTATGTCTTTGTTCTGAACTCACGATATCTCTTTATAGAGCTCATGGTGTCTCGTGTTATAGAGCTCATGGTGTCTCGTGTTTTAGAGCTCATGGTGTCTCGTGTTATAGAGCTCATGGTGTCTCGTGTTATAGAGCTCATGGTGTCTCGTGTTTTAGAGCTCATGGTGTCTCGTGTTATAGAGCTCATGGTGTCTCGTGTTTTAGAGCTCATGGTGTCTCGTGTTTTAGAGCTCATGGTGTCTCGTGTTTTAGAGCTCAGAGTGTTTAAGAGCACACAATGTCTTGTTCTCTTGCTTCAGACCTCAGGGTATCTCTTCTAGTATCTCTTGTTTTAGAGAGGGTATCTCTTAGAGCATTTATAGTTCAGAGTATCACTTTGAATATCTCTTGTTTTAGAGCTAGGGTACCTCTTACAGCATGTCTTGTTTTAGAGTTCAGAATATCTCTTGTTTTGAGCTCACAATGTCTCTCATTTGATCTCATAGTGTACATTGCTTTAGATTCACAGTATCCCTTTATAGAGAACTTATAGCGTCTCCTGTTTTGATCTCATAAAACATAGACACTAGGTTGCATGACATATCAAGTAGTCAAAGATAAGTTAAGACAATGAATGTTTGCATGATAGACACACATCAAGTAGTCAAAGATAAGCTGTGACAATGAATGTTTGCATGACAGACACACATCAAGTAGTCAAAGATAAGCTGTGACAATGAATGTTTGCATGACAGACACACATCAAGTAGTCAAAGATAAGTTAAGACAATGAATGTTTGCATGATAGACACACATCAAGTAGTCAAAGATAAGCTGTGACAATGAATGTTTGCATGACAGACACACATCAAGTAGTCAAAGATAAGCTGTGACAATGAATGTTTGCATGACACATCAAGTAGTCAAAGATAAGCTGTGACAATGAATGTTTGCATGACACATCAAGTAGTCAAAGATAAGCTGTGACAATGAATGTTTGCATGACAGACACATCAAGTAGTCAAAGATAAGCTATGACAATGAATGTTTGCATGACAGACACATCAAGTAGTCAAAGATAAGCTGTGACAATGAATGTTTGCATGACAGACACATCAAGTAGTCAAAGATAAGCTATGACAATGAATGTTTGCATGACAGACGCATGACACATCAAGTAGTCAAAGATAAGCTATGACAATGAATGTTTGCATGACAGATGCATGACACATCAAGTAGTCAAAGAGAGGTTGCGACAATGAATGTTTGCATGATAGACACATCAAGTAGTCAAAGATAAGATGTGACAATAAAGCAGACTTCAGACTATATGACAGACACATCAAATAGTCAGAGATAAGTTGTGATAATGAATGTTTGCATGACACATCAAGTAGTCAAAGATAAGCTATGACAATGAATGTTTGCATGACAGACACATCAAGTAGTCAAAGATAAGCTATGACAATGAATGTATGCATGATAGACAAGTAGTCAATGATAAGATGTGACAATAAAGCAGACTTCAGACTATATGACAGACACATCAAATAGTCAGAGATAAGTTGTGATAATGAAACAGTAACCAGACTGTATGACAGATAAATGAAGTAGTGCTGAATAAGACGTACATTCATGTACCTGAATTACGTGAGAGGCACTGGTAACCCGATTACGAGACAAACACTGTAGTAGTCAATCTTCCTAAGGCCGATTTACTTTGTAACAAAAGACAGTCACACACAAAAGCACGAGCGATTTACAGAGAGAAATTCCATCATATTATGTACTGATTGATTACAGATCGAAATTCAATCATATATGTACTGATTGGTTACAGATCGAAATTCAATCATATATGTACTGATTGGTTACAGATCGAAATTCATTCATATATGTACTGATTGGTTACAGATCGAAATTCAATCAAATATGTACTGATTGGTTAAGTTTCTTCGTGCAGCATGTTGCCCGGACGATTATGACGGCAGGAAGTGTTCAACAAACTGTCGCACATTTGTAAGCGGTTTCATTTTAATAAGTACATCTACACGCGCTTTCTCCAATTCACTCATCGATCTGCAATAACACTGAAGTCTGAAGTAGACCTATTCATAGAGGTTTTCTCTACGGCCCACTCGTATTAGAATGCAGCGAAGGAAAACTTAACATACTTAGGCAAATGCTCTATAGATAGATATACAGCCAGATAGACAGACAAACGGACGGACGGACGAACGGATAGATAGATAGATAGATAGATAGATAGATAGATAGATAGATAGATAGATAGATAGATAGATAGATAGATAGATAGATAGATAGATAGATTACAATAACTGAATACATGTATACCTTTGCTCTGAACGTTTCCTAACTAGATGAATATTTTAGACAAAAGACTGACCTTGAACAAGATTCATCCGATATTGCTGACAAGGTGAAAGTTCGTGTGTATGAAATACGTCCATACTTTTTGTCGTTGTATCCATATCTTTGAAGAAGATAGTTTACGAAGCAGATCTCAATTCAACTGCTTTGTATACAGAACACGAAGTGAACTCCGATTTCACTATCGAAGGCTTTAGAGAAACTAAGTCGCTAAATGTTCTGTATCCAAAATGGCATCTTGAACGTTTGTTTCAGTCGTTGTCGAAATCCATTGTACTGACATCGAGCCTTAAACTGCGATGTTAAAAAAAAGAGTGATTAACATTTACATAACACCGGGGTACTTTGGGCTAAAGCGTATCGGCGACTGCATGACCCGGACCGCATTGCCATTATTTACTCCGCAATGATAAGGGAGGCGAGGGCGGCTGAAGTCAATTAAATAGACACTTAGCTCCTTGCTCGCTCAGGTGACCATCTCCAAGCAGTTAGTTCTACCACGTGTGCGATCTCCTACACAGTGCGACAGCTGTGAATTTAACATTATTTCATCTGACACGTTCATTATTCAATAAACATATCGTATATGATCATACGTCTAGGTTTTACTCAATGCAGACGACAGTGAATTTTGAAGTGCCTAACTGATGCAGTCCAGCTGAGTTCTGCTGCCATACAGTGACGTCAACAGCGCACAGGTAGACCAGCTAGATGTACTCATTAGAAACTGTTATCCTATCTTTGAAGTGAAGAAAACGTTTGGAAGAGAAAAGCCGAGGGCCGGGAAGAAGGCAATAGATAGTCTGCTGACGAAAAGCACGATTCACAAAAGGCGCGGTGTGGGAGCGAGAAGCAAGCTTGTTTACTGACTGCAAAGGTTGAACGGGACCAGGCGAAAGACGAGGCGACCTTCCAGTGATAGATAGGCAGACATCAGGCGTAACAATTCTCGCTAGCATCTGCCAGACTTTAGTGAGTTTTGTTGTGCTTTTTCAATCACACATTTTCCCTTTCACAAACTCTCTTCATTTAGTTTTCTCTATTTGAGACACAATAATAATTACAAGGACTATACTAAATGTGATACACCTGTAGAAACTCAGGCAAATAACTGATGTGGGCTTGCTCATAGAAAAACTGACAGGTAAATAATTAGATATGCAGATATTATAATTGATGAATAAGTTGTTCCTTAGATAGATAGATAAATAGGTAGATAGATAGATAGATTAGATAAGTAGGGAAATGAATGCAGTGCGTGACATGACAACATTTGAGACACCCGATTTTCCTCGTC
This sequence comes from Sinotaia quadrata, assembly GCA_028829895.1. Lineage (NCBI taxonomy): Eukaryota > Metazoa > Mollusca > Gastropoda > Architaenioglossa > Viviparidae > Sinotaia > Sinotaia quadrata. Next base: position 57,791,058 of record CM054179.1, read on the forward strand.
ACTAGTCAACCTTTAGCCCGCAACAATCAATATTTCCTTCACATTAAATGCCGATCACTGTTAAAGACACAATTATGCACGCTTTGTGTGAGACAAGAAAAAATACATTTGTCCAGAGTATATGAACGATTAAATGTGCATTGTTTAATGTCGGGTTAAAAATAATAAAACCAAAGTTGCACAAAATTGTCCAGTTCTATTATGAGTAATTGCTGACTCATAAACAACAATGTAGTTCTATTACGAGTAATTGCTGACTCATAAACAACAATGTAGTTCTGTTCGTCGCTGCATACTTTGTTTTTATTCCCATTTTTCCATTAAATTGCGTTTCAAAAGTCACTTTCTTAAAACATTATGCTTAACAGCCACATCCAGATCTAAATATGATAGCTGTTAGTCACGCTTCGTGCGCGTTGTATTGTCGTTGCTGTTGCATTGTGTTGAGTTATGACGTGCTGTTAAATCACGTGTCCCACGTTGATATGCTATATACTGTATACTTGCACACTACCTTAATATGCTGTATAGCCTTGCACACTACCTTAATATGCTGAATAGCCTTGCACACTACCTTAATATGTTGATCTATGCTATTATGCCTTGCCATGTCATACACTGTGCTGTGGAATCTTTGTATACTGGCATACATTGTGCTGTGGTATCTTTGTATACTGGCATACACTGTGCTGTGGTATCTTTGTATACTGGCATACACTGTGCTGTGGTATCTTTGTATACTGGCATACATTGTGCTGTGGTATCTTGGTACTGGCTTACACTATGCTATCTTGATATACTTACTTATACTGCTTTGTAGTATCTTGATATACTGATTTACACTGCGCTGTGTATGTCTTGATATGCTGACACTGTGTTTTCCCGAGTCTTGATATATTTACCTTATAGTAGTATGCCTTGATTTATTGACTTACTCTGTGCTATATTGGTCTTGATATATTTACTTTATTTTGGTGGTGTCTTGATTTGTTACTTACTCTCACTTATGCTATGTTTTTATATGCTGACTTTTTTGGTGGTATGTCTTAATATGTTTACTTTACTTATATTGGGTTATGCTGTCTTGATATGATGGCTTGAACTGCATTGTGCTGTTTTGAAAAACCACTCTGTTGTGCTGTCCTGGTATGCTGATTGTGTTGAGGTGTTTTGATTTGTTGACTTTGTGTTGAGGTGTCTTGATATGTTGACTTACACTGGATTGTTCTGGCCAGCATATGTTTGTTTTTTTCAAATATCAACTTGCAGTTTTGTATTGTCATGCATCCTAGAAAAGAACACACAGTATTTAATTTCAGCCCTAGCTGAAAGAGAGGAGAGGAAAGGGAGAGTCTTGCATAATAAGGACCAGTCAGTCATAGCCATAGTCAAGGAAAACCTACCATATAGCCATAAACATTTTTGCACTGATGGACTTTTATCAAGTCCAAAATTTTATCAAACCAAAATGAATGGCAGACTTCATGGTACCAAGCATGAAAACTGGTTTAATGACCCACCCATATTAGAAAAGAGAATAAATTCAAATAAAAACAAATAGTCTAAAATCACCACTTCCATTTTGTCCATTTTCATGCACAGGAAAGCATCTGTTAACCACACAACAGTTTACAAAATAGATAGTCCAAGCATTCCGACTAAGAAAAGAAAGATAGGAGGAAAGAACGTACCTTCTTGCACAGTGTGTAAAGAAATAACCATAAGGAAAGGTATGTATTGAGTTATTAATTTATAGAGAGAGTGAGTTTTTATTTTGCACTAATGACTATTCCTTTACAGGATAAGTTAGCTGAAAATTGTGAACATGGGAATAGCACAACTTCACAATTAAAGTGTCATCTATAGGATAATATATTTAAAGCTGCATAAAAATTATTGCTGGATTTCTGGTTTGTTTTGGAGCTAATGGAATGTTGTGGCAAGCTTTCCTGAAGGGGCTCAAGGGAAGTCATCCTGTCTTTAAAGATTTTGACAGAAACAAGAGTTAAGTGTCCATTGTCACAGTTCAGCTCTGAGAGAAGTTTTTTTAGGAGAGAATTTTCTTAAGAAAGAACATCAGTAGAATTGGTGGAATATAAAAGTGGAACCACATTCATACTGATTTATGTGGTGTGACCACTCACCACTGATCCCAATAGGACTCATACATTGGAGATCTAGTCATCAAAGCCGGGACTGCTTGTGTGTAGAGAGTTACTATCAGACAGAGAATTTACATTTCTTACAGTGGCAGAGTAAGAGCTGTTCCTGTGTGATTGCATTGGTCTGCGTCCTTAAAATTAATTTCACTTTTCTTTATTCAATTTTATTATTGTTGTTCTATAATGTTTCTTCTTTCTACTTTTCATCTCATTGTTAAAGTCTTATTACTTCATATTTATGTATTATCATTCTATAATGTTTGTAATGTCTGTGCTGTATTAAATGTGTTGGAGACACCTGGAGGAGCTTTGCAAAATCAAGCCATTTTATTGCCCAGCATGTGAAACCAAGTTTGTGGGTGTGATGGTGATAGATACGACAGTTAAGTTGTCTTAATATTCTTACCTATGCAGAAAAATCATGCATCATGAATCATTGACCTACACTGAGCATTCATTATGAGTTCTTCTTTCTCAATGTATGTGAAATATGTGTGGGTAAATGTAACTATAAATGTTGGTTTTGTGTGCAACATTTACTCCATTTGCACCACAACTGAGGCACATGCACAATCATACAGCAATGTGATCAATCACTCAGAATACAGTGTGATAGACAGGTTTAGGCTCTCCTCCCATTCACACTCAGTCATGCTTTAACATATGTAGAAAAGTTGATAGAATAAACATAAAAGTCTGAAGAATGAAATGGTGACATTGAGAGAACAAACATAAAAGTCCGAAGAATGAAGTGGTGACATTGAGAGAATAAGCATAAAAGTCTGAAGAATTAAGTGGTGACATTGAGAGAATAAACATAAAAGTCTGAAGAATGAAGTGTTGACTATGAGAGAATAAACATAAAAGTCTGAAGAATGAAGTGGTGACATTGAGAGAATAAACATAAAAGTCTGAAGAATGTCTTAACTGGTGTTTATTCCTAACACTAGGCACTGTCTTAACTGGTGTTTATTCCTAACACTCGGCACTGTCTTAACTGGTGTTTATTCCTTACGTCACTGCATTGTATTAACTGGTGTTTATTCCTAACGACACTGCATTGTATATCAAAACATTTTGCATGGTGTAGTTACTGTGCACTCCATAGTAATTGACACTAATTCGTAAATATACTGTATTGCATATTACTTGACGTTGATTCGTAAATGTACTGTATTACATATTACTTGACGTTGATTCGTAAATGTACTGTATTACATAGTAATTGACGTTGATTCGTAAATGTACTGTATTACATAGTAATTGACGTTGATTCGTAAATGTACTGTATTACATAGTAATTGATGTTGATTCGTAAATGTACTGTATTACATAGTAATTGACATTTATTCCTAACACTTTGTATTTCATAGTGTTTACAGCAAAGCAAGGAAGACCAAGTGTATTGGTACGTTGTCTTCTCATGTTTACGTAAGTTTGACTAGAAACTAAAATAATATCTGGTGCTTATAACACATCCAGTGGCCTTGATTTTCTCGCCAGTAAAATTACAAAGCATAGAAAATGTCCAGGTGACGGGTGTTAGAGCACACGTGTTGGTAGGGTGGGAGTCAGATACCGTCTAACGAGTGAGTGTGGTGATGACGGTATGTGGTGTGTGTGTGTGTGTGTGTGTGTGTGTGTGTGTGTGTGTGTGTGTGTGTGTGTGTGTGTGTGTGTGTGTGCGTGTGTTGGGGGTGGGTGGTGGTAGTGACCTATTCAAAAGAAAACAAAGTGAACGGTTAAGAAGGCGACTGCACCGCATACAGATGTTTTTAAATGTGTGGCAACACAGTGCCGGATGGATACTGAAGTACTTTCATTTGAAGTGTGCTGTGCGGGAATTTTATTATTTCTCCAAGACTTGAAGTAACAGTCACAAAGTAATTCTCTACTAAAGCTTGTAACAGTCACAAAGTAATTCACGACTAAGGCGTGTAACAGTCACAAAGTAATTCACGACTAAGGCTTGTAACAGTCACAAAGTAATTCACGACTAAGGCGTGTAACAGTCACAAAGTAATTCACGACTAAGGCTTGTAACAGTCACAAAGTAATTCTCTACTAAAGCTTGTAACAGTCACAAAGTAATTCTCTACTAAAGCTTGTAACAGTCACAAAGTAATTCACGACTAAGGCGTGTAACAGTCACAAAGTAATTCACGACTAAGGCTTGTAACAGTCACAAAGTAATTCACGACTAAGGCGTGTAACAGTCACAAAGTAATTCACGACTAAGGCTTGTAACAGTCACAAAGTAATTCACGACTAAGGCTTGTAACAATCACAAAGTAATTCACGACTAAGGCTTGTAACAGTCACAAAGTAATTCACGACTAAGGCTTGTAACAATCACAAAGTAATTCACGACTAAGACTTGTAATAGTCACAAAGTAATTCACTACTAAGACTTGTAATAGCATTCACAAGAAATTCACAAATAATACTTTTAAAAGTCTGAAAGTTGTTCAAAGACTAAGACTTGTAGTAACATTCACAAAGTAGCTCACGACTATGACTTGTAGTAAGAATATTCACAAAATAATTCACGTACTGATAGACTTCACATCCTTGCAGACAAGTTTGAAGAAACGTCGAAAGTAGAAAAACTCATTACACAATTTCACTCACTGTTTAAGAGCTAATGAAGGGTGTGTTTGAGAATACTGACTTAAAAAGTGTTGGTACATTCACATATCAAAATACTCTACATATCAGAAAATGAACAAGGGACTATTCATCTGAAATGAAAAAGGGCTACTGATATGAATACGTTTTTGTAAAATAAACAATGGCTACTGAAATGAACAAGGAGCTATTCAAATAACAAGGGCTACTGAAATAAGTAATGGCTACTGAAATGACCAAGGAGCTATTGCAACTAACAATGGCTACTGAAATAAACAAGGAGCTATTGCAAATAACAAGGGCTACTGAAATAAGCAATGGCTACTGAAATGAACAAGGAGCTATTGCAACTAAGAAGGGTTACTGAATAAATAAGGAGCTAAGGGCTACTGAAATAAACAAGGAGCTATTGCAAATAACAAGGGCTACTGAAATAAATAAGGAGCTATTGCAAATAAACAAGAGCTACTGAAATAAACAAGGAGCTATTGCAAATAAACAAGAGCTACTGAAATAAACAAGGAGCTATTGCAAATAAACAAGAGCTACTGAAATAAACAAGGAGCTATTGCAAATAATTGCTATGTAGATTTTAGAAAGAAAAACAAAGAGATTCCCAATGTTCGGTATTTAGTATGTAGAATGATCATATTTCACTTCTGAAGCTAATATTTATTCTTAAAATAGTATGCTTCATTGCATTTCAAACATAAGCATGCCTGCACCTGTGTAATGTCAAGTGTGAGCGCTCACGCACTTTGTTAAATTTTGAAACAAATTTTCTGTCTTAAATGTGGAGCGTGCGTGCGTGCGTGCGTGCGTGAGTGTGTGTGTGTGTGTATGTGTGTGTGTACACCTATGCAGATTCTAGTAATGCATGCAATATGAGAAACATTCGTGCTCGTTCTGTCTCTAGCTCTTTCCCACAAGTGTACCATTTTGTGACATGAAGTGCAAAACATAAAAGGGATTAAATCTATATTTTACATTTTATAGTCCAAACCAGGGCCTAATTCTCGCATAAAAATATAATAAAAGATAAAATTATAAAAATGTTGATGTTATGGGAGTTTAAAATACGCAAAAAATCACGTTTCTGTTGAAAACTTACAAAGTAAGTTTGAAATGAATTTTACCAGGAAAAAATATTTAATGTAATTATCTCATTACAATGAATATATTTTCTTTATTAACCTAAGTTATTAACTTAATCTGGATACAGTTGTATTTAAAATATGGTATAAAACTACAACTTCCCAACTTGGAAACCATATTAACAAAATTATCATCAATCATAAAAGAAGCTCTATTTTTCTCAACTAAATATAAAACAGGCTAAGTTATTATGCTGCCAAGATAAATAACATTAAGAAATAAACAAAGAATCTATTTAAATATATTTTTTAAAATTGTATAATAAGACTGATCGTGATGTTTATATTCTTGAATGTAATTCAGAGGATTTTTTACCTTACTAGTTCAGGCTTAAAACACACACACACACATCTAAGGTGAAACTTTAAATGCAAAAGAAACCACATAAATATTGTAAACTATTTACGGTGTTAATCAATTAAAAAAATGTATTTTTGAGATTAAAAGAAATCTTGGCTGTTTTTAAACGTCGATGATTCCGAAAATGTTCCTGTCTTTTACCGCAACAATGTGAAAACGAAAGTTATTTTCTTAGTTGGTACTTAAATTCATCACACCGATAAAATAAAATGAGAGTTATCTTTCCGGAATTTGGCGCCTTTGAAAAATGTAAGAAGTAGTTCGCGATATTATCGTTATTATTTTATACATATATATATATATATATATTATAAAGACAAGATATTATGAAAAATAATTCTGAAATGTTATGTACAAACATGGATTTGTAAAGCTAATAACAATCACAATGATCTCTCAAATATAAATGAACCTTAATATTCAAAATAAAAACTAGTATAAATATAATTATTGTGTAATACATTTTGCCATTCAACCAAAATGTTGCCATTACTGGCAAGAAGTCGTGCGAATCAAGTGTCGTAATCCATGCTTTTGTCAGTTTTACGTTACTTCTTGTCTCCCCTTTCTCTCCGAAGCTGATCTGTATCAAATTTAATGCTCACAATAAAACAGTGTCAAACATTAGATTATTTAAAATACCAATCTATTGTTTGACTGTAAAGTGGCCCTTTAGATTAACCTGTTGTTTGACTATAAAGTAGTCTCATAGATTAAACTTCTGTTTGTCTGTAAAGTGTCTTTTAAATTAACCTACTGTTTGACAATACTAATATATATACTAATTAGCCTATAGTTTGACTGTAAAGTGGCTTTTAGATTATTCCTCTGTTTGACTGTAAAGTGTCTTTTAGATTATATACTAATTTGACTATAAAGTGTCTTTTAGATTAGCCTACAGTTTGACTGTAAAGTGTCTTTTAAATTAACCTACTGTTTGACAATAAAGTGTCTTTTAGATTATATACTAATTAGCCTATCGTTTGACTGTAAAATGGCTTTTAGATTAGCCTACAGTTTGACTGTAAAGTGGTCTTTTAGATTAACTTATTTATTTGTTGTAAAGTGATCTTTTAGAATAGCCTACAGTTTAACTGTAAAGTGGTCTTTTAGATTAACCTACTGATTTACTGTAAAGTGATCTTTTAGATTAGCCTACAGTTTGACTGTAAAGTGGTCTTTTAAATTACCCTGCAGTTTGACTGTAAAATGGTCTTTCACATTAACCTACTATTAGACTGTAAAGTCGTCTTTTAGATTAGCCTGCAGTTTGACAGTAAAGTGTCTTTTAGATTAACCTGCCTCAGTGCGAGCAAACAATCCTTGCTACATATAACAATTTTAAAAGTTAAAAATATAAAGTTTCCTTAAATAAATTATTTCCGACAATATTTTTTTATTATTACAAGGCATCTATTTTAATAGTGCACCAAAGATGGCTCTAGATGTGTCTGTGAATGTGGGGCATTCATTTCTGTGAACTAGCAGGCCGTTGTGTCAAAATCTAAATCTCTTTAAATGGTGCGTCTCGCCCAACAGGATTGCTTTCGGACAAAGAACTCCAGTGTTCGTAATTATTAGCCCCTCAGACTTGCAGTAATACTTGCTGACAAAGTCCACCAGCTTGTCAGAGTCGATAAAATCTTATTTCAATTGCAGCGGCATTGCTCGACCGCCGTCACGTAGCCCGTCCGTGAAAACACATCATTCTGCTCAGCTGACTGCCAACAGTGAAACTTATTATCTCGTATATGTAAATTTAAAATTCTCAACAGAGTAAAAGTGACCTTAATGTTCTAGATCTCAAGCAGTTACATATTAGTACCTTATAATTTTATTTAAGAGAAGCTCCAAGGGAGGCAATTCAATTTCAATTTTGTATGAATGAATACATGAAAGGAAGATTGGTAATAGAAATTAAAGTTTGGCTTTAAAAAAAAGAAAAAGTAGATAGATAGATTTTCTCCACTTAATGAGACATTTTACTTTTTTTTTTCCCTGTAAAGAAGAAATTGTAAAAAGGAATTTTGAATTAAATCTCATTTCTTTTCCATTCGTCACTTTGGACTCCGGTCTGTACCTTCTCCAGTTTCTTGAAATACACGCTTATGGAAATAAATCAGTGTACATTAATAAATATTAAATAAATATTGAAAATATGAAAAGTGTACTTGTAATCCTTCAACGCAAAAACACTTCTTACACTCCCAAACAACTATCATAAAAGTATGAAAACACTTCTTACACTCCCAAACAACTATGATAAAAGTATGGAATCGCGTATAATCACTGCTTGAGCCGTTTGTCCACAAACATTCTTCTTCCAGGAACCAGAGAAATTACACAGACACACCTATGCATTCGATATACACACGCATAAACAGACACAACGTAACCAACCAATTTAATTACTCAAGCCCCAAAAAGTATCCAATCGCAAAACACACTGTACCCAAGCCCTAAAGCAACCAATCGAAGTCTGTTACGCCTCTAAGCTACAAATTGATTTTTCTTTGCAATATGGCCATTAAGAAGAGTAATGATTTAGTAAAGTTGATCTCGCAACAGAGAAATCTGTCAGAGACAAAAGCTCTTTCTCCTCCCCTCCCCCCCCCCCCCCGCCAATCCTTTCCTCCTAACACTGACTAGATCAACAAACCGATTGGCTCAGCACATTCGATCTACTTACTGTTTGGATCTACACATTGAGCTATTGAATCTATACATTGATCTATACACTGACCGAGTCTTTGCATTGATCTACACAGACTGAATCTATTCATTGACTGGATCTGCGCATTTAGATGATTTGAACTCTATCTAAAGACTTAATTGGAAGTAAAGAACTCTCTCGCCTTAGCAAAAGTCGGTCCACAAATAAAACTTTTGTCTGTTCCCTGCACAAAGTCACATCACCTTAATTGCCACCAGAAATATCCATCAATTCTTGAATGTTGTTACCTCTCTCTCAGCGCTTGCTTTGCCATTTCTCCCTAAAAGTCCTCAACAACTGGTTCATTGTTGTGACAGACAGTAAAGTGAAGGATTAGTTGATATTCTGTTAACTGTGGTTCATTGTTGTGACAGAGAGTATAGTGAAGGATTAGTTGATATTCTGTTAACTGTGGTTCATTGTTGTGACAGAGAGTAAAGTGAAAAATTAGTTGATATTCTATTAGTAGTGGTCCAGTGTTGTGACAGATAGTATAGTGAAGGATTAGTTGATAGCAGTGGTCCAGTGTTGTGACAGATGGTATAGTGAAGGATTAGTTGATAGCAGTGGTCCAGTGAAGGATTAATTGATATTCTATTAGCAGTGGTCCAGTGAAGGATTAATTGATATTCTATTAGCAGTGGTCCAGTGAAGGATTAATTGATATTCTATTAGCAGTGGTCCAGTGAAGGATTAATTGATATTCTATTAGCAGTGGTCCAGTGAAGGATTAATTGATATTCTTTTAGCAGTGGTCCAGTGAAGGATTAATTGATATTCTATTAGCAGTGAAAGGATTAGTTGATATTCTATTAGCAGTGAAAGGAGTAATTGATATTCTATTAGCAGTGAAAGGATTAGTTGATATTCTGTTAGCAGTGAAAGGATTAGTTGATATTCTGTTAGCAGTGAAGGATTAGTTGATATTCTGTTAGCAGTGAAAGATTAGTTGATATTCTGTTAGCAGTGAAGGATTAATTGATATTCTGTTAGCAGTGAAGGATTAATTGATATTCTTTTAGCAGTGGTCCAGTGAAGGATTAATTGATATTCTATTAGCAGTGGTCCAGTGAAGGATTAATTGATATTCTATTAGAATAGAAGTGTAAGTATTAGTTGATATTCTGTTAGCAGTGAAGGATTAATTGATATTCTATTAGCAGTGAAAGGATTAGTTGATATTCTGTTAGCAGTGAAGGATTAATTGATATTCTTTTAGTAGTGGTCCAGTGTAGGATTAGTTGATATTCTATTAGCAGTGGTCCAGTGTTCGTAGCTTCTTGACGTCGACAGTACACTCACAAAGAATGAAGTTATTAAAGAAATAAATGTCTTCCTTTTACTAATTCAATGTTTTTCGCTTCTTTATCATCATTGATGAGGGGCAAACTTTGTGCGTGCTCCTGTCTGTGTGTCTCTCTCTATATATATAATATCCTGTATGTGGAGGTGCGTGGAAATTGCTGTATGTGGGTGGTGTTTATAAGACATTTCAATGGTAGTACATATTTGTGCTTTTGATTTTGTGCATACTAAACTATTATTTACACATTTATTTATGGAGTCACTAATCAGTTAATCAAAATTATTTATTTGGAGTAAAGTCTATGGTTATTTGTACCCTAATTTATAACTCGTAAACTTTGTAGTCGTTTGATAACTTCATTGGTGAGTCTAAAATATAACAAAGGTTTCTCAAAAAACATAAAGTAGACTTTACAGTGATTTGTTCTAGACACTAAGTAAACTTTACATTGCTATTTTCTAGTCAGCAAGTAGACTGTACATAACTTTGTTATACTTACCAAGTAGACTTTATATTATTGTGTTCTGGACACCAAGTAGATTTTACATTGCTTTGGTGTAGTCAGCAAGTAGACTTTGCATTGCAGTTTGTCCTGCATCCATGGAAGGGAGCACACAGTATTTATAGTGCATTGATTTTATTGCTTTGTGATTGCTGCATTGAGGTAGTAAGGTAGTAAATATTATTAAGTAAATAATATTCTACATGATATATGTTTACTATATGGAATTATAGTACTTATAAAAAATGTGAGATGTACTTCCTGTAGAGGAATAAGTAAAGTTTATCTGTAGATTGTTTTGTTGATCAACATATTGTTCATGTAAAAGTAAGGATACTTGCATTAAATTGTAGAACTCCTTATTTTATTAGTATAACTATATGTAACTATATGAGATACATAGTTCATATATTTTGTGAAAATACATTAGTGATTTCACAGAGATTGTTCCTTGTGTGAGAAAGTGTTAAATCTTTTGTAAGAAAAAAGACACATACTTCATTTTACAGGGTTATAGTTTTAAAATCATGGCTTCTAAAAAGACACATGCTTCATTCTAAAGGGTTATAGTTTTAAAATCATGGCATCTTAAATGACACTTAGAGATTTGAGGACAGAGTGGCACAAAGAAGTGATAATTTGGTCACAGGGGTAAACAAATTAATAAATTTGTAGAAAGGGAAACAAAGATTTGGCATGAGGAACAAAGGAGGGGAATAGCAGAAGAAAAGTTAGCTAGAGAAAGGGCTGAAGAGAAACAAAAAGAAAATGAAAGGTTAGTTGGGGAAAGAGAAAGGAAAGACAATATACCACTGCTATAGAAAAGTTACACATAGATGCAGAAAGGGAAATCAGATTAGTTGCAGTTCAAGCCAAGGTTGATAGAGAGACTAGAGAGAAGTGTGTTTCAGGCTGAAGCTAAAGAGGGAGATGATGTTGAAAACTCTGATGGTCATTTCAGATCTAGACATGATAAACAAATAGTACCAATAATTCTCCCCCTGTCAATGATAGAAGCGAGAGTTTAGATGATTTTTTACCCACTTTGTGCATCTTGCAGCCAAGTTCCAGAACACTGAGCAATTGATCTTTCCTATTTTCTAATGGGCCAACCGTGAAAAATTATCACAAGCTACCTAATGATGATGTAAATAAAATATTTTAAAGTAGGTATTGTACGTCCATTTCTGTGTTTCCACTGAATGATATGGAAAACTTTTCTGTGATGCACAGAAGACAGGTAACCAGACACACACACACACACACACACACACACACACACACACACACACATACACACACACACACACACACACACACACACACACACACACACACACACACACATACACACACACACAGAGTTTCACATGAAACTCCGTAGTTTGTTTGGAAAATGGAAATCGAGTTTATAATAAAATATCCACTTCGTTCTTGACAAATGTTGTAGAGCGAGGTGCTAGAGAGACTTTTATTCATCTAGGGCCAAAACTTAAATTGGGTAATATTGCTAGAGTAAAAGAGACTTTTATTCACCTAGGGCCAAAACTTAAATTGGGTAATATTGCTAGAGTAAAAGAGACTTTTATTCAATTAGGGCCAAAACTTTTAAGAAGTTTTAATTGGGTAATATTGCTAGAGTAAAAGAGACTTTTATTCATCTAGGGCCAAAACTTAAATTGGGTAATATTGCTAGAGTAAAAGAGACTTCATCTAGGGCCAAAACTTAAATTGGGTAATATTGCTAGAGTAAAAGAGACTTTTATTCACCTAGGGCCAAAACTTAAATTGGGTAATATTGCTTTTAATTGCATTAAGCATCATTTCAAGTGGGGTGGGGTGGGGTAGTGCTATGTTCATATGGAAGGGAATGCAAAGTATTTAATTTCGGCCCTATCAGAAAGGGTGTTTGAAACTAAATTAGTCTGTCTATGTCAGTTACATCATTGGGCTCTTTCTTAACTGGCACGGCGCTAAGGCTCAACAATGTTCTAGTCAGCAAGTAGGTTTTACATTACTGTGTTCTAGTCAGAAAGAAGACTTCACTGTGTTCTAGTCACCAAGCAGACTTTACATTACTGTGTTCTAGTCAGCAAGTAGACTTTATATTGCTTTGTTATAGTCAACAAGTAATTTTACATTGCTTTGTTCTAGCCATCAATTAGATTTTACATTAATGTGTTCTAGTCACCAAATAGACTTAGTATTACTTTGTTCTAGTCAGCAAGTAGACTTTACATTACCATATTATAGACACCAAGTAGACTTTATTGTATTCTAGTCACAAAACAGATTTACATTACATTGCTCAAGTCACCAAGTAAACTTTACATTGCTTTGTTCTAGTTACCAATTATATTTTACATTGTTCTGTTCTAGTCACCAAGTAGATTATTTTACATGGTTTTGATCTAGTTACCGGTACGCTTTACATTACTTTGTTCTAGTCAGTAGTAAACTTTATATTGTTCCAGACACAAATTAGACTTTACATTGCTACGTTTTAATCCCCAAAAGATGTTATATTGTTCTAGACACTAAGTAGACTTTACATAGCTTTGTTCTAGTCACCAACAGACTTTACATTCATCTAGTCACCAAGTAGACTTTACATTGTTCTAGTCACCAAGTAGACTTTACATTGTTCTAGACACAAGTAGACTTTACATGGCTTTGTTCTAGTCACCAAGTAGACTTTGCTGAGTTCTAGACACCAAGTAGACTTTACATGGCTTTGTTCTAGTCACCAAGTAGACTTTGCTGAGTTCTAGACACCAAGTAGACTTTACATGGCTTTGTTCTAGTCACCAAGTAGACTTTGCTGAGTTCTAGTCACCAAGTAGACTTTACATTGTTCTAGAAACCAAGTAGATTTTACTTTGCTGAGTTCTAGTCACAAATAGAGTTTACATTGTTCCAGTCACCAAGTAGACTTTACATGGCTTTGTTCTGGTCACCAGTAAACTTTATATTGCTGCGTTCTAGTCAGAAATATGCCATAGTGTTGTCCATAACACCAATCATATTCTACATACCTGTGTTCAAAGTCGTAATTACACAGACTACATTGTTTTGTCTCTAGTCATCATTAGATATTATATTGTTTTGTCCATATTGCTGATTTCTAATCACTATTAGATATTACACTGTTATGTCCCTAGTCACCAATTAAATACTATATATTCTGCTTTATCACTATTAATCTGTTGCAATGCGCGAACTATACTGCAATGCCTTTCTCTATGCTATCCTTCTTTCGTCTTTTCACTGAAATCTCTGAATCCCTTTCATTTTGTCTATTTGATAGAATCTTTAACTCACCATCTTTCAAAACAATTTAATATCATGTAATTGTGAATGGACACGTTACACAAGTTAACCAAACCTCTATATCAAGGGGGAAGGGGGGGGTTGCTGCTAAGATGGTAAACCTAAGAACCAAACTGAGCGCCTTCAGAAGAAACATCGTCAGTTTCCGTCAGCGTGGAATGTTTCAAGCCGATAAGATTGGCACGTTTTACACTCCAGTTCCAGCCTTGGCCAGGGCCAAGTGTTTTAACGCTTGCAGCATAGCTGGTAATTATACTAGAATCTTTTAAAGTGGCTACTAGAGTGAAATGGTTAACATTCTCAATACTGTGATTTGTGTAAACAATAATATGACGATTGCTTCAAATGATCTTTACTTCAAACAAATAACATTGAAAACGCTCGCAGTCTTTTGTAAGTTATAAAATAAAGGAATGACAAGTTTTTTCTTCAAAGCAAATTATAAGGCACTTACCATCTGTATACAAAGTAATAACAGTCTGTGTAAATATAGAGAGCACAGTAGTGACAAGTCGTCAGTATTTAGAGCAAAATAATGACATGTCAACCTTATAAAAAGCAAAAGTAATGACAGGCCATTACTTCTGAAGAGCAAAGTAATGACATATCATCTTTATGTAGAGCAAAATAATGATATGGCATCCTTATAGTGAGCACAGTAATGACATGTCATCTTTATGTAGAGCAAAATAATGATATGGCATCCTTATAGTGAGCACAGTAATGACATGTCATCTTTATATAGCAAAATAATGATATGGCATCCTTATAGTGAGCACAGTAATGACATGTCATCTTTATATAGCAAAATAATGATATGGCATCCTTATAGTGAGCACAGTAATGACATGTCATCTTTATATAGCAAAATAATGATATGGCATCCTTATAGTGAGCACAGTAATGACATGTCATCTTTACATAGCAAAATAATGATATGGCATCCTTATAGTGAGCACAGTAATGACATGTCATCTTTACATAGCAAAATAATGATATGGCATCCTTATAGTGAGCACAGTAATGACATGTCATCTTTATGTAGAGCAAAATAATGATATGGCATCTTTATAGTGAGCACAGTAATGACATGTCATCTTTATGTAGAGCAAAATAATGATATGGCATCCTTATAGTGAGCACAGTAATGACATGTCGTTCTTATTGGAAACAAATGATGGGGAAGTGTGTGTGTGTGTGTGTGTGTGTGTGTGTGTGTGTGTGTGTGCGTGCGCGCGCGCGTGCGTGCGTGCGTGCGTGCGTGCGTGCGTGCGTGCGTGTGTGTGTGTGTGTGTGTGTGTGTGTGTGTGTGTGTGTGTGTGTGTGTATGAGTGTGGGGTTCTGTTGTAGCCATGTAAAAGAACAAGAGGATTGGGAGATACGAAAATAAGGTATGCAAAAAAGACTGAGATAGATAGATAGATAAATAGAGAGAGAGAGAGAGAGAGAGAGAGGTAGGTAGGTAGATAGATAGATAGATAGATAGATAGATAGATAGATAGATAGATAGATGGGTGGATGGATGGATGGATGGGTGGGTGAATGGATGGATAGAGGGATGGATGGATGGTTGGATGGATGGGTGAATGGAGGGAGGGAGGGAGGGGGCGGAAAGGGGAGAGGGGTTTAGAGACACGATCTAAGAACAGTAAGAAATTTATTGCGAAAGATTAAAATGAATCCTGGCCTTAATGATAAATAATGAGAAAGAAAATGAAAAGGTGATAAAAATATTTTCTAATCTTTGGATCTGGAACCATTATTTATAAGTTTCGTTATTCGTCATCATGGCAATCAGTTCTTGATTTGCATATTTTATGATCGAATGGATTATAGCTTGACAGATACTACTGTAATAGCGAATGTTATGTGTCGAGTACGGCAGTTTATGAGCTTTTAACTCACACACACACACACACACACACACACACACACACACACACACACACAAGGACACTATTATCAATTTCGATTCTTCTTTGGTTAATTTGTGCTTTCATGGTCACATCTCGAAGACGGGCGTGAGTGATTGTTGCGCTGGAAGCGAAAATTACCTTAGACTGGAGCATGAAAGTGTGATTAAGTTTCTGTGAAAATGTCTCAGAAACGATCGATGTCCACTGTTTGCTATTTGACCTTCACCGTTAACAAAGTGGTGTGTACAGTAAGGAGCGGGTAGCAATCTGAACCTACTTTGCCAGTCCACACCTTACTTTGCCCGTCCACCCGACAAATTAAGCGCTAAGCAAGGAAAGCGATTGACATCGGTAAGTGTATATGATTTAAAATCGGCTCGAACCTTGATCTCTTGGGCTACACATAGTGCCCTACTTTTGTAGAGACTCGAACCTTGATCTCTTGGGCTAGATAAAGTGCCCTAGCTTTGTAGAGGCACGAACCATGATCTCTTGGGCTAGATATAGTGACCTAGCTTTGTAGAGGCACGAAACATGTTCTCTTGGGCTGGACATAGTGCCCTAGCTTTGAAAAGGCTCGAACCATGATCTCTTGGGCTGGACATAGTGCCCTAGCTTTGAAAAGGCTCGAACCATGATCTCTTGGGCTGGACATAATGCCCTAGCGTTCCGCAGTGTTCGATCAGCCCACTTCCTTTATTAGTGATGTTGATGAAACAAAATCCCTTAATCGTTAATATGTTTTCGTGAAATATTCTAAATCTTAACAATGCCAAATAGGTACATAGTTATACACGATACAAAAATCCCTTAATGAAGTTAATCGTTAATAGGTTTTCGTGAAATATTCTACATCTTAACAATGCTAACTAAATAGGTATACACGATACCAATTAAACATTTATAAAATGTATAACAGTACACAGTAGTCAACCAAATAATAACGCAATAAGTGCAGATGTACACACTGTAGTAATAAACACGTCAATGACACATACTGTAGTAATAAACACGTAAGTGACACACACTGTAGTAATAAACACGTCAATGACACACACTGTAGTAATAAACACGTAAGTGACACACACTGTAGTAATAAACACGTCAATGACACACACTGTAGTAATAAACACGTAAGTGACACACACTGTAGTAATAAACACGTCAGTCTTACATACTGTAGCAATCAACACGTCAATGACACATACTGTAGTAATAAACACGTAAGTGACACACACTGTAGTAATAAACACGTGACACACACTGTAGTAATAAACACGTCAGTCTTACATACTGTAGCAATCAACACGTCAATGACACATACTGTAGTAATAAACACGTAAGTGACACATACTGTAGTAATCACCACGTCAGTGACACATACTTTAGTAATAAACACGTCAGTGACACACATTGTAGCAATAAACACGTCATGTCAAAACATGCCAGAAATATAAAAGACTATGCTTAGACGTAGAGCAGAGCCAAAGTAACAAATAATGTGGAAGAGCATATTTAGAAGTAGACAGACGTAAAATACTGAGAAAGAATGCTCGACGTCCTGGGCATAATGGGTGTAGGTAAGGAAAACTGTTAAGAGATTTCTAGTCGATGTTGTTTATGTAATGATATGCAGAAGTTCTCAAGGTAGTTTAACTGTGTTAAGAGATTTCATGTCGATGTTATTTATGTAATGATATGCAGAAGTTCTCAGACAGTTTCTTCCAAGCAACATGATCCTGATACGAAAAAGAACATTGATCATATAGGACACACGGAGAACTGTAATGCCAGACTACACTAGTGCCATTGTTCCAGACAATATTATTACTGTAAAAAAAAAAAAAAAAGACGGTTTAAACGCAATAAACAAATACAGACAAGAGTAATCATTGCAAAACAAAAAAAGACTTAGTGATAGACGTGAATATTTTGAGGGTATGACTCACAGAACGGTTTCAATCCCCGCTGATTCAATCTCACCCGAACCCGTCCCAGTAATAAAAAAATGATAATAAAATCAAAACTGAATGTGCCGCTTGTGACTGGTTGAACTGCACCTCACACCATAAGATCTCGCAAGGAATCAACATGAAGCAGGGCTGGAATGTAGGGGGGAAGAGGAATGGTCTTATCTGTCATTACAACCGAGATGAGACTGAAGAAAGGAGAGGGAGGTGAAAGCAAATAACTTTATGCGTATCACTCACACTCAGGGTGTACATGTATTTAAGTGTGCTAGCGTGTAAAGTGGAGCAATGAATTTATCACTCAAGTACAACTTTAGGTCTGTCATTCGTATCCAGTGTGTATGTGTAAAGTGTGCTAGCGTGTAAAGTGGAGTAATGTATTTATCACTCATGTATAAGTTTAGAAACGTTGAATATGCTGATGGCGACAAGGCTGATGATGGTCACTGTGATAGGCAGAAATATTATGTCAGAATGAGATGATGATATAATAATATGATGACTATAATTATTTTAATAAAATTTTCTAATATGATTTTTAGTTTCAATAATGAAATTAAAATTAGTATTGAAAAATGACATAATGGGACAGATGGACATGTGACAAGTAGTACTATGTAGTAATAATAATAGAAATAGTAATAATAATGGAATACACAACGATATTATGACTGAACAATAATTGGACCATGAAAATGATGAAATGGAAATGAGAATAGAAATGAATAAAGACAATATGTAATATGTATAATAAACTCTATACCTTAACGTAAAATGTGATATGTATAATAAACTATATACCCTGAAGACATAATGTCGTATGTGTAATAAATTATATATCCTAAAGACAAAATGTGACATTTATAATAAACTATATACCCTGAAGACAAAAAGTGATATGTATAATAAACTTTATACCTTGAAGACAAGATGTGATATGTATAATAAAAGTATATAACCTGACGACAAAATGAGATATATACAATAAGCTACAAACCCTGAAGACAAAATGCATATTAAATGAGATATAAGAGAAACAAGGGGATATCCTACACATTTTGAAAGTACACTTTCTTCAAACAATGGACAATGAAAGACTCCAAATGATGGCAAATACTAGCAGTCAATGAAACCAGGAACAAGGACAATGAAAGACTTCAACTTATGGTAAATTCTAGTAGTCAATAAACCAGGAACATAGACAATGAAAGACTTAACAACTTATGGCAAATTCTAGTAGTCAATAAACCAGGAACATAGACAATGAAAGACTTCAACTGATGGCAAATACTGGACATCAATGAAATCAGGAACATGGACCGAGAAAGACGTCAACTAGTGGCAAATTCTAGCTGTCAATAACCAAGAACATGGACCGAGAAAGACGTCAACTAGTGGCAAATTCTAGCTGTCAATAACCAAGAACATGGACCGAGAAAGACGTCAACTAGTGGCAAATTCTAGCTGTCAATAACCAAGAACATGGACCGAGAAAGACGTCAACTAGTGGCAAATTCTAGCTGTCAATAACCAAGAACATGGACAATGTAAGACTTCAACTAAAGGCAAATACCAGGAACATAGACAATAAAAGACTTCAGTTGACGGCAAATACTAGCTGTCAATCAAACAAGGAATATGGCTCAGTTTTAATTAGTTGTGGAGAATGTGTTTTATCTGTGGTTTACCACTAACCCTGCACTCACCATTGGTAAAGTCGAATTTTTCACAGCACAAACAATAGAAAGCATATTAATTCAAAAGCATCATTATAAGTGTCCACACACTAGATTTCAACAAGTATTACACCCCTCTCTGCAAAGGTCAAATTAAGGCAGCGCTAAATTTCAGACATATTTCTTCTCTAAACCCCTTTCTTTTTCTCACACACCCACTTTCTCAACTTACAAATTCTGCCAAATATTAGCCCAATACACATGCAGCATAAGAAATATAGTATCAATCAAAATTGACATTAGTGAAAATAGAAATAAAGGTCCAATTACATAAAGCATTTTCCAATTCAAATCATAGATCAATAGCAAACATGTACAGAATATTTCTAATTCCATTCTTTCTTTATCAGTCAGTTAACTTACCGTAAGCTAACGGTTGCCTCTATGACCAGACTCGAGATATGTTGAAATCAAAGTAATTTTCAGTCCATCCCCATTGAATGAAGTTGTTATGAACATGTGGCAGAGTAAAATTTCCCTATCTTCTTTCTAAACTTAATTGTTATATAAATTGTTGAATGTCAAAGTAACCCGACCTTGGGCACTGCTTATGCTGAGACTTTTAAGTGTCAAAGTTGAAGTAAACAACTCAAGTGGAGAATATGATATGACAATATCTCGTGTAATTACTGCGTGCATTTCTAAACAACCGATACAAAGCCAGCAGACAATGGATTTCGTGAAATGGTGCGTGCAGTATGAAATTACAGTTTATTGGCACGGTCAGCATTGTAAGCTGTAATAAAGTGGTCAGTCTCATAACAGAAACACTGTTAACTGACACGTAATTTTCAAGAAATTTGACATATAACTTCAGAAATCTGACACAAACATTTAGAAATTTGACACATTTAGAAATCTGACACAAACATTTAGAAATCTGACACAAACATTTAGAAATTTGATACAAACATTTAGAAATCTGATACAAACATTTAGAAATCTGACATAAACATTTAGAAATTTGACACAAACATTTAGAAATCTGACACAAACATTTAGAAATTTGACACAAACATTTAGAAATCTGACATAAACATTTAGAAATCTGATAAAAGCATTTAGAAATCTCATTTTAAAACTTTCGAAATCTCTGATTCAAACTTTTAGAAATCTCATACAGATCTTCAGAAATCTGATACAAACATTTGAAAATCTCATACATACCTTCAGAAATCTGATACAAACATTTAGAAATCTTATGTCGTCCCTATTAGTGTTTTTGATTTGTTAGTTTGTAATGCTTTCTCATACAACTGATGTCACCTCCATTCTTGTCATTGATTTGTCAGTTTGTAAATTCTTTTATACAACTGATGTCACCTCCATTCTTGTCATTGATTTGTCAGTTTGTAAATTCTTTTATACAACTGATGTCACCTCCATTCTTGTCATTGATTTGTCAGTTTGTAAATTCTTTTATACAACTGATGTCACCTCCATTCTTGTCATTGATTTGTCAGTTTGTAAATTCTTTTATACAACTGATGTTACCTCCATTCTTAGTTCATCCCTATTAATGTCTTTGATTTGTTAGTTTGTGTGGTGGAGTAAATTTGACTATCCCTATTTCTATACTTAATAATTATATCTTTATTGCCAATGTTAACGTACTTGACCCTGTGCATTGCTGCTTATGATATTTTTGGAATTAACACCTCAGGTGGAAAATGTACTAGACTTGCTAATGTAATCTAAACTGGTTTTAGGTGGATGAGTAGTTTTTATTATCCAATGGTTAAGATTTACAAGAATGAGACCAGCCAATGGGCTGAGATCAAAGTTTACCTGTTGAAAAGAATTTATTTTCTAATCACTTTGAATATGATATGGAAGAAGCCTGGTAATGAAAGCGGCCATTACTTAATGGTGAGTTAACTGACTTATTTCATGCATTTTTGCTATCGATATCTTATACTTGCGCTTTATGTAGAGATGTATATGTGAGTAGACTATTATTTCTACAAACTGTGAACTATGATGCTTGTATGTAGTATGCTAAACACCTGACATTGTTTCTAGTGAAATTGTTCATAAAATTGTTATGTTGTATTTATTATTGCTTTATGCATGTATCTGGCTAATAAATACTGTTGCAGGAATCTGTAAGCTGAGACGAATGGAAAAAAGAATAGAGTTAGAGACGAATAAACTGGAAATTTAGTGTTTATTCCCTTATTATATTTTACAGGGTCAACGCAGCCTTTTTCATTTTACTAGAATCTCCCAGTTTACTAACCACTACAACCATTCTAGATTCGAGAAGTCTCTACCCCCAGTGTGTAACTGAAAGGATACACTGCACTCTGTTCATTGTACAATGGCAAAGAATGTTTGACTCAACATTTCTGGTACAAGGAAGTTACTGGAAATTGCTACATTGTTGTTCTGCTTGAGTGAATTAATACAGGGAAGGAGCACCGAGATTAGTCTTGAGAGAGCAGTCGATAATCAGTGTTCTACAGCCTGCCTGAGAAACAGGTGAAGAATTGACAATTCTTTTATGAACAATAGACATGTGACCTTGGGGCATCACCTAGACAAAGTTACATACAATTATCTCTGATCTTCCTATAAATCCATTTCTGTTCTCTGATAAAAACTATCCTGTGATTTATATTGACACCAATCTGTTGAATTATGTATACAATATAAGACTGTATAAACATTGAAATTATTCGAATGTAGTCCATGGGAATATCGATGCCAAGTAATCTTTTCATTGCATTTGCTATATGTATATTTGATTGTTGATTTAATAAATTTATTATTGAATTTATTGAACTTCTTGCACATGTTGATAACCATATGTTGGAGAGATAGAAGGTGGATGGGGGCTCGCTAAATATAGATTAAAAACGGATTTGTTTTCTCCTTTAGTAATTTCTGCCTACGGAAATATTGTGTGACGGTAAATGTTGTCTTAATGTTGTGGAAGAGAGAAAACGTTTACAGCACCTGCATATCCGCCAAGTGAGAAAGACGAATGATCTTCTAGAGAATTATTTATAGCATAAATTAAGATTCTCATCACTTGTAATTAGTTATGGATGATTACTACTATTAATAATCATAACTAATAACTAGGATGGCGCTGTGTCAGTTTATAATGATTTTTTATAATTAAAAGAAAAAGAGTTCAAGATGTCATAAGTGGAGATAAGTCACCTCCATTTTAGTCTGTGAGTTATCTCCACTTATCTCCATGTATAAGACACCTTGAAGTTTTTTCTTTTGTCGTTTGTCGGTTACAAGTTCTGCATGTATTTCCACTTCATTTGTCATTTACAGTAACACTTTATTTTATACACAGTTCTTCACAGATCTGTCACATTTCTGTCACAGTTCTTTAATAACTTATTTTCTTTTATATATCGACCAAAGTTCTGTAATTTATAATAATTTATTTTTTTTATAATTTCGAAGGTAGTTGTGTAATTTATAATAACCTATATTCTCTTTACACATATTTCTGTTATTTATTTATATTTCTCTTTACAAGTAATTCTGTAATTTTTAATAACATTTTGTATTTAAACGCAGGTCTGTATATTCTAATGACCTTTTTTTTCCCATACAAACATTTTATAATTTTTAATAACCTTTTGTTTTTACACACAGTTCTGCAGTTTAAATTTTTTTTTTCTCAAACACAGTTTTATAATTGTGTATTCTATAATTTATAATAATGTTTTTGGTTCTACACACACTTCTGAATTTAAAAATAACATTTTTCCCACACACAGAGTTCTATAATTTATAATAATCTTTTTGGCTTTACACAGTATTGTAATTTACAATAACTGGTTTTCGTTTACACATTTCCACCACACAGCGCAACACTTCCCCAATCATTTCTCTTCCCTACTTCAATCTTTACATAAACACACACACACACACACACACACACACACACACACACACACACACACACACACACATCTCTACTAATTTCTCTTCCCTACTTCATTCCTCACATACAAACAAACACACACACACATACACACACACACACACACACACACACACAATCTCCACTCATTTTTCTCTTCCCTACTTCAATCCTCACATACAAACTAACACACACACACACACACACACACACACAGACCGCTTCATCTAAAAAGTGTTCTACGACTCTGTTGATTACTAAGAAACGGTTAAATATATTCAGTTCAAGGCCATTTGAGACGATATTTGGGAATACGACGAAAACCAGTAGATCAGATTTCCATCTTTCACATAATTATACTCTGACTAGTGGACAACAAGACTTTTCATGAAGAGCAGTGCGCTACGGAGATTATGTGAAATGAGCGTGTCCAGGCCTCATTAGAAGACACACTTACACACCTGCCATCCTGCTCACAAGCTGGCGCGAGGTGTGTGTTATACGTTAGTTGTTTTTTCCTACAGGTGTACAGGTTCGTTTGGGGCGTGCAATTACGGTGGGAAGTTAATAACTATTCACCGAGAGCCGCAACGTTTATTTTTAGGATAAAAGTGTTTTGCTTTTCCACTTTGCAGTGAGATTATGGAATTGAATACTGAAGGGGTGGGTGGGTGTTAAGCTGTTTGCTTTGTCATTATGCAGTGAGATTATGGGATATTAGTGAATGGTTAGTGGAATGGCTTAGCAGTATTTTTGTTGCGTCTCGTCTGAAGTATGTAGGATAATGCGTGTGTTTAAGGAATCTTCAGCCACTTCTCTTAGAAATAATTGAAAAATGCTGTCCCGGGATAGAAGTAATGAGAATCTTGTTTTCAACGTTTTATGTTTTATACAGTAAGGTATTTATACAGAAAGGTGCTTATACAACAAGGTACTTATACAGTAAAGTATTTATACAGTAAGGTATTTATACTTTATAAATTTGATACTTTAGTTTACAAAAGTTGTCATTTTTACCAGAGTGCTTAAATGCTTGCCCATTTTACAGCCTGTACACAGATGTTTCGTTTTCATATATTGTGGTTTATATATCGGTGTTTTGGTCTTCAGAATTTGTGGTTTAAATATCGGTGTTTTGGTCTTCGTGGTGTATACAATGGTGTTTTGGTCTTCAGAATTCGTGGTGTATACAATAGTGTTTTGGTCTTCAGAATTCGTGGTGTATACAATGGTGTTTTGGTCTTCAGAATTTGTGGTTTAAATATCGGTGTTTTGGTCTTCGTGGTGTATACAATGGTGTTTTGGTCTTCAGAATTCGTGGTGTATACAATAGTGTTTTGGTCTTCAGAATTCGTGGTGTATACAATGGTGTTTTGGTCTTCAGAATTCGTGGTGTATACAATGGTGTTTTGGTCTTCAGAATTCGTGGTGTATACAATGGTGTTTTGGTCTTCAGAATTCGTGGTGTATACAATAGTGTTTTGGTCTTCAGAATTTGTGGTGTATACAATGATGTTTTTTGGTTTACAGAATTTGTGGGGTATAGAATGGTGTTTTGGTCTTCAGAATTTGTGATTTATAAGCTTCCGGTTATGATTTATTGCGTGCTGCTTTTGCTTTTATATTGTGTAATGTATTTATATATATATATTGTTTCTTTGTCTTTCACACTCTGTGATTTATATATACTGCTGCTTTGACTTTCATTTTGTGTGACTTAAATAAACTATTGCTTTGGCTTTCAACTGTTGGTTTATGAAGCAGTTTCTTTTTACTTTAATAAATTGTTTTATGTTTCGTCATTAAGAAGTTGTGCTTATACACTGGTGATTTGACTTTAAAAGGTTGTGTTTATGCAATTGTGATTTGACTTTAAGAAGGTGTGCTTATACAATGGTGATTTGACTTTAAGAAGTTGCGTTTATACAATGGTGATTTGACTTTAAAAGGTTGTGTTTATGCAATCGTGATTTGACTTTAACAAGTTGTGTTTATGCAATGGTGATTTAACTTTAACAAGTTGTGTTTATGCAATCGTGATTTGACTTTAACAAGTTGTGTTTATGCAATCGTGATTTGACTTTAAGAAGTTGTTTTTGTGCAATGGTGATTTGACTTTAAGAAGTTGTGTTTATACAATGGCGATTTGACTTTTAAGAAATAGTGGTGTACTCTGGTGATTTGTCGTTAAGAAGCGGTGTTGATATATATATTTCAGGACTCTGAAAACACACAAGAAACACTTTAAATAATGACAAGCGTTCTCGTTAGACTAGTATAAGAGTTTGTGCCAGTGAAGGGGTTAATTAAACTTGAAAAATAAAGGCCTACAATTTATTGTCAATACATCTTTACTTGAATCTATTGCAGCTATGTGAATGTATATCTGTGTGAGTCGTCTTTGTGTTAATCTCTCTCTATCTGTGTTTGTTTGTGTGTGTGTGTGTGTATGTGTGTGTGTGTGTGCGTGTGTGTGTGTGTGTGTGTGTGTGTGTGTGTGTGTGTGTGTGTGTGTGTGTGTGTGTGTGTGTGTGTGTGTGTAAATCTTTGTGTTAATCTGCTTTTGTGTAAATCTCTCTTTCTCTTTGTGTATGTCTGAAAATCTATGTGTGTAATCTATTTCTTTGCGAACATGTCTTTGTGTTAATCGTTTTGTATGTGTGTTTGTGTGTGTGTGTGTGTGTGTGTGTGTGTGTGTGTGCGTATGTGTGTGTTAGAGAGAGAGAGAAGAGAGAGAGAAACTGTTTCAATGTAAATATCTCTGCATGAATCTGTGAGTGGTGTTTCATATCTATAGTAACGTGCAATTGATGGTTGTGTTATCATAATGTAAATGAAGTAAGTAAAATGTTTGTGTTGTCATAATGTAAATGAAGTAAGTAAAATGTTTGTGGGATAACGTTAATATGTGACGTTTAAATTGTGTCTGTTAATTACGTACAGAATATGAATAGTTGATCGTGTCCTGGTTATGAAACTTTCAGTCTAATACTGTGGCAAATACATGATAGGTTTAATATGTATCCTTGATAGCGTACCTAGAATAATTCAGTCTAATACTGTGGCAAATACATGATAGGTTTAATATGTATCCTTGATAGCGTACCTAGAATAATTCAGTCTAATATTGTGGCAAATACATGATAGGTTTAATATGTATCCTTGATAGCGTACCTAGAATAATTCAGTCTAATACTGTGGCAAATACATGATAGGTTTAATATGTATCCTTGATAGCGTACCTAGAATAATTCAGTCTAATACTGTGGCAAATACATGATAGGTTTAATTATCCTTGATAGCGTACCTAGAATAATTCAGTCTAATACTGTGGCAAATACATGATAGGTTTAATATGTATCCTTGATAGCGTACCTAGAATAATTCAGTCTAATACTGTGGCAAATACATGATAGGTTTAATTATCCTTGATAGCGTACCTAGAATAATTCAGTCTAATACTGTGGCAAATACATGATAGGTTTAATTATCCTTGATAGCGTACCTAGAATAATTTGAACCCACTTAGGAAGTTGAAGACAATCAACAATAATAATATGTTTATCTCTTTGATGTTAAAGCCACCGCTTGCTTCCGAGAAACCTGCCCACGATCTGATTAAGTACCCGTCTTCAATTTCTTGCGGACTACCATATGGCACCACTAGAAACCCTAACTGCGATCTGATACGTACCCGTGTTTAATTTCTTGCAGACAACCACATGGCACCACTGGTAAACCTGACTGCGATTTAATGTCTACCTAACTACATAGTCTTTCAGTGAGTCACGTGATCTTTTTGAAGTGTTCCTACTGGCGATGATTTTCAACAGTAATGATAGTCACTTAGGTGGCAAAAGTCAATTTATGACTGACTCCGGTTTTCCGTATGAAACTAATCCTGAACTTGGCCTTATCCCAATCTGAACTACTGAAGTACAACACTGAAGTATCACTGAAGTACAACATTGAAGTACTACACTGAAGTATCACTGAAGTACAAAACTGAAGTAAATCATTTCTTGCAAATTCACTTGCGGCAATTTATTCTAAATGTTTCCACTGATCCAACTCATGATTAACGTTATAGGGTTAACGTCATACCTATTGTTAACTGCCTGACTTTAACTTTTACTCCCGACTTTAAGCGTGTAGTGTAGATTTTCCCACACCTGTGCACACTAGAGCTATGCACAGTGACAAAAGAGTACTAGCATGACGGCTATACTTTTACACTCCAACAGGCCCTTTCTTGGCTCATTATAATACACACTCGCCAACGCATGAGTAAAAAATACGTGGTCAAGGATAAAACATTAAATAATACGAAGAGATAAAATATTTATTTAAAAACAAGTTTTGTCATTAGATGGTTAAAAGTGCCATTAAAATAATTAAAGACAGATAAGTAAACGGATGGATGTGTGTGTGTGTGTGCGTCTGTATGCAGATGCGTCTCTGTGTGCTTGTGTCTGTGTGTGTGCTTGTGCGTCTGTGTGTTTGTGTATACTGACGAAAGTAGTTTGAAAAAATGTTTCCCTTGCTAGTTTAAAGAATACATGCTTTATATATATTTTTTCTTTTAATATTTTTTTTCCAACAAATATTGACTGAATTTTTTTTCTTCTCATAGTAAAAGAGTCTTTTCAAGACAGAACCGTTTGTTAAAAGCATTGCCTTTAAGTCTCATTTCTCCGAGCAGAAAGAATTGTTTGTTAAAATGAAGTGATAATCTAATAAACGGAAGCACGCAAATATTTTCCGATCCGCAAGTGTGTTCTTTGGTCGGCACAGAAGTAACAGCAAGACAGAAATAACAGCAAGACGTTTGTAGTGTACAGAAGACTAGTGTGTTCTTTGGTCGGCACAGAAGTAACAGCAAGACGTTTGTAGTGTACAGAAGACTAGTGTGTTTTTTGGTTGGCACAGAAGTAACAGCAAGACGTTTGTAGTGTACAGAAGACTAGTGTGTTCTTTGGTTGGCACAGAAGTATGACGTTTGTAGTGTGCAGAAGACGAGTTTTCAAGAAATCTTCCTTGTGTACGAACTTTAATATGACTATTAAAAAAAAAATGTGACGAGTAAAACATGTTCTCTCGGTCGGTGTGCAAAAAGTCGGTGGACAAAGGAGAGAGAGAAAGAAAGAAAGAGAGATGGGGCGGAAGAAAACAAAGAGAGACTCATAAGAACGAGATGATAGATAAAGATAAGGTCAACTAAGTTATCGAAACATCGAGAAGTATCGTCAAAGTTAATTTCACACGGGACTGAAAGATAAGTCTAACACAGGACTGCAAGGTAAGTCTTACACGGGATACACGGTAGGTCTTATACAGGGCTGCAAGGTGTCTTACAAGACTGCATAAGACTGCATGGTAAGTCTTACACAAGACTGCATAAGACTGCAAGGTAAGTCTTACACAGGACTGCACAAGACTGCAAGGTAAGTCTTACACAGGACTGCATAAGACTGCAAGGTAAGTCTTACACAAGACTGCATAAGACTGCATGGTAAGTCTTACACAAGACTGCATAAGACTGCAAGGTAAGTCTTACACAGGACTGCACAAGACTGCAAGGTAAGTCTTACACAAGACTGCATAAGACTGCAAGGTAAGTCTTACACAAGACTGCATAAGACTGCAAAGTAAGTCTTACACTGGACTGCACAAGACTGCAAGGTAAGTCTTACACAAGACTGCAACTTAGTGCAAGGGGAAATTTAGCTTGACGTTCAGTAGGTGTGACGATGATGAGCATCCCTTGATTTCACTACTTTCTAGGAATCTGGAGGTGTAATAAGAAGGCATATAGAAAGAGGTGTAGAAGGAAGCATAGAGTCACATAGAGGAAGATGTGTAACAAGAGGTATAGGACTAGGAAAGAGAAGTTTAAGAAGTGAAACAGAAATAAAGAGCGTTACGTAAAACTATGTATAATCGTAAAGGAAATAAAGAACGCTATGTAAAACTATGTGTAATCGTAATGGAAATAAAGAACGCTATGTAAAACTATGTGTAATCGTAATGGAAATAAAGAACGCTATGTAAAACTATGTATAATCGTAATGGAAATAAAGAACGCTATGTAAAACTATGTGTAATCGTAATGGAAATAAAGAACGCTATGTAAAACTATGTGTAATCGTAATGGAAATAAAGAACGCTATGTAAAACTATGTGTAATCGTAATGGAAAAGATTCACGCAAATGAAGAAATGTAGAAGCGTTATAGAAAACAATACTGACAGCGATTCAAAGAAATATTGTTGAAATTGGTAATGGAAATAATATAGAGAGCGCTATAGGAAATAATACAGAAAGCATACTGAAAATAATCTAGAAGGAGAATTTAATTTAAAATAATTAGAATAAATTTTAAAACATTAAAAGATCGCCACAGAGAAATCACACACGAGCACGTGCATAACCACACACAGATACACACACACACACATACACACACAAACTTACTTTTATTCTGACTGCAGTCTGTATTCAGCAGATATCCTCAAGAGATTTCACAAATACACGGCCGAGCCAGATCCCTGCAGACACTTATCAAAAAAGACACTTGGCGTTAGATACTTCACAGTTGGAACTCATCTTAGCCTTCACGCAGCAGTGAGCAAGCAGCTGGCTCAGGCTGTTCACTTAAATAATTATTCACTCAGTGTCTACCCAGAAACCTCAGAACACAAGGCTGTAAATGCGCTGTCAATTTACTTACAGATCCAAGTTACGTAATGTGGTCTCAGTTTTTCTTTCTACAGACAGGAGAGACTTGTGGAATAGTTGGCGGTCATCAGTGAAATGCCGTGTAGGAAAAGCAATTAAGATGACGTCATCAAGGCCGTATAACCTGCACAGTACCTTCTGTGGAGTAATGTGTTAATTAATTCCTTTAAATTAGCAACAAGCATTTGCGAATTTGTTATTTTTTTGTATTTAAAGATTTGCGAATATGCTACAGTGTTTAACAAGATGACAGTACCACTTCTCTGACGACGTGTTCAGCCAGTTGACTGAAACGAACTAGCCAGTGTCGGTATAACTGTAGACCCACTAGTCAGAACTAGCCAGTGTCGGTATAACTGTAGACCCACTAGTCAGAACTAGCCAGTGTCGATATAACTGTAGACCCACTAGTCAGAACTAGCCTATTTCGAAGTGAGTAAATTTCGGTGATAGACTCCAAAAAAGATTTGTTTGTTTTAAGAAAAACGATTTTTGTCTAGAGATGGCTGGTCAAGATTGCGCGAATAGTTATTCTTCACACGAGTACAACACTTGCCTGATTTATTTGTACAATGTTTCATGCACTCATGATCGGATTGAATCTGACGTCACAACACCTAAAAACAAGCAATAACCTATACACAATTATTTTAACCAGTGTCCAACTAGATATCAGAGGTGTCACAAATCTGGCAAAAGTATATCACAAGACTGGCAAAACTGTTAACAAATCTTATCTGAACTAGTTATTTAGATCATATCAATTGGCGCTAATTAAAAAAAAATTCATTACTAGAGGTAGATTTTGTTTAATCGAAAATGTAACATTCAGTTTAACGTGTTTAGTAGCGTCACTGCATGATCCACATAATTATATAACTTGTGATTTTGTCGATGCCAGGATTTTCGGTCCTAAAGGTAATTCTTCACTCGTCCAACCAGTTCCAAAAGGAATCCTTCACTCAAATAACCAAGAATCTTTCGAGACGGATGGAGAAGAAACCGTAAGAAATTAAAACTAGTTTTTCTTATTTTGAGTAACTGTTATTTCCACAAGAATGCAGGTTTTCTGACTGTCCGATTGTACACGTGATCCAACCAAGGATAGTGACACAAGTCCGGTCCTACAGCCGCAGCGTAGTGCTTTCTTGCGCTGACCCACAAGTGCGTTAATTGCCGCAGAGTATTGCAGTACCTGTCCACTTATTTAGAAAAGTGCAGAAGGCTGGCTAACTGAAGGGTTTGCCAGTTTCCAGGATTACAGCAAGGCACTTGCAGCTCGAAAGTAAAGCGAAAAACAGGCCCTGATTATATCACACGAGGAAGGCATAGCTACACAGGGGCGCTTGCACGCGCTAGTGCCGGTCGACTGATTAGCAATCGGGCTGTCAAAACTTTTAACTCCAACTCGACAGGGACTATTTAGAAAATGATGCTCTCCTTTCACAGAAAATAGCAAAACGCTAGCCTGCACAAGACCGCCAGTCAAGGGAAGTAATTCAATGCGTCCTGCAGAACGACGAGTCTTTGTCTTCTTATATGGATTCGAAAAGTTCTTGCGTGTTAGAAATTCTGGCGGGAAATTTTTTGACGAATATAGTTGGGGTTTTGTTTGTTTATTTGTTTTTGCGGTGAGAGGAGTAAATCGTACACAGTGTCTGTTTCAGGAGGTCCCGTACACAGTGTCTGTTTCAGGAGGTCCCGTACACAGTGTCTGTTTCAGGAGGTCCCGTACACAGTGTCTGTTTCAGGAAGTCCCGTACACAGTGTCTGTTTCAGGAGGTCCCGTACACAGTGTCTATTACAGGAGATCCCGTACATTTCTATACAAGGTAGAACAGCATTGAATAATAGGCCTACTGGTGGAAATTAATTCACACCACTGGCAATCAAGCTCACATTACATCAATTGTAATTAAATGCATTTTTTAATTATTTATTTTCTTATCAATTTATCAAACGTCGGGGAGTTCTATACAACTGTTACACAGTCTCTGAAAGACACACAGGACTGAAATGTTCAGTGACAATTGTCATTTGTTATGAGGAATTGTGTCATTATTCAAACTATCGGATATATGTGTGTATGTCTGTTGAAAGTGTGTATATCTGAGAGAGAAAAAACAGGAGAAGTAGAAATAGACTGAGACTAGAAAGAGGGAGCGACTTAGGGTGAAGGAGAAAAAAAAGAGAGAATGAGCAGAAAGTTGTTGTTAATTTAGGGGACGCTTTCGGCTTCCGCCGCTTTCGCGAAAAATGAGCAGAAAGCTAATGTAGGGGGCGCTTTCGGCTTCCGTCGCTTTCGCGTGGTGAGCAGAAAGACTTTTCGCCTTTCAAGATATACTAGGCAGGTGGCCTGACAAAAGAAATTACAAAATACGAAATAAATAAGGGAAGGAAAGAATATATTAACTGATTTAGATGAAATGGTAAGAGTGACAAGGAGAGAAAGAAATGATAAGAGTGACAAGGAGAGAAAGAAATGATAAGAGTGACAAGGAGAGAAAGAAATGATAAGAGTGACACAGAAAGAGAGAACTGGAAAATAGTGACAGGGAGAAATAGAGACAAATAGAAAGAGGGACAGGTAGAGAAAGAAAGTAAAATTAGTTACAGAGAGATGGAGAGTAAGAGAGAGAGTGAGAGGCAAGGAAAAGAGGTAAAGAGTGAGAGAGAAAAGGGATAAGTTACATTGGCAGATAGATGGATGGTAGAGAAAGAGAGAGAGTGAGAAAAAGAAAGAGTTGTAGACAGAGAGAGAGTAAAGGAAAGATTTACAGATAGAGAAATGGAAGGAGTGACAAAGAGAAAGGGAAGGAATGACGAAAAGAGAGAGAGAGAAATGGAAGGAGTGACAGATAGAGAGAAGTGGAAAGAGTGATGAAGAGAGAGAGAGAAATAGAAAAAGTGACAGATAGAGAGAAATGGAAAGAGTGACAGATAGAGAGAAATGGAAGAAGTGATGAAGAGAGAGAGAGAGAGAGATGGAAGGAGTGACAGAGAGAAATGGAAGGAGTGACGAAGAGAGAGAGAGAGAAATGGAAGGAGTGAGAGAGAAATGGAAGAAGTGACAGATAGAGAGAAATGGAAAGAGTGATGAAGAGAGAGAGAGAAATAGAAAGAGTGACAGATAGAGAGAAATGGAAAGAGTGACAGATAGAGAGAAATGGAAGTAATGACAAAAAAAGAGTGTCGGTACCCCGTAAGATGGACAATACGAAATACACAACAATTTCAGGTCAATCACTCTGTCCACTCATTCAGTCCCCACAGGAAAGGTCCTCACATATAAATTGGACAAATGGACAAACAAATAGACAGACAGTTGGACAGACAGACATGATGACAGACACAATGATGGACACGATGACTATGATTAAATGAATTTTACACGAAATGAAGATGGTAAGAAATGACACAAGACATGAAAATTAATAAAATATTTATATAAAAAATTAAACTATTAAAGAAAATGAAAACAACAATCAATTACAAAATACATATAGGCAGGCCTGAAAATGGCGACTAATTTAGTCGCCATGGCTAGTGAAAAAAAAAATTGGCGACTAAAAAAAAAACTTTAGTCGCCAACTGCGAGTGGGCTAAAATGAACATTTTTGTGAACAACTATGGGTTTGTAAATTTTCCTTCCCTTCTTCTTCTCTCTATTGTTTTTGGTACGTACTCATGACATTCCTTTATCTCAACAAGTGAGTCAATAAGGGTAGTCCATGTACCGTGGCTTCTGTCTACGTCACTAAGTCCTTTAAGTGATTTAAAACCTCGCATAAAGCAATAATCTTGTGTTTCAAAATTACGTCATGACTCACGTCATTTACCGGAGATCGAGATCTACCGATATCGGTCTTCGTAGCGAGCACATTCTCATGACACTAACAGTTCGGTCAGTAGACTTAGTCAACGTGTCACTGCCCTTTAACAGTACACAACTGATAGAATTCGTCCCTATCTTCTCGTGTGTATTCGTCCCATCAGTAAAATCAGTCAATGTGTTGCTAGAAGTTTCATCACACCTTAACGGTACACAACTGATAGAATCTGCCTCTTATCTTCTCATGCGTATTCACTTCCGTCAATCAAGGTGTCACACGTACACGGAGGTGTATGTGTGTGTCCAAAATCTACACGTATTAAGTGTTTAATAATGGCGTCATTTCTTATCTCTGTTTCAAGATCAAGCTTCCGTGGTGCGCTAACTGTTTCTGTACACTTCCAGCCTGAGAGTTCTGCTGCCAAGTGGACAAATTCATCTGGCAGGCCTAGAAAGTTACAATACACTGAGTGGCCGGATGTTCTGATCCCAGCAGATGATGATGATGATGATGATGATGATTGATTATTGATAACTTTATCAGATTAAGTTGAAAATAAAAATAAAAACATCACTGTAAAACAACACAAAATTGAGCTTTCCTTGTAAAAGACCTTCAGAAAATTAAAAAAAATTCAAACTGAAATATCATAGATGAGGATCACACATTGATTTGTATAACACTGACATCATTCGCTCTCTCTCTCTCTCAAACTCCCCCCCCCCAAATTATCTTAATAATATCTAGTTACTACTTTTATTAATAAATTGATACGATACTATAGCTAATAACCACATGACCACCCAGATTACCTGAACAAAACAGTATTTTTTTATGTTAGGCTATTTTGATTGTCTAGAAAAAAATTAAATTGGCTAGTAAAAATTTTAGTTTGGCTAGTAAAATTTTTAGTTTGGCTAGTAAAATTTTTAAGTTACTAGCCAAAGGCTAGTGGGACTATTTTTTCATTTTCAGGGCTGCATATAGGACAGTTTTCATGTCTATCAGAGATAGGTTTAGCCTTCCCTAGCCTTTCAGTCTTGTATTCTATAGCATCAAGCTGTCTGTAAGATAACAGATATTATTGGATGTTTCCCGTTAGATTTATTTATTAAGCATACGCTTGGACAGTAGACTTATATCTCTGAAGCGTAGTTGAGTGTGTAAGTATTGAATAATTTGGGATTGTATGTAAGTGCATGCATACATACACACACTCACACACATATACAAACAAACGTGTGTGGGTGGGGGTTGGGGGGTGCTGAAGCGCATGCACAAATAACAGTGCAAGCCTCATGACTTCCAAAACAAATGAGAAATTAGTTGAAGAAACACCTGCCTTTTTGACAGACTACTTTGCACACATTTTGAGCATTATTCATCATATGTTCTTATCGCAAAGCGCGCGCATGGTGACCATCGTTCACTGGGCTTCCCTCCTTTTGGGTACAACGAGCTTCCGTCCTTTTGGGTACAGTAAGCTTCCGTCCTTTTGGGTACAACGAGCTTCCCTCTTTTAGGGTACAGTAAGCTTCCGTCTTTGAGGGAACAGCGAGCTTCCGTCCTTTTGGGTACAGCAAACTTCCGTCCTTGAGGGCACAGCGAGTTTTGAATGGAACAATCACTTCCTTCTCTGGAGATAGAAATCTTTTCTGCTTCCCTATGTCTTCGTTCTTCCTCTTTTACTCCCTCCTCTCTACGTGTCCCTCCCCGCTCTCTACGTGTCCCTCCCCCCCTCTCTATCTCTATTTGATCAATTGTCCACTGTTAGTCTGTGCGTTTGACTGTGTTATGACTTAATTTTTGAAAATGCACAATTTGTTTGTTAGTGTTCTAGAGCAGTGGTTCCCAATCCTTCTCCATCTTAGGACCACGTTTTTAACTACATATAAGTTGCGGATCACCAGCTGTACAATTTATTGGTTACATACATACTGGACAACGTATTGACGATCACCAGCTGTACAATTTATTGGTTACATTCATACTGGATAAGGCAATCGATATCCGATACTTCAAATGGTCGCGGACCACAGGTTGGTAACCACTGATCTAAAGTGCATAGTCTGGTCAGTCACTTAAATATTGTGCATGTGTGTGTATTATTAAATTTGTTCAGGTATTAATCATTTACAAGAAAACAATTTCTAAATGTGTATATTGCTCAGTCAGTGGGTGTATGAGAGTATGAGTGCGCGTGTTATCGAGTGTTCGACTTTTATGTCTGTATATGTGTGTTATCCAGAGTGTTGGAATACATCTGGATAGCTACAAATACCGCATGTACTTAGTTATTTCATGTAGCCATATACATATACATATGTATATGTTCTTCAGTTCAACATGTAATCACAAATATAGAACACGCATATTAAACAGTACATCTCCCCAGTTGGTCCTGCGTACCTACCCAATTCTTCCTGCGTATTAAAGAGTACACTTACCCAGAACACCTACCCAATTCTTCCTGCGTATTAAAGAGTACACTTACCCAGAACACCTACCCAGTCCTTCCTGCGTATTAAAGAGTACACCTATCTATTCTCGTAAATAAGACAACACTGATAGATTTATTTACGTTCTAAAATATTAACATTAGTGCATAAATCTAAAACTACATATACAAAAATCTTTCGTAATATGCTACTATATAATGCTCTTTAATAGACATTTGTGGTATTCATCTAAACATACAGCTTTTATAGATGTAATTTTAAAATATTCATCTAAACATACAACTTTTAGAGATGTAATGTTAAAATATTCATCTAAACATACAACTTCTAGAGATGTAATTTTAAAATATTCATCTAAAAATACAACTTTTAGAGATGTAATTTTAAAATATTTTAACAAAGCGTGTCTTTATTTCTAAACTACAGTTACACTTACTTCTAGCTACATGTAAAATACACTAATAATAACTTTTACAATACTTTTAACCTACAATGACAATTATACCTGTAATCTAAAAATAAGAAAGCAACCGTTTCTTTACACACTTAAAATACATTAACAAGGATCTATGTATATTTAAAGTTCATTTCTAGTTTAATAGTTTCTTTAACATGCACTTACTTATACATGCATCTGAAAGCCATTAACAATTTTACAACTACCAGAGGTAGAAAACCATTTCCGCATACATCTACCAACACGTAGGCAACCATTTCTTCATACATCTACCAACATTGGACAACCATTTCCTCATACATCTACCAACAATGAACAACCTTTTCCTCATACATCAACCAACAATGGACAACCATTTCCTCATACATCTACCAACAATGGACAACCATTTCCTCATACATCTATCAACAATGGACAACCATTTCCTCATACATCTACCAACAATAGACAACCATTTCCTCATACATCTACCAACAATGGACAACCATTTCCTCATACATCTAATAATGGGTGACGGGTGCTTCTACATTCATGTACATCGAAGAACCACACTACGTTAGTGCTAAATTCCTGTATGTCTAAAGACACACTACATTAAGGCTACATTATTGTATATCTAAGGACACGCTAAGTTAATGCTACATTATTGTATATCTAAGGACACACTACGTTAATACTGCATTATTGCACATCTAAGGACACACTACGTTAGTGCGAAATTCCTGTACGTCCAAGAACACACACTACGTTAATACTACATTCCTGTACGTCTAAGGACACACTACGTTAATACTATATTTCTGTACACTACATTAACAATGCATTTAAATACTCACACTTTATGTGAATTCATCATAAATACGGTGAAACCTCGCTATAAGGCGATAATTGGGGTCCATAAAATTAGATCGCGATTATAGCGGGGTCGCGTTAAATCGGGGTTTTGCAATAGAATGCATTATTAAAATATATATTTCGGGAGCCATGCCACGACCGCGTTATATCCGAATTCACGTTATCACGGGGTTCAAATGTACCATCAAATGCACTTGTACGAGTAGAATGTAATTATAAAATATCCCGTAATTTCCACATACGACAGCATACACACACTCACAAATAAATTTACGCGCGCGCGTGCACACACACACACACACAAATACATACAAAATTTAAAACAAAATGCCAAAATATTTATTCAAAAGCATTGCATGTACAAACTGCAACATAAGCACACTCTCTAACACTTGTATATACAGAACCAATTCAGTTTAACTGAATGCTGCTGATCTACTTGCATGCAGTACATCTTGAGTGAAAAGTTTTCAAAAATGAATCATTTGAAACTGATTCACAGTACAAGCCACTTCCTTTTGAAAGGAATGTGTCCAAACAGCAGAGTTCTCTTCTCTTATAACCTTTTTTTAAAAAGAAAAAGAAATTGTTTAATCAACTGCTGCGATGTTCTGCCTTCTAATATCCAAGTCTAATACAGCCGACATCAATCGTGCGCTTTGCAAACAAGATAAAGTCCCGCAGTACCTCTACCGTCTGAGATTCAAACCCCAAATCTGATTGAACATGAGTGGCGCCAGCATGTTTTCCATTCCACTGAACCCACGCCTTCGAGGAAGCAAGTTCTCGGATTTCGAGATAAAGCAAAGCAGTGCGAGCCAGATGATAACATTCGGTGAATCTTGAATCGCAGTCGCAATTAAATCCTAACACCAATGGCCTCTAAAAGCAGTTACCTCCTAAAAGCTTAAACAGCAGTTAGTTCTCTCCCTTGCTGTGCGCACGCCTAATTGACAGAAACACAGAAAGGAAAATCGGGCCAGACAAATGCTTAAGATACTAAGAAATCTTTTATTTTTAAAATCATAATCCCGATTAGGTGAACCTTTACCCAGTCACTTGGCCTAGCCCAGTGATACAGTAATTTGAGAGTCTTTATTATGATACATTATTGATTCGCACGTCCCGAAACGTCACCCCAATAATATTAATTTCTCAGACTACTACTTTAAGCGTAAGCACGGTATGGTCAGTGTAAATAGGCCTACATGTATTCATAAAGGTTGTGATGTGTGTCTGTGGATGAATGCAGCCACACATTTTGTGCTACACTCTTTCTACTCCCATCCACATCTTTACTGGCTCGTTCTTCCCCCTCCTACCCCCATTTACACTCAATCACACCTAGACGTGTGTCGAGCTGATAAAATAAACAGGATTTCTGAGGGTGATTGAGAGCTAGATTTAGGATGAGTTAGACTGGTAGCCAAAATAAGTGCACAGATGTGGAATATGGCGGACAGCCTTCACCAGTAGTAAGTCGAGCAGGAACGAAAAATGTATTCACTTGTATTAGATTGAGCTCCAGCTAAAAAATTACTGTTAATCATTTACAGCGGGTTGCACACTTTCCTTTTCATATATAATATACTGGCTGACATAATAAAAATTATCTAGCACAACTCACAAGCAGATAATCTTATAATCTTAGCTAAGACAGCACTGTACAATATTTGTACATAAACATTCTTATCTAAGACAACAGTTTACAATACGTTACATAGATATACTTAGCTAAGACAACAGTATACAATATTTGTATATAGACATTTATCACAGTAAATAATTAAATGAGATAGCAGTATACAATACTTGTACATAATCATTCTTACAATAAATGACTAGTATTTTACAAACTTTAAAATACCATTCCCTGCTAAAAAGAGTTACAAACTGCATACACTGATAATAATACAATTTGACTGCTATGAATGGGTAGATTTATACAATAATATACAGTATACAAAACTGCATACACTGATATAATAATACAATTTGACTGCTATGAATGAGTAAAGTCATAAAAGAGTTAC
The DNA here is from genome assembly GCA_028829895.1 of Sinotaia quadrata. Lineage (NCBI taxonomy): Eukaryota > Metazoa > Mollusca > Gastropoda > Architaenioglossa > Viviparidae > Sinotaia > Sinotaia quadrata. The sequence goes on from CM054179.1 coordinate 57,831,103, forward strand.
AATAATATACAAAGTATACAAAACTGCATACACTGATAATACAATTTGACTGTTATGAATGGGTAGATTTATACAATAATATACAGTATACAAAACTGCATACACTGATATAATAATACAATTTGACTGCTATGAATGAGTAAAGTCATAAAAATGCTAGAAAATCTTCAGACAACACCGAAAACAATACATCTCTTGAGGGCATTCACTCTTAGAATATGTGATGAATTGAAGGTTGGCTGATAGGCCTACATCTTTTGAAAGACTCACTCTTAAGGTGTGTGAAGTCATGTGATTGGTGTAGATACTTTCCTGCATGTCTGTTTGCAAAAAGATTCCATATATTTTAAAAGAAGGTGTGTGAAGCCATGAGATTGGTTTAGATACTTACCTGCATGTATGTTTGTGTACAAAATGATTCCATAGATTTTTTAAGGATAGTCACTATTTCAATTATTTTCTAAGAGACTGGTTCGAGGCCAATGTAAATTCTGAAACAGCTCTAGACAGATGACCAGACTACTGATGAAGTCAAAAGACAAACCAGATGAAGCAACCCAAATATTATGATATGAAAATTAATCAGAAATAACTTGATGCTGGTGTAAAAATTCTGACATTATTGCCACAGAAACACAATTCACTGAACGTTTCTGAGGACAGAACTACCAAGTTCATATACAAAGGTCACGTTACTTAGTACTCAGTAAGTATAGAGCCCGTAGGTCTGACAATAGTATCAATCATAGAAACTTTAGTGATGGAAGATCCTGATTGAGGTTGTGGTGCTAGAGAGTGCCAAGAATTGAACAATCCCAAGCTGTCCACTAATGTAAAGATAGAACTAAGTTCGTCAGATTAACATAAAACTGCTGTTAATGACTTATTGGCCTGTGTCTCTACCATCTTGAAAGAACAATTTTTCAAGATATTTTGAGACTGATTGTTGAGATAGTTTGAGAGTGAGGAAAGAAAATTGTTGCATGAAGTGATGCCACTGGGCTCTACACGAGAAACTTTCTGACATTTGCCAAATCTTAACTGACACTTTTGAAAGCGACAGAACACCATAAGCAACTGTCCATGAAGCAAAATCACTGGCAAATAAGTTTGACTACATATGATGACTACACCATTTGGAAACATGTTCTGCACAAGACACATAGTAGCTAAAGTTCTGCGAAAGACAAACATTGTAACTAAAGTTCTGCAAAAGACACATATTGTAACTAGTGTTCTGCAAAAGACACAATGTAACTAAAGTACTGTAAAAGACACACACTGCAACTAAAGTTCTTCAAAAGACACATTGTAACTAAATTTTTGCAACAGACACGCTTTGTAACCAAAGTTTTGCAAAAGACAAACAGGGTAACTAAAGTTCTGAAAATACACACATTAAAACTAAAATTCTGCAAAAGGAACACATTATAACTAAAGTTCTGCAAAAAGAACACATTAAAACTAAAGTTCTGCAGAAAACACATTGCAATTTAGTTCTGCAGGAGGCAGGCATGGACTTTGCACTATTATCAAGTTGCAATGCACTTCTGCACCACTTTCAAGACACATGATGTGACTTTCAAGACATACAATGTAACACTTTCAGGACACTTGATGTAAACACTTGCAAGACACATGAAGTAATACTTTGAAGACACGCGATGTAACACTTTCAAGACACAATGTGAGAGATTTGAAGAATTGGAAACAACTATCACAACATCTGGTTATAAAAAAGAATCATGTACGAAAGAGCACCAATATGTTGATAATGATGGCACTGATTTCATTTTAGATATGAAAGATTCCACACCCAATTCTGCTACCACATCTCGGATCAATGTTGTGGAGATGGAAAAATGGTGAACTGCTACACTGAATGATCAGTTCACTTTCTTTGAGACAGATTACTGTTCACAGAAAATTTTGGGTAGGCCAATGCATTGGTTGCAGTATAAAATGCTGATCTTGAAAAATAATTCACTGGTGAATTTCTATTGTTTCTGTTTGTTTGCGGAGAAAGAAAAACAGTGGCAGATATATTAACAGCCCAAATATCTGATAAGCTGATTAACAGATTTCTGAAGTTTTGCATTGTTCTAAGGATGTATCTTGCCTTGGGAAAGAGTTGTGAAGGGGAACATTCTTGTTGGAAATTAAAGCTGATTGTTGCATCATTGTCTATTGACAATGAGGATGTATGGAAAATGTCATTTGAAACTGCAATTTCAAACTTACTTGAAAATTTACTTTTATTTTTGGAAGGGAAAAAAATTAATATTAATATGGCTCATTCATTTTATATCCTGATGCATATCCTTGCTATTTAAATATCAACCAAGAATGTATCTTTGTTGCATTTTACAATAAATCTTTATTACAATCCCCCACCCCCACCCACCCCAAAAAAAGCAAGATTATTTGTAGGCTCTCCAGTTTTCATAGACCCTAGGCACAATATGAAATATGATCTTGAAGTCATTGGGTGAACAACACAATGAATACTCTGTCTTAATAGAACTAGAAATTAATGAGTTGATTTTGAATATTTTATTTTAGAATAACTAGAAGATGTGGCATTAACAACCCATTGACAACTTTGTCTTTAGTAGAAGTCACAGTCTTGATAACCCATTGAATAATTTTTTAGCATAAGTTACCATGCTTCAATTTACCGAAAATACAACATTGTACAACATTAAGTTCTGATTAATAATGAAGTAATTATGTTGTCTAAATAGAGGAAACAATATTAACAATCCAATGAATTCTTTGTTTTGTAAGTTCTGATTAATAATGCAGTAATTATGTTCTATTCAAAATAGAAGACACCATATAAACAACCCATGAATTCTTTGTTCTTTGGTACAAGTCATGATGTAAACAAACTAAACAATTGTCTTATTTCATGTCTTAGTAAGAACAGCCATTTCCTGTAAGGTTGCTATCAGGAATCAGTTTGATAAAGTAGGACTACATTTGCACTCATTATTGAGTGAGAATAGAGAAGTCCTCATTTCATTTATAAAACCATGTTTTTCCATGAAATATAAATCAGTACGAGATTTTACATTCAAAAGTCTTTAGCTGCTTAAGTGATAAAACTATTCATAACAGAAAGAAATCTTTCGAAAGAAAAGTGTGTGGGTAGTCAGGATTACAACAAATACTGACTACTCTACCAACCATCCAACTTAAAACTTTTAATTGTGTATGTATAAAGTATGTGTGTTTCCTATATAATAAAACTTACATTTAGGTTTTGGGTGGATTTTTTTTAATAATGGAAAAATATAAAATCTACAGTATTTTATTCCAAATATACTAAATGATTACAAAGAGTTTTCTTATTCATGTTGTCCAGAATGACTGCCAGTACTCTGATCAATGAAACAGGGTCACATGCTTTTTAATGTTCAAGGTGACTATCCATAACCAGAGTTTAGTAAAGTATTTATGTAAATCTTACATCACTTTACAATTTGTAACTTTGGTCTCATATTAGTTTACACTTTATCACTTTGATCTCACATCAGTTTACAGTTTGTAAATTACATCATACATCAGTTTCCACTTCACCAATAATACATCCATCTCAAAAATAAACCATCAATAGTATAAATTATTCATAAATATAAAAATTAAACAACCACTTCAACTACAACCACAACTGCTTGGTGTAAATTTAATATTGTAAACATCATTATATCACTGCAAACCAAAACAAACAAAAAAAATAAAAATATTAGGCATACACCATTATTAAAAAGATGCAATTTCCCCCCTTTTTTAAAAAAACAAATAAATGTTTTGGTTTATGAAATATAAGACAGTATATATTAGTGAATGAAAGCATACTTGTCTCTCCAAAACAAGCAAGCCTACTTACTTTAGTATAGGGAAATAGTTTCCTTTTCATGAAAGGTCATGGTTACATTTGTGTTTTGCTTTTGCTTTTCAGTGTTGTTAAAATATGGAAAAAGGATTTATAAACATAAAACAACTTAAAAAATATATATACATATTTCATCCTGATACATATTTATACATTGTGTTTAATCATTAAATCAGAAATATGTTTTGATTTCAGAAAATCATTCCTAGTTTTGTGTGTGTGTGTGTGTGTGTGTGTGTGTGTGTGTGTGTGCGTGCGTGCGTGCGTGCGTGCGTGCGTGTGTGTGTGTGTGTGTAAATTAGTGGATTTGCAAACATATGTTTATATTATTTATAATCCACTAAATATATACATAAATGTATATATTATGTTTTTATTCAATAATTATGTATGTTATTACAAGAGCTGGACTTGACACGTGACTTGAAAATTGTTTTTAGACCCATAATCTAGTTTAGTTTCTCTTAATAAAAAATAATATATAAGAGTAAGTAAGGAAATACACAATACACAGTTGTAATAATTGAAAATAAATGGTTGCTTTATTTGTGATGAGAAAAATATGAATAAAACAATACATATAGTAAACAGCATTGCCCGTTCAAATACAAGGAACAATTAATAGTCAGTTCTAGCAATTTCAGATTCTGAGATTCCTCGATATTTTCTGTGGAATCAGTTTGATTGCAATTAGTTTCAATGGATACAGTGAGAATGATAAGGCACATCCACCGATATAATGAGATTGAAAGAAAATTCAAATGGTTTCATTAAGATTGAAAGGAAATGTTCAGCACTAGTGAAGTTCCAAGAAAATTACAAGGACACAGTAAATCTCCATTAACAGTACAATTAAAGGAAATTCTAAGGACATTATGAGATTTAAAGAAAACATAAGTCTGTAAAAATAATCAGAAAAATGCATCACCTACATTCTAAACAGAATACTATTTACATAAGTATTATTTACCCTTCTCAGTTTACAAAGTATGTACACAATTTATTTTAAAATGAAACACACAAAATGTTGCAAAATCACTTCACTGTAAAATGAAACATCTAAAACATATATATCTGTTTTGCTGTTGTTAAAATGTGTTTATTAAGTTAAAAGTCTATGAGAAAAAATATTTCTTAAAAAAAGTTTCTTACTGCATAAGTTGTGTAAAATTCTGTACATTTCATAAACTTCTATTTAGTCACTATGAGGTGTAAAGTTTCAGAGAATGACAGCACACTGAAGGTTACATAACACCTACATATGTTAATAAATTGTTAGTTTGGTTAAAAAAAAAAAAAAAAACACACCCCACCCCCTGAAATGCAACTAGAACTTCCTGGTATCATCTATTTTTTCTTAATGTGCATTTTTTAAAATATCAAGTTTAGCTGAGCTTATTTTAAACTGCTACAATTTAAACTAATTAACAACTTCATCAAAATATAACATCTAAATCACAGTAACAACTAAATACACTTAATTGACCTAATTACAATATATGTAAATAATCTATTTAAAGTAAAATCTAAATAGCCTAATCATAATAATTGCAATAACACTTCAGTAACTTCACAAATGATAACATCTAAATAATTTAATCACAATAACACTCAGTAACTTCACAATAATATAACATCTAACTAACTTAATCACAATAACACCTAAATCACAAACACAAATAATAAAGGAGCTCCTAACACTTAAATAACCTAATTATAATAACACATAAAAGACTAACTATAATAACACCTACATAACTTAGTTAGGAATAACATGTATATAACCTAATTATATTGACATCTATATAACCTAATTACTATAATATATATAATTTAATTACACTAACACCTATATAATATAACTATAATAATACCAAATAACCTAATCACAATAACACCTAAATAACAATCAAAATGACATAATAACACTTAAATAATTGATAATAATAACCTAAATAAATTCATAATAACAACTATATAATTAATCAAAGGAACACCTAAACAACTTGATCGCAATAAAACTAAATAAATTATTCACAATAAATCTAAATTATTTATCTAAATAACACCTAAATAACTTAATCACAATAATACTAAATAACTTGATCATAATAACACTAAATAAATTGATCATAATAACACTAAATAACTTGATCATAATAATAATAAATAACTTGATCATAATAACACTAAATAACTTGATCATAATAACACTAAATAACTTGATCATAATAATACTAAATAACTTGATCATAATAACACTAAATAACTTGATCATAATAACACTAAATAACTTATTCACAATAACTCTAAATTACTTATCTCAATAACACCTAAATAATTTAATCACAATAATACTAAATAACTTGATCATAATAACACTAAATAACTTATTCACAATACAGTTTGTAACTCCATATTACTTATCTCAATACACCTAAATAACTTGGAGCAAGAGTAGACTGTAGTTTTAAAATGTCATAAAATAATAATTAATTAATAACTTCATTGAAAGAAACTCTGATTTATTTATTAATTAACTTTTTTTCAGAAATATCACTAGAAAGATCAATAGATTTCAGGAATTAATAAGAAAAGGATTTTAAAAGTCAGATATCAATTTACTAAATGATGCCAAGGGTATATTAAAAATTTTCATTCTACTCCAGTCATAAGCCAGGTAACAATTTTAAATGAAGATATGACTATATTTAGAAATGTACATTCTACTCTAATTATTAGCCAAATACTAACTGGGTAAGTGATTCCATAGTTATATTTAGAAATGTGCAGCCTATAGAGTATTCACATAAATTATTGATTCACAAATACGAAATATAGTTTAAGAGAAAGTAGAAAAAAGCAGGATTTTAAAAAAATAAACAAACATTAAAAAAAACTGCAAACCAGTACTCAACTCACACAGCTTAACATTTTGTTTCATATTAACCACAGGAAAAAATACTGTTTGAGATACTGTAACTAAGAAAATCCTAAGATTGTCTCCCTCTCTAACATAAATTAACATGTGCCAAAAATAGATATATCATCTTAATTACTAGAAGTATCTAAAATGATGCTTGTTAGTGACATCAGTCTGGTACAACATGAATACAATAGACCTAGGTTAAGACATAGGTCTGGTACAACATAAATACTATAGACCTAGGTTACGACATCAGTCTGGTACAATATGAAATCTATAGACTTAGGCAGTAATCTCAAGACTTTAGTCTCAGGGAAAAAAAGTTTAAATGCTGCATGAAGAATCATCTGTGCATATAGCTATCAAAACACCAGCCTTTTCACCTCTAGATTACCAACAATGTAAATTTAGCTATCAAAACACCAGCCTTTTCAGATCTACTAACAATGTACATTTAGGTATAAAATACCGGCCTTTTCAGTTCTAGATTACCAAAAATGTACATTTAGCTATCAAAACACCAACCTTTCCAGCTCTAGATTACCAACAATGTATTTTAGCTATAAAACACTGTCCTTTTCAGCTCTAGATTACCAACAATGTACATTTAAGCTATAAAACATTGGAATTTTTCAACTCTAAATTACTAACTATGCACATTTAGCTACAAAACACCAGCCTTTTCAGATCTAGATTACAACAATGTGCATTTAGCTATAAAACATCAGCCTTATCTAGTTTACCAATAAAGAGCAATGCACCACACACTCGCATGAACACTTGGAAGAATGCTCCAGTCCAGGACTTACTGCAGAGCTAATAGTGAAGAGATCAGCAACAGAAAATTTACTACTAGCAGAATGTGCGGCCTTGTGATCAGGATACTGACCAGTAGGCTAAGTGCTCTCAATTACTAAACCTGAGAGATTGCTTTGTTCAGTAGACAGAGTATACAACTAGATGAAAATGATAGAAGGTTTGTAGAATGAAGATATTTCCACTAAAGAAGAAGGTCACATTCACAAAACACAACACTAATTTGCATTACAAACATATTTAAATTACAGAACATTTCATTTATATTATCACATTGTTTATCTCAATAAAACATGTCTACAATAAATCCAGTTTCAGTAGATTTATCTACGGATTTTTCATAAGTACAATAAATCTATTAATAAATTTATTCCTTTTTAAAATGATATAAACTACAATTTGAGGTGAAATAGTTTTATATTAAAATGAAGACTGAACCATATCTGCTATCCAAAATACAGCTGTCTGTGTTTAGATGTAAACATTTGCACCTATTACATAAAAATGAATGTAAAAATCATCCTGAACTTTTAGGATTCTGTTATTAGACTTCCTTAAGAACTCATTTAAGTTCTTTTAAAAGTTAAAAATGAAAACTTGATGATATATAGTACACTTTTAAACATAAAAAATTCATTAAAAACATATTTGTTGATTGGTTAAAGTTAATTCAGTGTTGTAGCTGGTCTCCCAATAATAGATCAGGAAATTGCAATATTTTTTTCCTCTGTGGTCTAACTAGTTGGCTTCAATTCCAGCATCTCCATTTTGCTGAATTCCTGCAAAATTGCAAACAAATAACTAAAGGTTATTAAACAAGTAAGCTATGACACAAGTACTTGGAATAAGTAATTGACCAGATAGTTTATTAAGTTTTAGTAACAAACTGTTACTAAAGATTTTATAGACTGCAAATGGTTACTAACCAATGTTTGCTGACATTTTAAAAAATTTAATCTTTCATATAGGACAATAATTACCACTGTTCATTCCACACACTTCACTCCATTCTCTAATCTCTATGCACTCTAACCAGTGCACTCTAACCCATGTATTCTATTCCATACCCTGTCTATTCCATTCACTCTATTGCCTACCTTGCTCCATACACTCTATTCCATATCTTGCCCCATACACTCTATTGCCTACCTTGCTCCATACACTCTATTCCATATCTTGCCCCATACACTCTATTGCCTACCTTGCTCCATACACTCTATTGCATATCTTGCCCCATACAATCTATTGCCTACCTTGCTCCGTACACTCTATTCCATATCTTGCCCCATACAATCTATTGCCTACCTTGCTCCATACACTCTATTCCATATCTTGCCCCATACACTCTATTGCCTACCTTGCTCCGTACACTCTATTCCATATCTTGCCCCATACACTCTATTGCCTACCTTGCTCCATACACTCTATTCCATATCTTGCCCCATACAATCTATTGCCTACCTTGCTCCGTACACTCTATTCCATATCTTGCCCCATACACTCTATTGCATACCTTGCCCCATACACTCTACTGCCTACCTTGCTCCGTACACTCTATTCCATATCTTGCCCCATACACTCTATTGCTTACCTTGCTCCGTACACTCTATTCCATATCTTGCTCCATACACTCTATTGCCTACCTTGCTCCGTACACTCTATTCCATATCTTGCCCCATACACTCTATTGCATACCTTGCCCCATTCAGTCTATTGCATACCTTGCCCCATTCACTCTATTGCCTACCTTGCTCCGTACACTCTATTCCATACTTGATTCCATACAGTTCTACTGATCTACTCCATACACTACTCGATTCACTCTATTCCACACACTCTATTCCATATATTCTATTCCATACATTCTACTCCAAGTATTTCTACACTATTTTATCACTCCATACACACCACTTCATGCTAGGTTACAAATATACTAAAGATTTTATATTTTTTAAAATCTTCTGGATAATAACATTGATATTAAATGAGTTTGGATAGTTTAGAAGGAAACAGTCACAAATGGGAAGAGAAACTCTAACATTTTATCCAAGTTGAACTAATCTTGAACAAATTACTGGCATATCTAGTTCAAATCATAAATTACTAGCACACCTAGTTCAAATCATAAATTACTAGCACATCTAGTTCAAATCATAAATTACTAGCACACCTAGTTCAAATCATAAATTACTAGCACATCTAGTTCAAATCATAACTTACAAACACACCTAGTTCAAATCATAAATTACTAGCACACCTAGTTCAATTTATGCGGAAGCACAATTATTTTCAGTCAGGCGGAGCTGTCTGAATAAGTGGAACTGGTGGTGAGAGACAGAGTTGGGGAAGACATTTCTCCCTGATTTTCATGAGTGTCACAGATCTGCATCAAGGACAGAAAGGGAGTGGGAGGGCTGATAACTAAAAGACCTCATGTATACCTGGTTGCTCCAGGTGGATCTGCTCTGTCTGCTGCGGCAGTGGGCCCTGAGCAGCCCTAGGGACCTCTGGTGGTCGACACCATGCAGGCAGAGGCAGGATGTCATTATAGATCAACATTCCCACAGGCACCAGCACAAATCCAATGATCTGTGGGTAAAAGTAGTTCTGCCAGTGCAGCCCCAGAGAGATGCCCCAAACGATAAGGTCATGGTGCACATCAATGGTGATGCGTGTGGCAGCGTCATGCCGATTACGCACAAGACGTGTTCCAGCATAGTAATAGATTACTTTACTGAACACGCCACCTAAGATGTAGATAATAAATAATTGTAGTTAACTGGATATACTAACAGTTTATGATGTATATAATACACAGAATATTATACAGCCCAAAGGCTACCTTATGGTGTACACACTACATAAAACTAGATCCCTTGTTAATTATCCATTCAAAGCAATTAAATATTTTACCTATGGAATATAGAGTACTCAAAGTAGATTACATTACTATACACTCCACTAATAGTAATATAGTACACAGAAGCAGACTGCCTTGTTAATATGCTAATTGTGGAGTAAACAAAATAGAACACTAAATTGCTTTGTTGATACCCTAACTGTGGCGTCAAAAAGATATAACACTAAATTTCCTTCTTAATAATATTCTAACTGTGGTAAAAACAAAATATAACACTAGATTGTCTTGTTAATACCCTAACTGTGGTAAAAATAAAATATAAAAAAACTAAACTGCCTTCCAATGTATATATATGTAATGTGTATATATGTGTAAGCGTGCGGTAAACGTATGTGTATGTATGTATATAAACTCACCAACAAAACACACAGCGAGAACAACATTGCTACGCAACTGGAGAAATGCGTCCTTGACATCAACAAGGTGACCATTGGGTAGTGTGCTGAATGGCCCAGCATCAATGAACGAAAATGGAATGAGTAAAAGCACTGATATGATCATTCCAAAAAATCCTGCAAAGCAATTTTCTTCTGAATGTCATATTTTGTATATAAGTATTGTCTATTAACATGTACAGCAAGCAAGAAATCTATTAGGCACTCTCTAAAACTGCACTTGAAAAAATCTTCAACAGATATAGTAATTTCCATTGTCTGTCACTACCCAACAGGTTTAGTGTTGTCACTAGTATACCACTATCAACAGATTTCAAGCAATCATTAGTATGTCTACTAATAATGCAGTTAAAATGTCAATAGTATACCACTACCAATAGATTTCAAGTAATCATTAGTATGTCTACTAATAATGCAGTTAAAATGTCACTATAAAAATGTATTTAATGCTGCCATTACTATGATACAAGGTTAAATGAACCATTATGTTGATATTACTACATCAACATAATGGTTCATTTAACCTTGTGTCATAGTAATGGCAGCATTAAATAAATCACTAACAAAGAGTTCAATGTTGTCATTACTAGTGTCTAACAAAAGGTTTAATACTATCATTTCTTCTCTCTGTCAATCCACAACTTTTCCAACCTTACTTAAAATATTTGTCAAGGTTGGTGACATCATCAAGGTTTTTGTGGTCAACTGCTGGTTTTGTGAATTTGTTAGTGAGGAAGTATATTTGCCTTGAACCGCTTGGTAGAAGTTAGTAATTTTTAGAATCTCACATAAATATGGATACTTTCATCTGTGATGATCATACTTTAGATCTGATCATCAAAAAAGATATGTTAAGGAGACAACCAGATGTGTTAAAATTGCTGCACTGACTTTCTTTTTCCAACTACATCTTTTGGATGAGTTTGTCATCATAACTGCATCTCTGTCTTCATGTCTGATGTTCACAGTAGTTATAATTCTATCTATAACTTTGACATTCACAATAGTTATAATTCTATCTATAACTTTGAAATTATCAGTAGTTCTTATTTTATTTGTAATTTTGAAATTATTGGTAATTATAATCATATCTCTAAGTCTGAAACTATCAATAGCTACAATTATAAATCTAATGAAATTATTAGCAGTTACAATACTAATCTGAAAGTTATAAAGAGCTACAATCCATCTCTAATCCATCTGAAAATCTTAGTAGCTACAATCCTTTACCTAAGTATGAAATTGTCAGCAGCTACAATATGAAAGTGTCAGCAGCTACAGTCCTAAGTATGAAACACAGTAGCTACAGTCCTAAGTATGAAAGTGTCAGCACTTCTACCTCTAAATCTGAAAGAGTCAATACCAAAAAATCCTATCTCTAATTTTGAAAATATCAAAAGCCTCAATCCCAAGTATAAAAGTGTCATCAGTTACAATCCTAAGTATAAAAGTGTCAGCAGCTACAATGCTTAAAAAGAATTAACAGTTACCAAGCTAAATAAGAAAGTATTAACACTTACCAAGTTAAATAAGAAAGTATTAACAGTTACCAAGCTAAATAAGAAAATATTAACAATTACCAAGCTAAATAAGAAAGTATTAACAGTTACCAAGCTAAATAGAAAGTATTAACAACTACAGTCCTAAGTATGATGGTGTCAACCATATAAAAATATCAACAACTACTACTGTAAAATCTATAAATATGAAATTGTCAGTAGAAACAATCATTTCTCTAAATTTTAAGGTGTCATAGTAGTTTTAATCCTACCTCAAAATTGTAAAGAGATGTTTTTGGTCTGTAAATATATATTCCTGACCTCTTCTATGCATATTTTTGTCCAAAGAAATAGCATACAAGTTTTTGAATTCTAAAGTGTCATGTACAAACCATCAATACTCAGAATAAAATTAGTAATGCAATTTAAAGAGAATATGCAAAGCAATGGTCAATGGACAATATATACTTTAAATAAATAAGATATGATAATCTGAACATCTTGAAATTATTAGGAAACAGAGGGGAGAAAATAAACAATAACATTTTAAAACAGATTAAGTATTCATATATATTGACCTTTACACTTTTCATTCTGATTCACTAATTTTCTTACCTTCAAGGCCAACAACTCTGAGAGGATCAATGGTGTGTTTGATCATGAACTTTTCCTCAAATACTATTTGCATGGCGATCATAATCTGGGACATAACAATCAGCAGGTCACCTGGAAAAAGAATATTTTGTTTTAATGACTTAATGTATGATGGTTCTCTTTTACTTTTACCAATAAACATAATCATATTTGTATTATTACTGTTTGTAGATTAATTATCTTATTTTTCACAAAGGCTGATGAAAATTCAGTTTTTAAATGTGTACATTTTCATGAATAGAACTAAATTTCCACTCTGTACATCAACAACTTTAGAAGTGGCTATTAAAGACTATCATCATGAAATGAACACAACCTTGTTTTTTTTATCTATACAACACTTTATTTTATGTAACAAACAAATCAATGTGTATGAACACAGCCTTGTCTTTTTATCTACACAACACTTTATTTTATGTATTAAACAAATCAATGTGTATGAACACACACTCTATTTTTTTACTATAATATATAATTTCATTTTCCTAGAGACATACTTAATAATATGGCAATTAGTTGTATTAGCAACATTAGCAACAAATTAATAAGGCTAAAATGTCCTGATATTACTGAGCATTATAACTGCCAACATAAAAAATCTCTCATTATTTAAGTAAAAAAAGAAACACTCACCAGTGAAAATGTACAATGTTATACAGAGTTAAATGACAGAATAGAAATCACATTTTAACTCAATCTCTCTAAACATCTTCATTCATGTTGGTTCATACATCTTGAAACATTAAAACATAATTCCATGATCTTAGTGATGAAGCTAAAGGAACACAACACTGATGAAGACCTAGAGCATTACAAAGCAAGTCAAAAAATTGATGGAAACCTAGAATATTATAACTGTAGAAAACAATTCTGATGAAGACCTAGAGCACTACAAAGTGAGTCAAATTTGTAATGAAGACCTTAAATATTATAACAGCAGAACAAAATATAAAACATTAAACTGCAGGACAACACTGATGAAGATCTAGAAAATTACATTAGCAGGACACAATGCTGATGAAGACCTTAAACTACAGAACAAACACTGATGAAGACCTAGAAAATTTAAGCAGCAGAATAAAAATACTAATGAAGATCTAGAACATTGTAACAGCAAGACAAACACAGATGAAGATCTAGAACATTATTGCAGCAAGACAAAACATTGATGAAGATCTATAACATTACTTCAGAAAGACAAAAATTACATGAAGACCTATAACATTAAAGTAGCAGAACAAACCAATGCTTCAGACTAGAACTGACCAGCTGCAATGCCGTATTTGTCAAAGCCTGGTGGAGTGTAGACAATGTAGTCAGTCATGCCGATGAGGCCAAGACCCACAGTGACCATGCCAATAGAAAACCACATGTACTTTGCCATGTGTTTAGAGAGAAATGCCACTCGTAGAAGACAGGTAAATAGTACAGCTGCACCTTAAATAACAAATACATATTACATATTCAGTAAAGAAATTTACTTCTTTATCATTAAGGACAAACACAAATTTACACATTAAAGCTGCAGAGAAATTGTACCTTAAGAACTCATACATACTTTGCAGTTTGAGGAATGAAAATTTTACACATTAAAAACCAACAGGAATCCACTTCAAACATATATATTTATAAAAACCAGATATTTTAGGAATGTCAACATTTCTGAACATCCTGGAAAAGTTTAAGTAGCCAACAAACTTTTATAAATGTTATATTTTAGGGTTAAAACTGGAATAGAAACCAAAGCTCTTGATTGCATGAGATTGCCACATAACAACACAAAGTGGCTAAAATGCTCTGGACAATAGTTCAATCAAGGCTGTTTCTTTGTTCCATGTGCAATTAAGGTCCAGGAGACATTCATGGAGAGCTTTAGTCAAGTCATACCTTCAATATAAATGAGTGGCTTTTTAGTCTTCTGTGTCTTCATTAAGTTCATTTGTATACATTGGTAAAATACATTTTTTTTTTACAGAAAAATGTTCTTTTGATTGCATACATTGTAATATCCACTGACACTGACTTAGAAAGTTTACATATATTATCATAACAAATAAATTTATTGATTAAATTCATTTGCATGGTGGACCCTGATTCTTCCTCAACTGGTCTTTAATTATATCAGATAATGCAGACGAGCAGTATTTTGAAGGCAGATAATTACCATAAGAACAAAGAAAACTATGCAGATGAGCAATATTTTGAAGGCAGATAATTACCACAAAAACAAAGAAAACTATACCTTAATAATAAAGATATATAACATCTGAAGAACAAAACAATCTACACCAAACGGCACATACAAGTTCACTCTTAGGACATATATATTAAACTTAAAGACAGAAACATACACCAAAAGCATACAAATAAATTTTACCTTAGGAACTGAAAATTTACAGCTTTTAAAAAAATCATTACTGCTTAAGAAAATGTGCAAATTACATCTGAAAAAGGCAAAGTGTAAAAACAAAGACAAGTTACATTTTAAGAACACATAAATTACATTTTATTAATACAGAAAAATGCAGTATACAAACAGCATCTGCCCTCCCAACATGATATATTATACCATAGGAACACTAAGCACAATACAGAGGCAGTTTATGCCTTTGGAGAACTATATAATAGACCATAACAAGTCAAAGAACTATATGTACACACTATATTAAGACAATTATATATTACTACATAAAACCAAAGCACAGAATATACCCATATTATGCCTTAAGAAAATTAAATATTATCACATAAGAGCAGACAAACTAGTAATACCCTAAGAATGCAAAAAATTATAGAAAAGGGTTTATGCTAATCTCACCCTTATTTAATATAAAAATAATATATATAAGCTTTAAATATGTTAATGAAAGTAATTAGTTTTCTAAAATGTACCTTAGTGTGTTTGAAAAATCAAGATCAAATGCATGTTGACCTAGATAAATATTCTATCATGTTTGTCCTTTTAATTTACAATCCACAGAGGGCTGGCAAGCATGTCAAATCCAAAATGGCATAACTGTATTGCTGCTAATTTTTATTCAATGTTATTTCTATGAGCAAGAATCACTTATACAATTTAAACAAACTACCCATGTTGCTCACTGTGAGACACTGATGAGATAGAAATTACATTATTAGTTAAATATCATATAGTGGCCATATCAACAACTTACATGAAATATAATATTATTCCTTTCCAGTAGTTTTATTTCTTGAATGTTATTATAACCAATCTCATCCTGGAAAAAATCTGGTGTGTGCCAACCATCCCATCACAGGCTGGCAAGAAGGCACTTTTCTGACACCAGTAAAACCAGAAGTTTCCACAATTTCCATGATGTGAAAGTAAAAGTCTAATTAACTTGTTTTGGGTTCACCTCTCTAGAGATGTGTCCTTCCAAACTACCAAAGTCCTCAATATGGAATGTAATTATAAAAAATGTTATATGTTATCACTGTGCCAACCAAACCACTGGAAATCCTCAATACAGAATATAACTATATAAAATGTTATTGTGCCAACCAAACCACTGGAAATCCTCAATACAGATTTCAACTATATAAAATGTTATTGTGCCAACCAAACCACTGGAAATCCTCAATACAGATTGTAACTATATAAAATGCTATCACTGTGCCAACAAATGATTAAAAGTCCTCAATATAGACAGTAGCAAAATAAAATAGTATTACTGTTTCATTCCAAACTAACAGAAGTCTTCAATATGGACATACATATACAAAATATTATCAGTGTATTTCCAAAAGTCTAGAAGTTCTCAATATGGACTTAATATATACAATGTTATTAAATATTTAAATTTCATACTCTAGAGTTAGAAATTACAGTATATATCTAACTGTAAATACTACATCTGATGATAATTGTTTACTTTCTTGAATAGTGTGCAATCTTATACTGTGATTGTTTGTTACACCATTACCAAGAACTCTGAACTGCACACACGTGTCTGCATATGAGAGTACACACTTAGACAGTGAAATATTTACACAGCTTAACAAATAAGTAAATAAAAAAACCAGACATATGAACAAGTAAGGAATATAAACAGATGAACATGTAAATATATATTTATAGACAGATGAACATTTAAATAAACATACAGACAGATGAACATATAAGGAAATACATATAGGCAAATGAACATGTACATAAATACAGACATGTGAACATGTAAATAAATACATATAGGCAAATGAACATGTACATAAATACAGACATATGAATATGTAAGTAAATACAGACGCGAACATTTAAGTAAATATAGAAGAACACATGTAAGTATAGAGAGACATGTGAACATGTAATATAGAAAGACACGAACCTGTAAGTAAATATAGATGGATGAGTTTCCAAGTAATTATAGACATTATTATGACTGACAAGTTAAGTAAATATAGACAGTTGAACATTTAAGTATATTCAGACATCAGACAAATGCAGACATGAGTAAAGATAGTAAATTAAACTTACTTCTAATCATCATGTATGATGAATTGTACGTCAGCCGGATGGCTACATAGAGCAGAGCTGAACGAGAAAGGTCAAAAAATGCAGGTACCAGAAAAATAAACTTGTTGAATTTAGTCTGATCCGGTGGTCTCTGATTCCAGGCTGGATTATTGACAGGGTAAGCAGCCTGTGGAGCATTTTCATGTGCACCTGCTTTTCACATATTTACTTTTTAAAAAGATGTGCTTGACTACAAAATATTATAAGATAGGTGATCAAGTGGTTAGCTGATCTGAAAGAAGGGGCTGGATGGGAAATCAAATATTATGGGAGTAAGGGTTGGACAGGACAAGGCAGAGAGAAGAGAGTAAGGACTGGACAGGACAAGGCAGAGAGAAGAGAGAAAGGACTGGACAGGACAAGGCAGAGAGAAGAGAGAAAGGATTGGACAGAAAATCAAGGGGAGAACTCAAGGGAGTAAGGGTTGGACGGAAGACAAGACAGAGAGTAAAGCTGAGGAGGGAAAAGTAAATGGACAGGAAATGAAGAAAGGGAGAGCAGGGAAGAAAGTATAGACATGATAGAAAGACAAGTGGATGAAAGTTTTCAAATGACAATTATGTTTTTAGCTTTAAAATTACTTCAATCAGAAAAATACCAACTATTAACAATAAGTTTTCAAGGTCTCATTTCTAACACTTTATCTTCTCAGTCATTCTGTCCTTATCTATTTGGGGGTATTAAAATGTTAAAATGATTACTTTCTTTCAAAGAGTAAACCAACATATAATACATGCTTACACTAAAATAACATTAAAACAATTGATTATTTTCAAAGTGTAACCTAATATGTATTATTTGCTTACGCTAAAATAACAATGCTTGTTTTCAAAGTATAACCCAACATATATTATAAGCTTGCACTATAATAACATTAAAACAATTGCTTACACTATAATAACATTAAAACAATTGCTTACACTATAATAACATTAAAACAATTGCTTACACTATAATAACATTAAAACAATTGCTTATTTTTAAAGTGAATATCATCTAAACCAGTATTCAAACTTGTGGCAGCATAAACATGCAGTTAAATAAGTGCTTGATCTAATCCATCATTAATCTAATATTTGATCTAGCCCACATTCAGTGTAATCAAGTACTTGATCTAGCCCACATTCAGTGTAATCAAGTACTTGATTTAGCCCACATTCAGTGCAATCAAGTACTGGATTTATCCAACCTTCAATGTAATCAAGTACTTGATCTAGCCCACATTCAGTGCAATCAAGTACATGTACTTGATTTAGCCCACATTCAGTGCAATCAAGTACTTGACCTAACCCACATTCAGTGCAATCAAGTATTTGACCTAACCCACTTCTGTCAGTGTCATGGTATAAACAAGTATTACATGAACTTTTCCAGGCAAGCATTTAATTGCTTAATATCAAAGATTCTCATCACTTGTAATTAGTTTTGGACAATTAACCAATAATGATTATAACCATACCTAGGTGGCGTTGGAATCACAAATAGTTAATAAAAAAGACAAGATGTTCTTACATACTAGATCATGAATAGTCAAACAATTAATCAATAAGTCAAAATGCCCTCAACACTCCAGAAGAGTCAAATAATTAATAAATAAGTCAAGACATCCTCACATTGGATCGTGATTAGCAGAATAATTAATAAATAAGTCAAGACATCCTCACATTGTTCGTGACTAGTAGAATAATTAATAAATAAGTAAGATGTCCTCACATTGGATCGTGACTAGTAGAATAATTAATAAATAAATAAGATGTCCTCACATTGGATCGTGACTAGTAGAATAATTAATAAATAAGTCAAGACATCCTCACATTGGATTGTGACTAGTAGAATAATTAATAAATAAGTAAGATATCCTCACATTGGATCGTGACTAGTAGAATAATTAATAAATAAATAAGATGTCCTCACATTGGATCGTGACTAGTAGAATAATTAATAAATAAGTCAAGACATCCTCACATTGGATCGTAACTAGTAAGAATAATTAATAAATAAGTAAGATGTCCTCACATTGGATCGTGACTAGTAGAATAATTAATAAATAAATAAGATGTCCTCACATTGGATCATGACTAGTAGAATAATTAATAAATAAGTAAGATGTCCTCACATTGGATCGTGACTAGTAGAATAATTAATAAATAAGTCAAGACATCCTCACATTGGATCGTGTCTAGTAGAATAATTAATAAGTCAAGACATCCTCACATTGGATCGTGACTAGAAGAATAATTAATAAATAAGTAAGATGTCCTCACACACCTGCTCGTGACTAGTAGAATAATTAATAAGTCAAGACATCCTCACATTGGATCGTGACTAGTAGAATAATTAATAAATAAGTTAGATGTCCTCACACACCTGCTCCTAAAAGTGGCTCATCATCATCATCATTTTCATTAGTTTGGATCCCTGGCAAATCTGCATCTAGTATCGGCTGGTCATGGTCATTGACGTTCCGTACTGGGTGTATCAGTTCATTGTTCTGTCGACGAAGACGTGTGACTCCACCATTGATGATGAGAAAGAGAGGAATGCATAAAGCCTGTATGATAAACTGGAAAGCCACCTAGACAGTCATAAAACATTGATGACAGTCACAAAAACACCTATAGCCCCAAAACAGCCATTAGAAATTCACAAAACTTTTAGAAGTCACAAAATAAATCAAATAGGTCAAGAGACACAAAATGCATAGACAGGCAGTAAACATCTACAAATCATAAAACAGGTAGAAAGCCCTAAAGAATTTCAAATTCACAATAAAGATAGTCGTTAAAAATCAAAAGTTGAAGAAGAAAAAAGCAGTCATAAAACACCTTTATAGTCAACATCACTTACAAAAGTCACATACCAAGTAGTCACAAGACATGTAAAAGTTACCAAACTGGTAAGCAGTCATAAATTACCTACACAATCACTAAACAGGTAAACAGTCAAAACTCATAGTCACTAAGCTTTTAGAAATCACAAAATTGAAAGTCATACAACACACAGTCATAAAATACCTAGAATATCACAAACACTTAGAGATCAACTAACAGAAATGAATAAAACATTGTATGTTTTTAATCAATAGTAATGCAAAAAATGGCTGTAATACCTAGAATATCACAAACACTTAGAGATCAACTAACAGAAATGAATAAAACATTGTATGTTTTTAATCAATAGTAATGCAAAAAATGGCTGTAATTCCATAAGGACAACAATCTGACACATTTATCAAAAACATAAGGACTATTTTTTTTTACAAAATATTTCCTCATTTGTTTATTGCTCTAGAAGTAGTGTTGTTCTAGTCGTCAGTCTTCCTGGTATTTGCAAATAATTACTGTCAGTTTTTGTATTGGTTGAAATAAATGTCTTCTTAAATAAATTTAATTTATTTGTATTTTACTTCCTTGCTAAATTAGCAACAAAAATTTGTGAAATTTCAAGTTTATATTATGGCAATAAGAAAATAATTATGAAATGGTGACTGATATAAAAGATTGAGTGTAAAAGAATGAAAAACAGGAATGATTGTAGAGAAATGGTGAAAGAAATGAAAAAAGGAATGAGTATAAAGAAATGGCAGAATGGGTAACAGAAATGAAAGAAAGGAATGGTGAAAGGAAAGATGTAAATTGTAAAGGAATGAGTATAAAGAAATGGCAGAATGGGTAACAGAAATGAAAGAAAGGAATGGTGAAAGGAAAGATGTAAATTGTAAAGGAATGGGTGAAAGACAGAAAGGATCTAGTGTAAAGAAATGGTGAAAGGAATAAAATAAAGGAATGGGTGGCAGGAATGAAAGAAAGGAATGAGAGAAAAGAATTGGTGTAAAGAATGGGTGACATGAAAGAAAGAAAGGAATGGTGAAAGGAATGAGAGAAAAGAATGAGTGTAAAGGAACGGGTGACAGGAATGAAAGAAAGAAATGGAAGACTTACCAGTGTAAAGGTATGCTCAAAAGCATGTTCTTTGAAGTTCAGTACTCCTGTGGCATTAATGTTTTTTGCTATTCTATTTAAAAAAAAAATAATAAACACAAACTCCAGATAAATCAATCTCTGCTGATGAATTAATCAAAGCCACACAACATTAATGTTGGATTATCAGGTTTTAAATATAGTAATCATACAATATCATAAAACTATTAGCATAAATATTTCATTAGATCTTTAATTTGTTTTCGTAATGCAAGGGTGGTTGTTTATTCCGTTTTATAAGGCAAAAGTCCATTACCTCGACCCAAAAAGGATTACCTCAGTCTACAGCAGGAAAATTATTAGCAGCAACCATTTTCAGTTTTTTAATACCAAAACTTGATCTCCTTTATAAGGAAATATTTTTAAAATATGTGTTTAACTATTTGCAGCATTTAACCTAAATAAAATATTTTATATACAATCCAGTAGGCCTACATCAGAGGGGGAGGGTCAATTTAATCTAATTACATGTACTACTAATTAGCAGGAGATAATAATACATTAGTAATAATAATATATTGTATATATGAGATGATAAATGTCATTAATAAGAGTGATAGCAGCTTGATTACTTTAATTAAAGTTATTTTCGAGTATGCAAATAATTTCTAAAATGCCGCGGTGCAAGAGAGGTGGATTTGCACGATTAGCTGTTATTAAAAGGAAACCGGCTGTAAGAGGTTTGTATTAAAAATAATTATCTGATAAGAAACTCAATACACTAAAAAGCCTCTGTTTTACTGACAGTAAAACTGTGTCGCATAACAAAATAGGTGACAAAATGCATAGATGATAATGCATTCAAATAATGCTGTAGCCGGCTAGTTTAAACTTAGCAGGTGTTCAAGATATGAAAATCAAATAAACTAAGAAACAGAGGGAGAGGGAAATAAATGCAAATATAAATAGAAAATGTCAAATCTAATTCTTGGGATAAAGTATTAAAAAAAAAAAAAATTTTAAACTTGAATACTAAGTCACCAAGTAAATGAAAAAGGCTACATATAGGCCTATAGTTGTATGTATATTTTAATCATTCTGCAATCTACAACAAATTTTAATATCGATAAGAAAGTAAATAAAATGGCCGTTTGCATTGATAACAATCTAAATTTAGAAAAACACTATCTTAGGGCATTTGAATGTGTAATCATGCACGCCAAAAGAAAACCCCCATACACCTATGACGGTAAAACAGACTTACTGCGGTGTCACAGTAAAAACTGTGCCAGAAGCTATGTAGATGACGCTCAGAAATATGTCTTCAAGCAGCGACATTTTGAGTATATCAACCAGTTTGGAAGAGACTTTACCTTTGTGAGAATAATCTTCCTCATTGAAAAAGCCAGCGTAAATCAGCTGAAAATAGTAAACTTCCTCATTGGGAAGTCCATACCGTAAACTAAATGTTGCCTATATAAAAATATTTGAGAAACCAAAAGATATCGGCTCGTTGGTCTAGGGGTATGATTCTCGCTTAGGGTGCGAGAGGTCCCGGGTTCAAATCCCGGACGAGCCCGTTTCTTTATTTTTTTATAAGTTAATATTTTTATTTTATATGTACTACGCAAGAACAGTCATTTTTTTATCACTACATGTAATAATTGTGTAAACATAATGCATAGTGCCGGATTACCAGATAGGCAGAGGCCTATGAGCCCCACACCTTTTAGTGGCCCCACAATGGATCAAAATAATATTGAATTGATTTGATCTTGAAGGAAAATTACAATCAAGCTTTCTTAAATTGTTTCCCAAAAGAAAAGAAAAAAAGTATCTATAGAGAAGATATTGTATGAATACACCCATTAACAACTTAAAGTACAAAGACATCAGGTTCACACTACAGTTTGTCTCTTAAAAGCTCGTCTTCTACCAGCTGTCATTTGTAAAAAAAAATTTCGGTGCATCCTACGTATATGTAATGTACAGTAGTGATCATCTCCATCCAGCAGCAGGACGTGCACACTTTGGTTCAATGTTATCTCACTAGAGCGCGAGCACGAGAAACCTCCAGAAATTAAGCTTTCTGCGAGTTCTTGTCAACTCCATCCTAGTATAATTTTCACGAGTAGAAGCTTCGAGAACACCGAAGTTCTCTGAGAGATGGAATTTTGTGTTCGATGGTTGTTCTTTGTGTAAGTCGGCTGATTTTGTTCCACAGACTTTTTATATTCATGTTTTTGTTAAGGGTGTTGCAGGTTTTTTCCCAGTTATTAGTTTTTGCAGTAGTGATTTTACATTTGTATTCAGTGTTGAGATGATTATAAATTTGTCTTGGCAACCACGTAGTAAGGGTTTACTCTAAGATGAGTGCATTTTTTTTTTTTTTTACAGATTCCTACTCATCATTAAAAGCTATTGCAAACCCACACTCTCTAAATCCTCTTAAACTCCAACAAGGAAGCACAAATACCAAGCCACATAGGAATAACAGGCATGAAACAGCAAAGGGACCAAAAAAGGAATATCACAGGGCCTCCTCCTACCCACCCCAATATTCACTTCAGAAATCATGTCAGCTATAAACAAGCATTTCAGGAACCCCCCCCCCCCCCCAGCCACTCTAAACAAAACAGCCATCAAAGCCATATACAGATTCCAACTAAATAAAACCAATAGACCACCACCAAAACGGACAACCCAAAACTTGCATACATTGCAACACTGACAACACAGTAAATCATTTCCTCACCTCCTGTCTGCTACATCACCATGAAAGAAAAAAACTCATGAAAGAAATCTCAAACCTATACCTGCCATTCACAACTGACACTCTGCTGTACCCACACAAGAAACATGCAAGAAAAGTACACAAAGCCCTTACACACTGCCTGCAAGAAACACACTTTAAAAAAACTCACACACATAGTACCAAACACACTATATACAAATACACCACCACCACCACCCCCAATGGCAACAGCTATTTTAAAAAAAAATCATTCTTCAACTATAGTGGCATCGGAAGCATGCAAGAAAAACACTCCAACGAACATGCTCCAGATGACTACCGCTAAATCTGTGTACAAACGCCAACCAACCTCCAACTTAACACCACCACCAGCGCTCCCCAAATACTCGTGAGGGGAGCATGTCCCACTGGAGCACTTCAGGTCAGAGAATGTCTAAAGATGAAATGATCCACAAAGTTCCAGTAGTGACGTAAAAAAAAATTGTTAGCATAACCACCACCACCACTCTTTAGTAAGTTTGAACCAGAAGATCAAAACCAAGCAGGCATTTTTCCCAGACACCAACCACAGTGACTGAGGAAAAGAAAACCCAGCCTCCAACTATTGCAATGGAGGAGAAAAGAAATACAGACAGTAACAAAGAAGAGGAAAATAAAAAACAACAAAAGTAGCCAATACTCAGACCAAAAGCATTGAAATGAAGGAAAAAAATCCAAACTGAATGTCTACAAACAGACTGAAGTTGACATGGTACTGGAGGAGGTGGCAAAGGTACCTGAGGCACTACCCCTCTCACCTCTACCAGTGACGCCACCTAGACCACCAACAATGGCGACAACAACAGAAGCCATCCTATAACAACAGAACAGTGCAAAGAAGAAAAAGATGGCGCCCACCACAACATATCCGAAAACAACAACAGTGCCATCAACAGCTACAACAGCCACAACAACGATGCAGATACCACCAACAATAGCATCGACAACAACAATGGCAGTACTACGAACAACAGTACCCACCATGGTTTGTTTTTTTAACCACCCAGTGGCTGACTTGATCCAGCAATTGCTTGACCACTTATACTGACCACCAACATCCACCTTTAAACATCCCAACAAATACCGGGGAACAACCACAATAATAACAGCAACAACAATGACAACACCACCAGTGAGGAGGCCAGGGGGTTGAATATCTCGGGCACATATGCACACTAGGTACAGATGTTGTGTGTTACTAGTCTGGGCTCTGTAACCCCCCCCCCCCCCTCACTTTAACATCAGGAACGACTACAACAACTTCACTGCCAGGAACAACAACACAACTCGCCCATGGATTGCCGGGCGGGAGTCCGCCTTTGCCAGCCAGACATGTTCACAACAGATGCATGCAACCCGAAGGCCTCATCCCCCATCCCTTTCCCCCCTCTCCCAACATGAAAGCTGGAAGCGCCCCCTACATTTACTACTATGATTACTACTAGTAAGTTAGCTTTTCTGAATTATAAAGAAGTTTGATTAATTTCACCATCTAATTTATGATGAAACAGTACCAGCATTACAAACTCTTTTTTGAAAATATGGTGCAATCAACATTCCTAAATGTTATGAAAGCATTAAGAATTTATAGGTGTCTCATGATTACGAACACTATTGGTGAACGAACCTTTTCGAAGTTAAAACTACTGAAAAATTGTCATCGATCTTCAGTGACACAAAAACGACTGAACTCACTTGCCATTTTGACCACCGAATACAACGTCTTGCAAAAGGTAGACTTACAAGATATTCTGAAAGATTTCACCACAAACAAATTGAGGGAAATGAATGTTTAAAGTTGATTTGTTGGTTTATTAACATTAAATTTTTTTTAAATGTTTAATATCGTGTAGTATTGTTTAATAATTTTTGTATAATAACATTAAAAGCTGTTAATGTTTGTTTTTGTGTAATAAAATTGGTTTATTAAAATTGTTGGTTGGTAAAATTAAAAACGTATTAGAAGATAATTTGCAAGGGAGCCCCAAGATTTCAACTGCCAAGGAGCCCCCATCAGGGTTTAATCCAGCACCGATAATATAGTACTAGTTACATACACTTACAATTATGATTATGCTTCACCTCTATCAGTTGTGCATACAAAATATATACAAGTATGGTCCTGCATCGTATGTCAGTTTATGTCATCCTACAATTTGACATTTGTAAACATTTATTTTGAGTAACAGATTAATAAAATGTTCACATTTGAAGACCTCGTTATAATTTCTTCTATTTGTGTTGTTTCATTTGTTTTTTGTTTCTGTAAAAATAATAAAAGAAGTACATGTGATTACAAATGGTAGAGGTATAAGAGGCAAATGAGTACTTATAATTACTCTATACAGTCATTATTAATCCTCTTCCCTCACAAACTTAAAATTCATACATAATTTCAGAAAATGAATAAAAGTATCAATTGCAATATCTTTTATATACATTGTTTTTCCTGAAAAAGCACTCAGTTAAGCAGAAACCTTTTTATGTCCTATGGATTTATTTTTTTTGTATTGTCATTTACTTAAAATAGACTTGAACTTGAACACAAAAAGCTTATGGCAATACATAGTCTGGAGACAACATGCACCTTTTAAACAAAAACAAACAAAAAGATTTAACACACACATTTAAAAGTTTTCTTGATGGTTTGTGTTTAAAAAATGTACATATGTTGGATTTACTTTGGAATTTGTTTGTTTGTTGTTTGAAACAGAGCTATTTTATAGCTTTATATTATTTCTGTTAGCCCATTTGATAATTTATCAACGACATGATTAAGTCCTTCATTCTAAACCCATCCCTTACATTTGTTTCAGTACAGGAAATGGAATGTCAACAATCAAATATAGTACATGTACAGGGAATCCCACGATAATGCAAATTTGGTTACAACGCAGCTGTGGCTCCCAAAATATATATCTTAATAATGCATTCTATTGCAAAACCCTGTATTAATGCAATGCAACCCCGCTATTAACACAATATGATTTTATGGACCCCAATTATAGTGAGGTTTCACTGTATCTATCTATGGCTGGAAAACACTATGAAGTAAATAAGCCCCCAAATCAAATTATATCATAATTATTTATTCTTGATATATATATTTACATTCTGGATACTAAAAGAAAGAATTAATTTAAACAAGAACATATTTTTATAAATATATAAGTGGGGTGCTATATATTTTTTAATAAATAAAATATTAATTATCCAGGCTTCTTTGAAATTCATATAAAACTTCAGTAATGTTGCAGTGACCACCACAATCTGATGGATGCTTACAAACGCTTCAGTATATGATTGTAAACATCCCTTCAACTTTTCATTTTCTTAATTCTATAGTATTTGTATGTGTTCATCATTATTCTAGCAAGATACTCGAGTAAAATGTTATCTCATTTGTTTGTTTTAAAATGTATTGGCCCTCTCATCTGGATCACAATTTCATACTGTTATAACTTGTATTTTCATGTCACTTGCTTTCTTTTGCAAAAGAAGTGCACTATACTTTTCCTTCAAACTGTGAAGCTTATGCTTCACATTGACAATTTCCACTGACAAATTTACTGCTTGCTTAAAGTTGGATTGACTGTGGCGCAAGTGTGGTGAAACCAAAATTCCAAAAAGTTTGAGCGGATCTTTCAAGTCAGAGTTTTCTCTTTTTAAATCAACAGTTTGTTCTTGTTCTGTTAATTCTTTGTCTGTCTTCATACCTATTGTTTCAATTACATCCTTCTTGTTTCCATCTACCACCTTGACTTGACTTGTTGAATCACTCCCTTTTACATTCCTCCTGCGTAACTCAGAG
Source organism: Sinotaia quadrata (assembly GCA_028829895.1). Lineage (NCBI taxonomy): Eukaryota > Metazoa > Mollusca > Gastropoda > Architaenioglossa > Viviparidae > Sinotaia > Sinotaia quadrata. Next base: position 57,859,270 of record CM054179.1, read on the forward strand.
GCTTCTGAATATTTTTTAATTTCTCCCTTCTGTGAGTCAGGCTTTATTTTTCCTTCTTGTGAGTCAAGTTTTATTTTTCCTTTCTGTGAATCAGTTTTTGTTTTATCAATAAGAACCATCTCTACATGAGAATGAATGTCAGTGTTCATCATTTTTTTATCTAAATTTTCATAACCTGGTGTTCTAACCTCAAATAATGGTTCCAATTCCAGTTCATTTTGAGCAAACTGCAGCATTCCTACATTTCGAATACCACCCATGGAGTAGCGAGCTCGAGACAAACTGAGATATCCTTCTCTCATGTGTTTCTCCATTTGAGCATGTAGCTGGTAAAGAGACTCTAGTACTTCAAAAAACTCCAGAATAATATCATCTAAATCTTTGCAGATATCTGGTGTTTCTTGGTCCATAGTGAAAGTTGAGAGTCTGCTGCAACATATATCATACAAATACATGTATATGATATAGTAATGAGCAGCATAATGCATTATACATAGTAAATAAATATATAACATTCTCTTAATTAGTAGTTTATATGTCAATAAAAACTAACAATTATAGAGATTTTAAGGTTTTGGTCTTAGTCTCTTCTAAGTACAAGTAAACAACTAGTAAAATTTAGTAAAGATTTTCATTAAGTTATTTTTAAAATAAATTGCAATAAAGTAAATTTAAATTCGACAGAACCACAACAAACCTCTGCTTTTTACCCAAATGCGTGTGTGTATACTGTATGTGATATTACATTGAAATGCTTTTAATCAAAAGGCCAAATTATTTGTCTACAATTGTTTTACACTATCTTATTAGTTATATATAACCCATTTTAAGTGCTCAACATAAAATGTCCATACTATTTAATCTAACATTAACAATACAGAACAACTGATTACTTGATAACCCAATCTCCTACCAAACCATTAAAAAAAAGTGTTAGTTTAGCGTTTTAGCCATTAGTCAACTATTATATTAAAAATTATTTATAGACAGAAATGTGCACTAATGCTATCCCCAATACAAGGTATATCTGAGATGCCCTTGATTCAAATAAAACTATTAATTATTATTGCTTGTAAAATAACTATAATGAATATGTTAGCCTGGTTGTCTCTTCCCACATAACACTTTTAACAGTGACTATTTCAAGGACACTGCTGTTATAAATTAATTACGCACATTTATCTTAAAATCATTAAACATCAACATGTTTTTATTTTGTGCACACAAAGACATCAAGAAGCAATACCCTACAGTTGAATTCTTCACCATGAGTTGTCCAAGGAAACAGAAACGCCACTAATTAGTATATTTCAAATCTGATGTTTGCATCACTACCCAGCACACAGTACTTTAAAGGTTTAATTTTTTTTTTAAAGAAGAAGAGGAAGAATATCTTGGCTGTGCTAGATAGTATCAATAGGCTATAGGCCGCTTTTCATCGTTTTAGTATGTCGTAATGCAATGCTTTAAGTTTAAAGAGAGACACTGTAGAGTGTAATTTAAATACGTATTGTATTGAAACATAAAACAGATAGGCCTACTTTTTAAGAATAAGTGTGTAAATAAATGTGCATCGCAATATATAATTATAATGGTGCTGTTTCTTTAGTTTCATCTGGATAAAAAAAAAATGATTTAACATTATAAATATGAACGTACAAGACATTAATTACGAATAGCATTAACAGTGTAACTTGATACTAGCTGTCGTCAATTAATAATACAGAACAGCTCCAACGGTTTTAATGTATAAAATAAATGTTTAGATTTAAGTGATCATTTTGTTTTTAATTTTGAACTTTGATGGTATTACAAAAGAAATAATTGGTACCTTTTCTGTCACGGGTGATTGGGAACTATATATTGTAGATCGTTGAAAAAACGAATCAAAGTATTTTTTAATATCGAACAAATAGTACATAAATTTTAAATCACAAGATTTGAACAAGTGTATCTGCAAAATAACACACTTTGATAAATTTAAATTTATTTATGATATTCATTCATTGTCATACGATTTTCAAATAAAGGGATTTAACTCTAATGCAGTAAATATCATGGTGAGTGAAATTTTCAAGCCTGTAAGATGACAACAAAAATAAGGCAGGAGTTCAATTCTGTTGAGGTATGTAAAATGCTATGTAAGGTTTATATAGTACAGCACTTTGCGTATTTTATTTTCGTTTATTGTTGTCGAACTAACATATTAGTTTGTGTGTTGCTTTTCTCTTTGAGACCGCCCAGCACATCATTCTGCTATTTGTAACAATATCTTTAATGAATTAAATTTAAATATTAAACTTAACCTTCACCATATCACCACCATTTTACAGTAAATGAGTAATACTGAAATAAATTTTGATTTTTTTTAATTGTCTTCGATTTTGCTGTTTAATCTCAAAACATATTTCAATGAAATGAATGCACTTTATGGGCCTTAATTAGTTAATACTATGATTTGTTAATTTTTGAAAATCTGTCTCAGAATATTGCAAACTCATAGTGATGCATGCAACTGTACACTATGATATTAAATTACTCAAATTTGTATTGTAATTACAAATTTATTGAAAATATGGAGATGTTGCGGGAGGGGGGGGTGAGGGGTGATATTAGACATGAAAAAAGGAAAGAAGAGTACTCTGTATTACAGTGCATGTATGGGGGGGGGGGGGATTGCTGATCTTATTTGTGTATACTTTAAAGTTATAATGTATATGTGTATGGATTCTTTTGTTTGTTGTCACTTTTTCTGCACCATAAATTTATTATGTAAAATGGTGAATACTCATTTTAATATTTACTGATTTAGTATATATACCATTTTCCCCCCTACATCTTTAAAATCAAAGAATGTTTGTAAAACAAATTGTAGCCTCCACTTGTTTAACAATAAATCTTGAAGCTACAGCAGGGACAAAGTAACCTCATTTTTAGCTTGAATTAGAAATTTATTTTAACTGTAATATGATCTACTTGTAATAAGAAAACAAATGAATCATGATACTATTTACTATCTGGAAGTTCATTTCTCCATATTGAAAGATTATATTTATACACTAAAGAAATGTTCAATGTATGGCCTTACTTTATAATATATAAATAATTATAAAGCATTATTTTTTATTTTTTATTTTTTTTGTTGGTGGGGAGTCAATGAGGCAAGTGATATCCAAATCACTGAACCAGATGGCAACTGGATATCTTTCTTACACTCTCTAGTCTCTACGCAGTACCAGCACAGCCAATACTGACACTGATATAAAAATTCTGGTAGAAGAGCTTTGTCCCCAAACTTCCCATTAGGGTGTAAGAAGAATAAACTACAGTAACACCATTTCCAAGGGAATGCAGTGCTCATCCTTGTTATTATTTTATCCACTGTACATTTTATATCACTGAGCTTCTTTAAGACCAAATCATACTATTTTATGAAATTGAGAGTAATACAAAAATAAAGGTTAAAGGTAAAATCACAAACTTTCATAGATCATTAGATGGTTCGTGTGGTCCACAGCATTGAAGAAGTTTTATCCTGACTTAGACAATCAGACGTTTGATTTTTACTTCTAATTCATATCAATTATCATCATTAAACAAAGGTAATAATCCAAACTTATTCATGATATGATCACTTTTTAACTTTTAAAATACATTTTTAAAATTTTATTTTAATTTTAATAATAATAGTCATAAAACATATACCACCTTTAACTGATACTTGTGATAGATACTGAAAATTAAAATGTTCTCACTTAGGAAGAATATTTTCTGAAGTAAGTGTATATCTTTCTGCTTATTTGTGGTAAAACTAGTAATAATCTTGTCATTGACAACTGAAGAGAAAATCATAATTGTTCTCAAGTTTTCCTTTTGACTAGATAAATGAAAATTGTACTTGCTCATTAAAATCTGCTCATTTTAATTGAACATGGAATTTTATATTTAAAAACATTATTTTGACTTGACTGTTGACAAGAACATTTTTTGACTGAATGAAGCCAAAATTTGTCTGCACATAGTTTATGAATTATATTGCTTAGAACTTAGAAGAAAGAACCTATTAAAGTATTATAATGTATGCTTTTGCAAATCAGGTGACTGAAGAGTTCCATTTAGAGCTTGAATGGTGCATTGCAGCAATGGAAGCAAAATACAACACACTGAAACCAGACTGCCGACAAGGTACCCTTATAAGAAAGCAAAATGTAAAATGATCCTTTTCCCTATATTTAATTCTGTACCTGGAGTAAAAGTGAATATTAATCCTCGGTTTTAAATATTTATATATGTAATATTTATGTTATGTGTGTTTTCTTTAAAAAAAATAGTCAGTATTAACCTATTCATTTATTGCTAATATTGTAATAATGGTATAGTTTTGCTATTTGATTAATATTAATTGCACTGGTATATTTGAGATCTGTATTAATCATTTAAAAGTCAGATCAGTTTGAATTTTTAACAACATATAAATCTAAATAAATAATTGGCTGCTTTTTGTTACTGCTTTTATTGTTTTAAATTTAATTATCCCTTATTGTATCTTGAAATATACATACTTCAGGAGTTTACAAACATTTTTTTTTTTATTTAGCAGAATCATATACCATTGCTTACTGTTGTATATATGTGTAAGACTTTATATATATAAGTGATTTTAATAATAATATATTACAAATTTATTAAACTATGAAACATGAGTATACTTACTGCTTTCTAAAACAAATTTTTCAAATAATAAAACTTGTATAGCTAATTTAATGCTTTCTAAATAAAGTATAATGTGTTATTTTTTTAATTAATAATTATGAAAGCAACTTTTCAGTTAGATTCTATCAGCAAACCAATTCTAAGTAATAAAATAGTGTTTTAATTCAATTCTGCATTCACTAAAATTCAACTTTAATTTTATTTTTAAACATCACGAGATTAACTTATTAAAATTTTTCTATGCTTGAAAGAAAGAATGGAAAACTGATCCTGATATTTATTATTAAAAACTCAAGTCTTTGAAACTGAAATTATAAAACAGCAATGGACACATACAAAGCACTGAAAGTCTTAAAAAGCACCAAAGCACCAGTTCCAAAGAAACGGCAAGTCATGCACCAGATGTGTGGAGATTACAGAGGAAAGATGCGGAAATTAAGGGAGAAGAGCATTGCTGGTAAGTTTGATGAAACACACAGTAACACTTTTTATTCATTTTTCTGCTCATTGTGTACTTTTCTAAATCATTTATAACAAAACTTCATATTACATTTTCTTTCATATGTACTGAATAAGATTTAAACAAAAGTTAATTATACAGTAATTCCTATTTCCACTAAATAATACATAGAATAACCAGATATTCAGTCATCAGTAATTGCATTGTTCACAACTAAATGTTCATTTTAATTCACAGTTTGATATTTTCCACTTTTTGTTGTTGTTGTTTTTTTGTCATATGGCACACTAAGTTAATCATTGCAAGATCGATCACCCATGATAAAGATTTGTGAGAATATTTTGTTTTAGAAAAGCAGGATTTAATTAATAGAAAAAGAAAAGGAAGGTCTGCTATATTAAAGTGTGTCTCTTAGATAAGCAGTCTAGGGAAATTAGCTACAAATTTGAGGTTTCATTTCAAGGATACTGAATAGAAATGTAAAATAATATTTTATTACTGAATAATCTTTTTCTTCTTGTTTCTTAAGTGAGATAAACTTTGACCTCATTTCATGTAAATAAATGGCAGTAGCATCAAATTGTGTGAGATCATGCGTGCGTGTGTGTATGTGATATTACATTGAAATGTATAGAATCATTTTCGTGGTTTTTGTATTTTCATATTGAATGTAGATATATGAAAAGTGATAAGTGTGCATATCATGAAACTTTAGTTTTTATATATGATAAAACCAATCTCACAGTCACAGTTTATGTATTTCCATTTTCAATTTCATATTTCTGGTATAAAATTACTGAACAAACATTTCTGCATGATTCACCAAATTTTTGTTTTTCACTCAATCTGACAGTCAGACTCAGCAGTCATATTTAGATACTACACCTTATCTAATTCTAAACAGGATTTACCTTTTCTGATCATGCTTTGAACATGAAAAGATTGAATGTAAAATTAATAAAAATTTTAATTGACCACAGTATTTGATATTTGTTACCTTTCTGCATGATTATTTTTTTTTTATATATATACATTTAGCTGATCACATTTATTTGCACTTGATCACCCTGTTTAGATAGACCATGAATTTCTATTTAGGAGGGGTTTAGTCTGAACTAGATACTAGATAATTGTATAAGACTGTAGTATTACTGAAGAGATATTACATTAAATAAATTGGATATATTTTATTAGCACAGTTTTGTTTAGCATATAACATTATAAGTGTAAAAGTAAGATGTTATATGAATCCCTTTCTTAATATGGAGCTGTGAATACTATGGAAAATGTTGTGTATAGGTCAGAATTCAGTGATTTCTACAAAACAGCAGACTAAGCACAGTAGCAGTTAAGCAAATATTATTTTCATTCATTTACTATTTTAACATGTTCATCTAGCAGAATCATTGCCTTAAATGATAAATTTACATAAGAGCTTCTGTTTCATTATATTTTTTTTGTTTAGTTTTCCTTTGAACAAAAGAAAAATATTGACAGCATGAACTGTCTTAACAGCAGTGGTTGCAAGTTTGAGATATTTACTTAAGGATTTTCAGAATAGTAGATCATTTGTAGGTATTCAAAAAGGAAACTGCAGTATTAAGCATTGCCCTTAGTTAAAGTTCATTTACTTTAAGAGTCAGATAATAGCATAATCTTTTCTGTTTACATTTAACATCAATTTTTTTTCTTATATATTATAACATCATGTTATTGTTCGTTCCCACAGTATAGTTACAATTAAGAGTCAGACAATGGGAATTTTTCTTCTCTGTTTGAAATGCTATTCATTTCTTTTATTTGGCCTTAGTCATTTCGTTGCCTTTTTCTTCCTCAACAGCAATGGCAAAGACCAAGTTTGTGACCGACTCACAACCACCCAGCATGTCCCGTTTCCTTAGGATATGCAAGTCATCAGAAGTAGCTCTTACCAAACAGTCATCAAAAACTATTACCAAACAACCCTCAGATGCAAATGAACTGTATGATGCTAACTTGAAAACAGCACCAGTTAAAACTTTCAAATATTTTACAGAGAGTGAAAAAGACTGTGCTGCAGTTGACACTGACAGGCCATCTAGTGCTACTCCAAACAACAGCAGTCCTGATGCTGCTGCACTTGTCACTGACAGGCCATCTAGTGCTACTTTTGACAGTTGCCAGCTTTCTGAGTCTACACTGGTGCATGGAAGCACAGTTTATGATATGGACATCTTCAAATTCCAGAAATCTAGCAATGATTTTAAGTTTAATTTCAGTTTATCCAGTGATCTACAAAAGGACAACATGGAGTCAACAAAATCAAGTTGTAATGAAGACAGTAATGTTTCCAGCACTTTTATGTTAAAGCCCTCCAGCAATGACTTCAAATTTTGTTTTTCCCTTGGCAGAGATGCTATGGATCATGGTGAATAAACTAAATATTTTCACCTTGTTATATTTTATAAACATTAAATCATGCCTAGAGAAACACTGATTTTAAAAATATTTTAAAACAACATATATATATATATGTTTGGCGTTCGTAGGGTGAGTTGATGTCCATTTTTATAGATAAAAGTGTTCATTCATGTTTAATAATTTTATTTTTTTATTTTTGTGAGTTTCTCATTCTTTTCTTGTAAACTGATTAAAAAAAGAAAAGAAAATAATATAGTGTTAATTGAAAAAATAAAAATTGGTAAATTAGGATTATTTTATTTTTTTCTTAATTGCTGTTAAAATTATGGCATTATATTTGCTTGCTAGAAAATGTCTTTATGAACCTTTTTCTATGTTTAATAGTGTATTACATCTCACTACTTTGAAAAATTAGACCTGGTTGATTGAATTTTAGGGTGAGGTTTGTTAAATAAGATATTAGGTTCCACTTTAAAATAAAATTTGTGGGATTTTTCTAAAATACTTGTAAGATGTTTCCAACATTAACAGATTATGCTTAGTATACTTCTCTGTAAAAATTTTGCCTTTTGCTTCAGCATGCTAAGCCAGTAGTCCAAACAAAAGTTTTTTTTAATTTTGTTTTCTAATCCTTCATTTTCATATACATCCTTTCACATTTAAAAAAGTGATTTTGCAAAAAAGTAAATGATGCTATATGTTATAGTCATGATTAAATTATAATCCCTCTTTATACAAAAACTGCCACTAATATACAAGGTTTTTGCAGTTCTACTTTGCAAGATTTTAGCAATTAGAAAATTCTTCAACTTGATCATTCCAAGATTTTGTACTTCAGTATTGTGATAATATGCTATCTATTTTATTCACAATAACTGATGGATATGAAGAAGTGACATTATTTTATAAGAAATTCAGATCTGAATAAATCAGATTTTTTTTTTTAATTGATACACGCAGACATTGCACAAAAAAACCCCAGTTAATTGAGATGGTCATTTTCAATTTTTTACTGTTTTTACACTATCTCTTGACTCAGACTGTGGCTAAACATATTTTCTGTTTACTGTTGGATGTAATACTATTAGTTCTTTATAATTTATTTGTTATTTTAAAAAATATAATTAATTAGTATCTTAATTTGTAGTGTGTTTGGTAATGTAATGTATTTAAAATTATATGCATATAATTTACAGTACTTAAAAGTAATACAAATGAGATGTGAATGTGTTTGTGATATTTGGATGGGTGATTGTGGCTATAAATGTTGGTTTTATGTAAAATATTCATTCCTCTCACACCCTGCAGTTTAGGTACAAGTAGAGCCACAAATTGACTTTATTAATCACACTCCAGATAGACTGATAAACATATCTCCTTAGATTATATGCCTAGTGTAGTGTAGGTGTTAGAATTTGAACAGAAGTCTGATGAATGTATTGGTGACTTTTAACATGTATCAAACGTGTAGATTGAGACCTTTGGCAGTATTTGATGTTAAATAATATCTACAGTTGATAACAGATATATACCGTCACTGTCGGTAATAATTTAACAAAAATTATAGTCACTTAAGATCACAGGATAATGAGAGTCATTTCACTAGTTTAATTCATTAGTCTGTATTCTCCAATTCATTAGTCTCTATTCTCCAGTCATTTCATTAGTTTCTATTCTTCAGTCAATTCATTAGCCTCTATTCTCTGATCAATTCATTAGTCTGTATTCTCCAATTCATTAGTCTCTATTCTCCAGTCATTTCATTAGTTTCTATTCTTCAGTCAATTCATTAGCCTCTATTCTCTGATCAATTCATTAGTCTGAATTCTCCAATCATTTCATTAGTCTGTATTCTCCAATCAGTTCATTAATCTACGTTCTTCGGTCAATTTATTTGTCTACATTCTCCAGTCAATTCATTAGTCTGTGTTCTCCAGTCCATTAGTCTACATTCTGCAGATATAAATACTGATTTGCAATATGTCTCTAACAGGGAGTATAATTCTAGAACAGTAGTCTTGCAAAGAGTGCCTTTCTGGGCAGAGTTACTAACTTAGAATGAGTAACAGTTTGTTTTGTTGAGGTAAGTTCTGCTGAGATTAGTCAATGAACTTTTAGAAATATTTTATGTGGAAAGTTTAGTTTGGTATATATTAATATAAAAATAAGAACATATATGTTCTACATCATATAATCTGTGTGTATTTCAATAATTTTTTTTTTAATTCAATATCTATAATTAATAATGGATGTATTTATCTTGCTGTAATTCAGTTCATGCCTGTTAAAATTGAAAGATTTAATTTAGAAACTGCAATTTTTCTATGGTCATATGAACACATTTCTGTTAAAATGTACACTATTTTTCAGAGATTTTTTTAAAATGACTTTCATAACTCAGTAGTAAGTAATAATATAAAGTACAGTATACATATAATTCAAATTTATATAAACATATGAAGTCTGATTAAATCTGCGTCTTGTCAAATATTGAATTAATTCTTACATTAAATAAATTATTTAATAAAAATAAATATTTTTTTCTTTTTATGCATAAAAATAAAATAGCATCACTTGCTTAACCCAGAGGTATTACAGCACTGAAATTAATCAAATAAGCAAGGTTATATATAAAGAAAACCTTGCTTATTGCTTATAAATGAATACTTTATTTCAGTCTGGTTTTTTGCAGGCCTATAATAGTGACTTTTTACATGAACAAAATAATTAATTGATCTTTCTCTTCAAAGAAAGATTGCTAATTTTTTCCACTTCAAAATTCATGTTATTAAAACAAAACCATTATACAAAATACTATGCAGTCAAAAATACAAAAACAAAAAACAAAAAAAATTAAATGAACAAATTCCTAGATTATCTCTTTAACCTATTTTGCATTCTATTAACCATAGCATGTGTATTATACAGCCATATGTTTTACATTCTGGTATCTTAAACAGCCAGAATACTAAATTTAAACTTGCATGAAGGAAGTTCTAGTAGAACTTCATTTTTCTTGTGCTTGTTTAATCCTAATAGCACTCATTTATGATGAGCTTTGTTTGTTTGTTTCTTTAACCTAACTGCAATCCTTTCTTTGATTCATATAGTTCTAAAAAGAGTTCCTAACATTTTTATTGACTTAGATGTCTGACAAAATAGGAGCAAAATTCTAGATCTAGTAGTTTTGTGCTTAGAGTACAAACTTTAAATTAGAAGAAAAAAAGTAAAGAATTACTACTTTACTAGTGATTCTTTTCAAGAATAAAATACCTATTATGAGTAAAGGAAGTAATTAATTATTAAATTTTTCTAATAAAGAATCAAGGGAAGATGGATTGATACCTGACTGTAAGTAGAATCTTTCAAACACAAATGAGGTATGTACAATAAGAAACAAATATTTTGTAAGTAAAATATAATTTTAAAATGTAAAGGGATGGATAGATAGAAAAGTGACATTACATATTATTATTTTTTAATTATGTCAAATATATGCCTTAATCATATGATGATTGCATACAATACTGAATCTTCAATCACTACTTTTTTTATCACAAAAAACACAATAACATAATGTACAAATCTAATACAGATAAATGCTAATAAAGACAATGCTACAGAAAAAAATATTCTCTTGCAATGATCTTTCTGATATCAATTATGAGCGGGTCTGAATTACCTAGAGTCAAGTGTATTTCATATACCTCACTTAGATAAGCTCTGCTGAGTAATTCCTCATCAGAGTCAAGTACATCCATATGATGAACACTTCTGAGTAAATCTACCTCAGAATCAAATATTCCATATACCTCATTTTTCTGAGCAAAGAATGACTGATGGTTGGCATCCTCTTGATGTAAAAACTATTTTAAAAATAAAATAAATCAGTAAATTTGTATAGACAAAAGGATCTTCATCCATAGTAACTAAAATTTATTTAAAGAATATTATTAATTTCAAATTTTCACAAGAAAGAATGAAGTCCATGTTTTCTGTTGCTGCAATCAGTGAAGGCGTATGAGAAGTGAACTACAATATTAAACACTATATCTCCGCATCACTGTAGTCATATGTCCAGCACTAATTTCTGTCTTGCATGAACAGATTGGCTGAACTGTCAGTAAAATTACATTCATAGTCTGATTAATTATTTCTGGGTTTATGCCTTTTTTTGAAAGGAATAAATATTTCAACTTTACAGAATCCAATTAAAATAAGTGTAAATCTTTATTTCAAATGCATCACAATTTAACTGCAGGCATCTTTGCAAAATTTTGTTCCTTGCTTCGAGGATTGACTCCCCTTTCCTGCCAGTCAGGAACATCATCTCCATAAACAGGTGAATAATAATAATGGCGACGAATGCCATTATTTAACTCAGAAAGGTAAGTAACTCCATCTACACGGTAGGGCTGGACATCAGTGTTGTGTAGATCTAGTCGATCAGATTTTATCAAGTTGTCAAAGGCCTGAAAATAAAAATATCAAGAATTTAACAAAAGACCATTTTTATTTATGCTTACCTTGAATTATACAAAATGATATTTTTTTTTATTGCCTACAGATTTTGAAATTAGAAAGTAGTTCAAGCAGTAATATATACCATATGAGTAATATACTTGAAAATTTTCATCTTACAGAAATAATACTCAAGAATTTATAAATAAATATTTACTGACAAGGCAAGATGTGATTAAGTTCTTAAACATATATTTACTTTGAAGGCTAGGTGTGATTAAGTTCTATTTATAAACTATAGTATTTTCCAACTGTCATGTGATGAGTGGGAAATTAAAATGATTGCATTGCTAGGAACATAAATAAATTTGTTTACTGGAAGGCTTAATTATAAATCATGCTGCAAATGAAAATGCAAGCTTCATTTAGCAAATGACCATCTGGGAGGGGTTTTTTTGTACTTTGATGTTGTCTCTGTTTTGTGAAAGTGACAATGCAACATAAAGCAGGCTAAGTGGAAATACCAGCTTACAATGATTATATTAGTAGGTTACAAGAACAAACCTTTGAGCACATGGGAGGTATTTTTGAGCAAGCCAGTATTTTGACATGGCTAGCTTTATGTTGCATTGTCACATTCATGAAACAGAGACAGCATCAAGAAAGTCATCAAAAAAATCAACAGCGCTTTGACTTGAATGAAAAACTGACATCAAATGATTAAAATAAGTCACCTTCACCAATTTAAACTTATGAAAACCATTTTCTATGTGAAATCATCAAGTTGACAGAGGGCATTTTAGCATTTCGTACAGAGGGATATGCAGAATTGGAAAACTATATATGACCATGACTGTTGGGTTTTTTGATTAGTGCTTGAAGGTTTGTTCTTGGGCACTTTAGCCAGCTCACTCAAAAAAACTCCCTCATACTCGAAAGTCAAGGATGCTTTAGTATTTCACATGGACACAGAATTTGAATTGGAAAACTATATATAGAGATATATATTTACTTGGAAGGTTATATGTGATCAAGTTCTATTTATAAATACATACAATGCAAGCTGGCTCCTCAAGGCGGTTGCCCCATATGTAGACATTAGTTAATGTGGAGTTTAACTTCATGGCATCTGCAATGGCACAAAGTCCTGCACCAGCAATGTTGTTGCTTACAATCACCAGACTGATTACAAAATAAAAGCGAATGATATACAATGAGACAGATTTGCATTATAGAAATGTAATCAAATTTAGAACAAGAAATATTTTTTTTAATTTTTAGGCTAGAGTAGTGAGAAACTAAAAAGTAATAATTATATTTTATAATTTTGTTTAAATATGCCTATGGAATAGTTGAATGAATTTTTTAAAATATTTTAATCTGTTTATGAAAAGTTTCAATGCTTGTTGACTGACTCTGTGGTTCTTATAAATACTCTAGTACTGTGTTATATATATATATATATATATAATAACTGTTCTATCGTGCACTCTTGAAAGGGAACACACAGTATTTAATTTCAACCCCAGCTGAAGAAAAAGTGGTTAGAGGGAGAGGGTAGATGAAAGAGTGACTCATGCATAATAAGCACCGGTCAGTCCGAGCCGTAGTTCAGGGAAAAACCACTATATAACCATAAACATTTCTGTCTTGACAGACTGCCACCAGACCATGAAGAATAACAGACTAGAGCCTGAGAAATAGGTATGAAAAACCCAACAAGATGGTATGGATGAATTTATTGAGACATATGACATGAAGAATAAATACGCACTAATAGCACAAAGATGCTACTTTCTGACTTAGCCGTTTTTCCATTGCAGGGGAGAGTTCGTTTAAGCTATGTTACAGGTAATAGGAATAGACAGTCAAAAGTCATTGAAGTGTCACTATCCAATCTTGAAAACACTTTAAATTATGTTGACTCATTAAACTTGAGACAACCACTAATCCTTTTACAGTGGTCTTAAACATAGCTAGTACCTCAACAATGTGATTGACCATTTCAAACTGGTGTTAACCTAATCAGTACCTCAGTAGTATGACGGGCCATTTAAGATTTTTTAAACCTGGCCAGTGCCTCAGGAATGTGACTGCCATTTCATATTGATGCTAAATCTAATCAGTGCCCCAGCAATATGACTGACCATTTAAGATTTGTATTAAACATGGCCAGTGCCTCAGGAATGTGACTGACCATTTCATATTGATGTTAAATCTAATCAGTGCCGCAGCAATATGACTGACCATTTAAGATTTGTATTAAACATGGCCAATGCCTCAGGAATGTGACTGACCATTTCATATTGATGTTAAATCTAATCAGTGCCCCAGCAATATGACTGACCATTTAAGATTTGTATTAAACCTGGCCAGTGCCTCAGGAATGTGACTGACCAATTCATATTAATGTTATCAAATCAGTGCCACAACAATATGACTGACCGTTTAAGATTTGTATTAAACCTGGCCAGTGCTTCAGCAATGTGAGTAGCTCCATCATTCTCCAATCTGTTATATCCCAAGTCCAGTGTCTGCAAAGCAGTATTTTGCTTTAAGATCTTGGCAAGTTCTTTTGCTCCATCCCGAGTGATACGATTGCTGCAACAGAATTAAGTAATCAATATATATGTATTGCATAACAAATGTCCATATCATTGTGGAAAGACCACAGATAGCTATGTATATGAATGTACAAGTTCAATTTGAACACTGTCAATAAAGTTTATTATTCTCTATGGGAATGGACTTTGGTTACCCTTCTTGGTTCAAAACTAAAATAAATAAATTCCATTTATGAAAAATAAAATAAGTATTCCAAATTCTTTCTTTAATATTCATTATTACTACACTAAAGTTACTTAAATATCTGAATTAAAGAAATAAGGTGGTTCTACTATAATTAATATTCATATAAAAAATTTATACATTATTGTTTCATAATGTTTGAAAGTACTAAAAACTTTAGTCTATTCAGTTCATTTTATGTGCTGATGGGGAGGAGACATTTGGCAGGGGAGAGGGGGAAATTGACAGTTTGTGTAGAGAGTATGTTGGAATGGGGAAAATGTATTATTTAATCCTAATATTATATAACTACATTAGAACTAATATTAATTGATTTCATAATTATTTTCTAAATCTGTATTTATAAGAAACTGGTAAACCCTTAAATTCTCTTAAATCAATATTTAGATATTTCTCAATTTACAGTAATATAATTTATTATGTATTAATATGATTTAACACATTAATATTTTTATCTTTTTAATTTTAAAACCATTTCCTATGAAGAAGTTAAATTAAGTTTGTTTTGCTGCATTTAGAGTAATGTATACTTAGCACCACTGGCCATGACTTGTATGCTGTTCTTGTACAGATGTTTGAAAATTACACATACATAATTTTTCCTGATATCTTTAATTTCCCCCCAAACCTCTTTAATTTACAAAGATACAATATTTGAATTATGCTACAACTTCAATACCACACCTATAAAATTAGTTGAGCAATACCTACACAATAAAGTTTTGGAATTATTAAGTTTCAAGAGATTTATTCTACACTGAGTCAAAGAAACAATTCTATAACGGGGTTACAGGAAAGAGTGCTGGCAGAACTAGTACTTGTAAAGATCCTGAATTCAATTTCACTTCAGTAGTCCCAGACTTCAGCTTCATAAAACTGGAAACCATTATTAATAAAAAAATAATAATAATGTCTGAGGTGCATCTACATTCAATCCAAAACTGGATTAGATAGATATAATTCAAATATACTTTGTGCATTGCAGATCTAAGGTTAATCAATCAAAATTCAAATATTTAGATGTTACATATATCAATTAAATGACATCATACATCTTCATGTTTGTTCAGGATAAAGGACTTAATACAATGTCATGTATGTTCAGGAATGTTATTTCTCTTTGATCGTTTGTTTGTCTGACAATATTTCTGAATGTATGTATGTTTCGTTGACCACTTCAATTTTAAGTGGTCAACGAAACAAATAAACAATTAAACTAGGTTGGAATTAGAAGAATGCTTATTATGAATAAAGTCCAAGTTTCATTTACAACTAACACAGGTACAGTAGGGTTGTGTGATTAGTCGATATGAAGATTGTAGAATAATTGCTGGAATTATTAGTAAGTGTTGTAAATGCTACTTTATGGGAATACCATGTAAATAGTGTTTATTATAATAGTATACTTTAAATTGTGTTTATTATAACAGGAGTATACTGTAAATAGTGTTTATTATAATAGGAGTATACTCTAAATAGTGTTTATTATAACAACATATTGTTGTATATTGACTTGCTCATATGTTATATTTAATGCTATTTCTCAGTTAAAAGATATATAATATCTGACTAAAGAGATGAACAAATAGGTATTTAAATTAATACACGAGTGATGTGCAATGGACTTGAAATAAATCACAATATAAATGAATCATTAAAAGTCACATACTAAGTGAACAGTGCTACTAGCTAATAAACAAATAAACGTTGCATGTTTGGTGATCAGTATCTATGAAATATCAAAGTTATATGTTTAATAAACATATTAATAAACATCTTAGCCTACCAGCTAAGATCCAAATAGGTCAGAGTGAAATTATGTATTAGATTTTCTGCTAGGCGGAATGCTCCAAAGTCCCTCATGTCATATTTCTGTAAATGAATTTCCTCCAAAGTCTTGCTCACCTGGTAAAAATGGAAAAACACCATGTGAGTTCAACGATATACCTCTTTCATATTAACATAGTCAATATAACACCATGTGAGTTCAACGATATACCTCTTTCATATTAACATAGTCAATATAACACCATGTGAGTACAGAGATATACCTCTTTCATATTAACATAGTCAATATAACACCATGTATGATTTCAATGATTTACGTCTTATTTCAACATAGATATTCAGTGAGCAATTTGAAAAACCATTCAAAGAAAACCATATTCTATTACTGAAATGAGTCAGCTAGTTTATGTTTAGTATATTAGGCTTTTATATGCAGATTTTCATTATCCTTATTGAAATTTCCAATCTGTAGATCATGAGTTTCCTTTGTTAAGAATAAGTGCTTATATTTTTTGTGTATCAAACAGAAACACTATAATTAATGTGACTATTATCGAGACGGCAATCTATCAATAAACAATTATCATTATTTTGTTTACAAAATGGAGGTGGTTACTATATAATAAATTTCTTTTGAAAACTTGTAAGTGTACACTAGTTGGTCTGTGTTACCTTGAGCATTTTGGCAAAGTGCACAGTTGCTTCCTCTTGATGTGTAAACAGAATAGGGCGATTCACATTTAGGGCTTTCAGTGTAGAGTTGTGTAATAAAACTGTAGCCAAAGCTATGACACTTTCAATTGTCTAGGAAAAAAACAAATATTCTTTCTTCATTTTAAAGGAAAATATCAGCTATCTAAAATGACCATCAGGTTATTATACTTTATCATAGTAGTTATTCATTCTTCATTTTAATGGAAAATCAACTAGCTATGTTGGATTTCCCAGTAATATATTTTATCATAATATTTCCTGATTTTATGTTTTGACAGAATCATTCCAAGGTCACATTTACTGAATTATTCACGTAAAATATACTGTGAGAAAATCATTCAGATAATACATATCGATCAATGACTATTTCCATCATTGAAGTGGAAATAGGTGACATAGTTATGTATCATGTTAAAATAAATCAACAAAGAATCAAAACTTCTTTGGAAGTTCAACATGATTATTAAAAATTACATTTAGAGAAATTAAATCTAACTTGTCTTTAATAACCAAAAGAGCAATTGTTATCAGGGACAAAATAGAAATACATCACAAACTGTTAAATTAGACCTGAATTTCTTTACTATGCATGCAAAATATGAAATCTCTTAATTATTCCTAGTTAAATTTCCTAAAATGAAAAAAAAATTACCAACCTGTGTCTTGTTACTGTGAGGAGTTAATGGGCAAAGAGAATGCTTACCAAGTTTGTGTCTCCAAGATCCAGTTCAATTAAAGTGGTGTTGATCTGTAACGCCTGTGCAAAGTACATTCCACCTTTGTTTTCAATTTTGTTCCCATTTAATTGGAGCACCTCCAAAGCTTCATTTGTCTAAGGACAAAGATATTACAAAGAATGTATTATCAACCATGCATAAAAATTACTTCTGTAATTGAAATAATGCTAAACACAAAATGGTCTAAATATATCTCTGATCTACAGGTAATTATGATAATGTCTGACTTCTTGCTTTTGATTAAGACAGTTGTGGTAAGTGTTTTCATTACCATCCAAGCACCTCACTCCAAATGCTTCAGGTCAAACAGAGACCTTGTGAGGGGCTCACCTCCAGATGCTTCAAGTCAAAAACAGGGGCCCTGTGAGTGGCTCACTGCCAAATGCTTCAGGTCAAAAACTGACCAGGTGAGGCTCACTGCCAGATACTTAAGGTCAAAAATGAGGACCTGGTGAATGGTTCACTAAGACTGAAATAAATCAAATGCAGTCTGCAGTGCAGGACAGATTAAGCTGAAACTATACATAAGATGTATAATGATAGAACTGTTGAAATGTAGTTTACAATTTATGGTTTCAGCAACATCAGCAGATACATATATTGAGTAGAGGGTGAGGGTCATTTTACAGGTTAAAAACTAACAAATATCAAAATAGTCAAATCTCTTAACTAGGCTAAATACGATCTTATTTTCAATAATATATTCAAAAATGTAAACTCTAATAAATGCTTTTAAATTCAGAAAAAAAATTTAATATGAATACTTTGACAGCTGAGCTTTAACGAATGCAGTAATTTCTGAGTGGTGCTTTCATACAGTAAAATAAAAAGAAGCATTCTTTTAACAAGTCTGACTTACATGCAAAGATTTTGCCAATGCTTCAGCCCCATCAGGACCAATTTCATTGCACATTAAATTCAACCAATGAATTGTGTTATTAACCTGTACAAAAATATAAATAATATTATTAATTTGTTACGAAAATATTCTTACCATATCTAAAGACACTACCATTAAAGATACATGGAATTATAAGATTAAAGATCTCTTCTAGGCCAAAGGTTGTTACAGAATAATACACTAATAGAGTTTGATTATTAATATAACTTGTATTTTTTGTTTTGTTAGTTTAAACTGAAATGTTCCAAAATTGCTGAGAATTTGTCAGCTGTTTGTTAACATGCAATAAAGTCACTCTTAGCTGCATGGCATCATTCTTGATTCTCATTCAGTACAAGTAACAAAATATACAGTGCACAGTATTACATGGGTCAATACAAGTAACAAAATATACAGTGCACAGTATTACATGGGTCAATACAAGTAACAAAATGTACAGTGCACAGTATTACATGGATCAATACAAGTAACAAAATGTACAGTGCACAGATTACATGGATCAATACAAGTAACAAAATGTATAGAGCAATGTTTACATGGATCAAAACAAGTAACAAAATGTACAGTGCACAGTATTACATGGGTCAAGTAACAAAATGTACAGAGCACAGTATTACATGGGTCAAAACAAGTAACAAAATGTACAGTGCACAGTATTACATGGGTCAAAACAAGTAACAAAATGTACAGAGCACAGTATTACATGGGTCAAAACAAGTAACAAAATGTACAGTGCACAGTATTACATGGGTCAATAACAAAAGTAACAAAATGTACAGTGCACAGTATTACATGGGTCAATAACAAAAGTAACAAAATGTACAGTGCACAGTATTACATGGGTCAATAACAAAAGTAACAAGTAACAAAATGTACAGTGCATAGTGGGTAAGGGCCTCAGTTTCACTGAAATAGAACAATGGTAAAAGTAATGCCTAGTGTGTAAGGGCCTCAGTTTCACTGAAATAGAACAATGGTAAAAGTAATGCCTAGTGTGTAAGGGCCTCAGTTTCACTGAAATAGAACAATGGTAAAAGTAATGCCTAGTGTGTAAGGGCCTCAGTTTCACTGAAAAAGAACAATGGTAAAAGTAATGCCTAGTATGTATATCCATATCCTGTTGTGTTTTGTGCTTTAAAAAAAATACAATTCATATGAATAATGGGTTATATAAATTGGCATAGTCTTCTCATGCAGAGAAATATCTGTAATCTGTATGTCTGTCTCTCTATAAAATAAAAATGTAATTGTCATACCAAAATAAATCATGCCTACATAAACAAAACCAAAAATGAGCTATTAATACAGATTATTTACATTATCATGTACCATAACAATTTATAATTTCATTTACTTTTGAATCAAAATATAACTTAAGCATTGTGATAGAGGAATGAGTGATAGATAAGGGAATAAAATAATTTTACAAAACTGAATAAGAAAGGAGTGAGATAAACATTTTATCAGAAAAGAAGGAAGTAAAAAGATTGATAAAGAAAGGAATGAAATAAGATTTTTAAAGCAAGGACAGGGGTTGACTGACCTGCAACATGGAAGCAAGAAGTTTGGCTCCCACATCACCAATGCTGTTATACTGCAGATTTATGGACGTGATAAATGAATTATTCCTCAGAAATTTTGCAAGAAGTTCACAGTCTGCATCCATAAACCGCACATCTGTCAACAGCTTATTGTTCCCAGCCAAATATAGGTGCATGCTAGATTTAAATTCCCTGAAAATTACGGTTATTACTATCAACTAATTTTTCTCAATAAAAATTAGGTTCAAAATATATTATTAAATTCCCTAACAAATATGGACAGTTGCTTACCAATGCAGTGTCAACATTAGTCAGCTTATTTATAATAAGTAGTCTTAGTACACAGTTGTCTATCAATATATGCTCAGCACTTGTAAAACAATATATTTATATGTGGACTCATTTATAACCTCATTAATTAATATATTCTTAATATTTTGCTTTATATTGACTGATTGACATTTCCTACCAGCAAATATCAAGGGACATTTGCTGGTATGATATGTCAATCAATCAAGGACTCATCTCTTTTAAAAGGCAAATTACTGCTTATGCTCTAAAATTTATAGTTCCTTTATTTATTTATTCCTCTGACAGCTAAAATTGTTATTGTAGTAGTGTATATTCATTGTTAATGGTTGGCTAGGTGATAAATTATTTTCACTAATTGCAACCAACTATTATTTCACACCTCATTTGTGGGGACAGCTGAAAATATATATTTGACTGACAGGTGAGGGTGTGAGGTCACAAGAATGAAGAATCATGAGGCTTGCATCTACTTGTTTGCCTGTACATTCCAAAATAGGAACCATGGAAATCATGAAAATGTTAATGAAAAATTATTGAGAAGTGGGCAAGTAATTTTAAATCATGAGAAACATGAGTGAATAGTTACTAATTTACGAGAAGAAGGCAGTGGGGGTGAAATCAAACTAAATAAGCCAAACTTAAGTTTAGCACTGACTAGCCTCAGCTGCATTTCAGAGAGCTGATATCATACCTTGACTTTACATTTTATTAATTAGAATGTTTGGAGACTTTGCCATTTCTTAATTATAATTAATTGATTGTATGGATGCTAATTTAATTTTCAGAGATACTTTGAGTGGCATTAGTGAGTAGCCTAACAGAAAATTTATACTGATGTAATTTGTAAAGCACACACATTGTAGAGTGCTATTTCTTTTTGTAAATTGTGAAACTCTAATTTTGAGAATAATGTATTTTCTTATTCATACATGTAAATGGATAGGAAAGTGGAGGATCATTATTGTGAGCTGTAATGATGAATTGTTTGATTATTTGGGGAGTTGATATAATTGCAGTCTTTGTATGACAACTGATTGTATTAACTGATGATGTAATCAATAATAATGAAGGATTCTTTTGACTATAAAGTTGGCTAATAATAATATGCTGATGCTTGTTTTATTTGAAGCAATGATGAGAAAGAATCTATATTGAAATTATATAGCTGATTTTGGAATAGTGATATTGTAAGAACTGTATATATCTATAAATCATTTATGATTAAAAGGTTATGTTACAGGGACTGTTATTTATCTTTGTTGTCTAGCTGGGGTTTTGGTTTTAGATCTTAGGTCAGGAATACAGTTGATTATGTAGTCTGATGTTAAAGGGGAACAACCCAGAACCATCATGTCAGAGAAACACTGACTCAGAATCAAGACATCGAGCGACTATGTCATCACCATCTATCACTGCCAATGATTCAGATGAGTCAAGAAAGAGAAAAGCTCAGAACCAGTGTGCACTGAACTAGCATACAATAGTGAGAGTAGGGTGAGGGTTATAGCTGCTCATTCACTTTTAACTCCATGTAACTTGTAATTTTTATTTTGTTATTTTTATCATTAAATTATTCTATCATTTTTCAAATTGTGATGCTAATGCCATCAATTTAATGGTTATGATTATTATTATTAATTAATCATCCATAACTAATTACAAGTGATGAGAATTTTACTTTACATTATTAAAAATTCTCCAGAAGACACAACTCCTCTCTCACTTGGCAGATTTGTGGGCATGGTAAATGTTTTCTCTCTTCCACAATATTAAAGACAAACATTTACTGACACAATTTTTTCTACAGGTGGAAAACTTCTTACTAAAGGAGAAGACAAATCCATCTTTAATCTATATTTAGCAAGCTCCTATCCACCAGTCTTTCCAACATATGGTTATCAATTTGTGTAAGAAGGTAAATAAATTTATTAAATCAACAATCACAGTAATGTTCAATTAACACAAGACAATTGTTCAGTTTATCCTAGCATAGACATAAGCAGTCAGTTAAATACTATAATCAAGTTCTTGGACATCATCATAGAAATGAGAACAGAATTTCAGATAAATAATTAAAGTCAATGAACAGAACCTATTCAAAGATGGTGGCTGTCACCACCACATTTCACAATAACGCAGTTTGTAATGAGTCACAGCCTTTCATATTAGACAAAGGTCCATGTGCCCCTTCTAGAATTGTTACACAACTGTATCAGAATCTTTGATTCACAAGCACACCTGGGAGAATCATCCCGAAATTCACATGCACTATCAAGCACATCAGGAGGAATGGTCTAAAATTATCATGTGTGTTCACTGACACACCACGATGAATGTTCAAATGAACTTCGAGACCAAACTAAGCCACAAAATTAGCAGTATTGGATACTGTCACACCAAAATGAATGTTCAAAATAAACTTTGAGACCAAACTAAGCCACAAATTCAGCTGTATTGGCTCTCAAACAGAATTCACAGAAATCAACTAACAGCAACACTTTTTACTGATAAGTTGACAACAACACTGGATCTACACACCAAAATGACCAAGCAGAGTACTGTAGCTTGAAGTGAAGTGACAAACAAAAACAAAAGACTTGTTCTGTTCTGCAAAAGTCAAATTAGGGCAGCACTAAACTTAGGGCATATTTCATCTTTAAACTCCTTTCTCTCTTACAAACATTCTCAACTTACAAATCCTGCAACAATTTCATTAGCCTTATACACACACAGCTTAAGAAATATAGCACCAATCAAAATTCGTGACAGGCAGTCTTTCAAACTAGTAAAGCTGGCTTCACTCTCCTCACTCTAAATCACTGTCTCAGGTTTACCTTTCCTCATCAAATCAGAGAGTGTTTGGTGATGGCACTGAACTTGGGAATGAATTTTCAATAGTAACTGGCCAACCCCAAAAAGGATTTAACATTTGTTTTGGAGAGGGGTCTCTCCAGCTCTCAAGGTTGATTTTTTTGATGCCTCTGGCCACAGGAGACCTTGCCCCACTGTGTATCCCTAATATTTAAGTTTGAAATGTCCAAAGAAATATTTGATTGGTGGAGCATTAATGCTCAAATGCTGGAATAACTTCAGTAACACTCAAGTATGTTCTTCCAGAGTCTGGGTAGCCAAAATGTCATCCATGAAGTTAGAGACAGATTTCTCTCATGGTTTCAAAGAACAATCTCAATATCTTAGTGAAAACAGCGGTGCTGGGAGGAGCCAAACGGTATTATCTACCATTGATATTGGCCATCAGGTGTACTGAATGCTAATTTCAGCCTGTCTGCCTCACAGACTGGAATTTACCAAAAACCTTTTGTCAAGTCTAATTTAGAAAAATATTCTGCTCCACAGAGCCAAACGAAAAGGTGCTCTGATTTAGGCATTGGTTCAGCTGAAAAAAACAATCAACTTGTTAAGTTGTCCAAGGTCCACACAAAGCTCGTGTGTGCTATCCTTCCTTTTAGGACAATAGGAGAGCTATATGGGGACTCCACCTTCTCAGTCATACCTAAGGCTAACATAGAGTTTAGTATCCTGTGTAGCTTAAGGTAAACAAATAGTTTCATGTAGATTGGATAATTCCATAGTGCAAACATTTGCACAGACTAGTGTTTCCAGGTATATCGGTAAAAAAAATGAGTTTCTTTTAGCATGGTTCATAACTGCTGAGAGTTCTGTATTTAAAATAAAGTCATCAACAGTTTTAACATCTGTTAAACCTGGGTGTAGTATGGATTTGGCATCAGGTATAGAGGTAGAGTTATTATTACAATAATAGTGACCATGTTATGCGGGCATTCTTTGTATGCTTTCATCAGATTAGCATGAAAAATTTTCACTTTAGATCCAACTGAATTTGGAAATAGCACCCACTCAGTTTCTCGACAACTTCATAGGGTCCTTGCCATGATACATCTAATTTGTTTTGGTGCACAGGTAACAACAACACTTATGGATGGACTTCAATGTTACAGTTTCATTTTATGGTTATACAGACATACTTGTCTAGCTTTACTTTTGTGTACTTTCTCAGCATCTATGTGACATGAAGTATCAATACAGTTTGCAAATTTGATTATGTGCATATAAGTATTAGGATATATCACTGATAATGTGATATACATAACTGACCCTGCATCATTTATATACACATTACATTACTGACCCTGCATCATTTATGTTTTGAGGAAAATAAAGAATTTTATTAAAAAATGTAAAACAAACTGAAAAACAATAATTTTTAATTTTAAAATATTACAATAATCATTAATATCAAGTTTGAAAACACTTCTATAATTCAAATTTAAGAAATACAATACTTTACAAATAACATGAAAGAAATAACTGAAACATAATACAATTCAAGGCTCTTTTTTAACTTTGTAAATCTCAAGCCTGTACAATACTTACCACTATCTTGATACAACTGTAATTTAAGGCATTGATAATGATCATTAATATAATTATTGATTTTTAAAAAAATATCAATAATAAACAAACATGACAATTATATATATAATCTATACTATTTAATCACATGCTAAGAAAAAGAAAAGTTGAAAATTCATATTGTTAAAGGTGATAAATAATTAAATGTTAAAATAGTATATTATATTTTCTAAAGTTCTTAGCAAAATCTGATCAAAGAAGCAATCATTATTACTACATTATTCATGAACAAACTTGATAATTTGATAAATATAATTTATAATACTATAGCTTCATATAACTATTTCTTAAATGATTTATTTTAAGTTTAAAAAATTCAAGCAAAGATCAAATATAAAATTGTATAAATTCATTTTATTATTTTTCCTTTAATGATTTCCACTTTCAACAATTTCCTTTTCATTATGTCTTTTTTAACTCCTTCACATGATTTTGTCTTAATTTATGTTTCAAATCCTCTTGACTGTAACCTTAGATTTTTTCAATAATCTAAAAACAGACAATCTTTACTAACACAATACTAGCTTCTTTCTCTTTTTCCAACATCTTGACAATGTATGGGTGTGGTGTTACTCCAAGTTCATGGCAGGTAGTTTGAAAATGTATAACTGTAGACATTATGTCAGACATTGTTGTAGCTTGACCAAATCTGTCTTTAAAAAAAAAAAACATAAAAAGACTTATCAAGCAATTATGAAAGAATTTTTCAAAATACATGTAACACATTTTTAAAAAGTTTCTTCACTGTTTGTACAGTACAACTTCACTGTACAACACACTGGCACAGAGACATTTCTAAAGGTTGCTAACATTCATAAAATTGGCAACTGAAGGGCAGTAAGTAGAGGTACATTGAAGATGAAAATAGAAGTTTTAAGAATATGTGGGAACTGGACTATTTCATCATAAATAATAACGGCAAGATAAAATTTATTGTTTGTATGCAGGTAATAGCAGTTTGCAAGGAGTATACTCTTAAGAGACACTGCACTACATCACATGAAATACAGTTGAGGAAATACTAGGGACTTGCTAGAGCCACAGTTTTTCAAGACTCTAAGAAAATCTTTAAATGCCGGATGTGTTTGTTTGCCAAGCTCTCAACTAAGCAGGCTTCTTAATTTATGGGAAGTGCTTCTGACTGAGGCTGATTTCACACAACTAAACAGACTGCTGTGTTAGGTGCTTCCTACAGTGCATCATTGGAATTGCAAAGATCATAAAAGCTTTTAGGAATGGTGAAATTGTTTTTTTTTTTAAAGTGTTGCAATTATCATGGCAGAAGCCATTGGTGAAAACAGGTTTGTGTGAAAATTAACAACTGTTCCCTTGTCTCACTAAACAGTCTCCAGAAAAGTGCACAGTACGGGCTAGCAAATAAAAAATAAGGTATGAATGGCAGTAGAAAAGTGCATCACAATGTTTGAACAGAAGTGTTGACCCGACAGGCATCAGGCAACTTCTCATTTTCATACTTATGATCTTTGATGATCTTTCAACTCAAGAAAAACTACTTGACTTGTTTCTCTGCATGAGAGTAGCAGAGGTGAAGATATTTTTAAGTAGTTATTGAAACAGTGCAAATATATGGTGGTTTTGACAAATGTTCTTGTGTTGTTACAGATGGCACACCATCCAGGAGAGGGAAAGCAAAAGTAGGCTTCCTCAGGAAAAATGGTGTAAGGTGCCCTGTTTTTCACTGTATTATTCATTAAGAAGCTCTCTGTGGGAAGCCAGTTAAAGTGATGCAATGAAAACTGTAGTGTGTATCACCAACAAGATATGTGATGGCAATAGGGCATAACTGCATTGTAAATATTGGGAATTCTTGGATGAAGTGGAAGCTTGATATGCAGATTTACCTCTGCATGAAGATGTATTTTGGTTAAGTGCTGGGAAATGCCTTCAGAAAGTTTTTAGTTTAAGAAAATGTATTCCAGTTTTTTGAAAGACTGTGGTGATGTGAATTCAGTGGAAGACCTTTGATTTCTAAGAGAGCTTGCTTTTACAACTAATTTGATATACCTCAATGAACTTAACATAAAACTTTAGGCTAAAGATCAGACTTTGTAATAAATGATTGGGCATGTCAATGAGTCTGGAAATAAATTGAATTTTTTTACAATCAAGTTTAGCCCAAAATGATTTGGCACATTCCCCATGTTGTCAAGAGTTGTCAGATGAAATAAAAGATGGGGATTTTACTGACTTATGTGAGAAAATTGAAGTGGTGAGTGAAGAATTCTGATTAAGAGGTTCATGGAATTTGATGACATGAAAAATAAACTGCATTTCTTCAATATCGAGGAGCAGCTGCCAAAGTTTCAACCTGAGCTGTGAGATCTTCAAGCTGACCCTTTTTTTCAGAATAGAAAATGGAAAGAACTTTTTCAAGCTTCTTACTGGTAACATGTTCTGACAGATAAGAGTTTTTTATATGCAGATCACCTCTATGTTTGGAGCAAGTATGGGTGTGAAAGTGCATTTCTGAACATGCAGATCATTAAAAGAAAACAACCAAGTACTGAGCTGGCTAAGTGATGGTTCTTTGTTGCATATAATCTTGGCATATCTTGGTTTTCCCTTGAATAGACTTTTCTAGGAAAATCTGGCCCCCATTGATTCTGAAGGTGGTCATCCCTGTGCTATATCTAAAGGGGGATAAAAAATGTCCCCAATAAGTATGACATACTTTATGAATAGCCCACACACACACACCTCATAATAAATGGTATTCATCAATAAATGACATATTCACCAGCATCTATGACTTATGCCTTTCATTATTTTTTAAAATACTGTTTTCACAATAAAAGTATTATGAAACTAATTTCTTCAGAATATTATTTTCATTTATAAATAAAACTTCTAACAAATATTTACTCAAGGGCAAAGGGAGAAATATTGGTTACAATATTACTTGAGATTTCTTGCTTATTTCTTACAGAAAAGCGACTAAATATGCACTTATTACTAAGCAGCGGATCATATCATTTTATTATTAATGATAATATATAATTAGTAGTAATGCCTAATAGCTAAAACTAATATCTGTTTTGTTAAGTTGCGACATTTCAGTTATTCAGATTAATTTTATAATAATTATTCAACAAAATAAAGTTCCTCCAAAATAAAATTAATTTTAAGTACAAAAACAAAGTAACGCACATATAAAAGCGCGATTTCCAAGGTGTTAGCGCGCGTAGATCTTGTAAGCACTGATGGTGGTTTCTAAGGTAACAATACACGAGAGTTATTTCCCATATATATATATAAATTTATTTTCATTCCAAAAGAGCTTATCCAAGAGCCGATATCACAGTTATGTCTATAATTTGATATAGCGACAATCGGTCGTCTGCATCCACACACATAAATTTCGTGGTCTTCCATAGCCTTTCTACAACTTCACAAATTAAAATATTACTATTGCAATACGTAATGTAGTTAATATGAAATCTTTGAAGTAAGAAGTGATCAATTTCTTATAGAAAACTAAGACTTCAATTGATATACGAGACTGCCTGCGAATTAATGGCTTTAAGATTGTTAGACAAACTTTAACCAAGCTCTTTAGTGATGTGAATTGAGAAATGTCATATTTCTTTATCGTAGTGACCGTTCCAAATGAAATTATTAGGCCTATACAATATATTAATTACGCATTTAGAATGTACTACTTACCACTCTACAACTTAATTCTGGACGTGCTGCTGTTTCCAGTGTACATCAGATGCTAACGTCATTGCCCAGCAAAATGAATAGTAAAAGTTGTTTCTGACTCCTTGGCATGAATAATGAATTATTCGATGCCATACTCCCCTGTAAATTTAGTATAGACTGCTTTTTGTTTGTTTTTTTTTTAATATTTCATCCTTGCATGAATTCAAATTATATTTTTCCATGTATCCAAAGGATTTGACATCACCAGTTCCAGAGTTAGATTGTCTCTGATCCCATTTTTCTATAAGATACAAAAAAATAAATAAACAAAACATTTAACTGATAGCGATAATGAAGAACTTGATTACTTCTTATCTCATTAGCTTCTGGTTATATTAAATCAAAGCAAGACATTTTATTGCTGAATGTTTTAACAGAAACTTTTGGCATAGTACTTTTTAATAACATGTATTTCATCCAAAAATAACTAATCATATACATATACTGTACATACAAAAACATGCTTTAGTAAAACATATTAATAATATAGAAGTATTTAATCAAGAAATTAAAAATGCATATGCATTTTAAACATACACAGGCTTTAATTTATTCTATATGCTTCTACCATATGAAAAAGGCTATCCTTCAAAAAATGTACTAATCTTTGCAGATACTCAACAATAGTGTGAGTTTTAAATTCTCCATGATGTTCTCTATCCATTTGTCCAGATCTGCAAATGTGTTTCATCTGTGAAGCTCCATGGATAAATTGTTCATAAATGTAATCGTGCATCTTTTTTCAATACATTGGATTACATCAGTGAATTTCCAAATAGTTCGATTATCTTTTTAAAATCCTGCTTGGAGTCTTTGATGGGCATCTTTAAATTTTTACTTGCAGAGTAACTGTATAGTGTACTGAAAATTAACAGTACACTATTACAGGCAAATGTAGAACATAAATATGTGTAATATCAATCTTCTAAGAATAAAACAAAATAACCATAGGAAAGCAAGCAGTAGACATGTGTAAACATAGATGACATATTTGGACAATATGATAAATCTGACACTAAGAGAATATTTATTAGAAAAGTAAGCAGTGCAGACATGTATGATAAATATAGTACACAGAGTAATGTGGATATAGTAATAAGACTGTACTAATTTATTAGCCAAGTAAGCAGTGCAGACATAAGATTATACTAAGTCTTAAAATAAAGTATGCAGTACACTAAGTCACAGAACAACAAGTATTGTGGACATGGTTGATAAGAGTGGCATTGATTCACAAGAAAAAACAATTATCATGGACATGGCTGAAAAAAACGGGCACTAAAGTCATTAGAAAAGTATTATGGACATGGCTAATAAACTTGGCATTGTGTCATTAGAAAAACAAGTAATATAGACATGTATGAAAAGATTAGGGTGAAGTAGTTCAGTAAACAAAATAATTTTGACTGAGTAAATTTGATATGTACAACAGGATAAAACTTAAACAGTGATTTTGATAAATGGCAATGACAACATCAACAAGCCAACACAATCTATACATATAATAAACTTGTAGTTGTGGGTTTATGCAGGCTCAAGTACTGAACAGATTTTGATTGGACTTTTTCTCTTATATACATAGTGCCCAAGAATCAAGATGGCTATATAACATCACACTATTCCATAAGGGAGCTTACAAGTAGCCCTACACCTACAAAAGCACGTACACATGCTTCTCACCAGTACCTCTAAAACTTCAAAAATTCTCATCAGAAGTAAACTGCATGAATGCAGGCCTTGATATTGCTATGACCTCAGCAGACTAATCATGTTTTATTCAGATAACGTTTTTCATTCTGGGTATTGGATTTTAGGCTGTAGTAAATATTGGACTTTGGTGGGTTACATTCACTTCATAGTTAGTCTATTAGCTCTTATTTTTCAATGCCTCTCCAAAAGAGACTAAAACTTAAAACTCGGCGAAATGACTGTAGTTCCCCATGGTGTTTGTGAAAGGACAGACATTAAAGAGTGCAAGCATGGACCTTTGTTCCAGTTGATTCTCACACTGACAGCTGTACTTCATGAGCTCCAGGATCAGAGACAATCTCTTTATTTGCACCCCAGATAACAAGACTCACAATATTATATGCAAAGAAGCACTTAGATCAGCCTTTGTAAATTAAAAAAAAAAGTATATTAACAGTTTAATTCTGCCAACATTTATGGTGGGTGAATCCATGGATAAAAGCTAGTTAAAAATATAACTAAACATATAATATGAACCAAGTGTGACAGATGCTTGCACTTAATATTATATAGTATTAACACTACAACCCAAAGGCATGAATACCATAAATTATAAATAGCTTGATTTAATATTACTGATTTCAGCTCCACAATAACTAAATACAAACATTTTAATAGCATCATGATATATTTTACTCTTAAGGATTTGATCTATGTTTTCAAGAAAAATGAGATAATTAATTTCAGGTGGAAAAAAGATATGATATTTGTGATGTTAAGCCTCTGAGTTGGGGATGGGTGGGGAAGACGGTTGAAGTGAGAACATTTAAAATATGAGAGCAGTTGTCCACGTTCATGCTTCATGATATATTGTCTCCCCCTATCAAAGCCAGTGTTTAGTAAATGAGGTCAGTTGATTACTTGATGGATCTGAGCATGCATAGTATTTATTTGCATCAGTCTACCTGATACATGTACATAATGGAACCAGATGTCAAAATACTTGTTTATTCCAGAATTAGTATTTAGGGTTCCCATATAGGCCTGGCTTGATTTGATCAGCATTTCGAACTAAAACACTCTTGTGCAGATTGGATAGACTTTTTGATTTAATTATGAGAGATTAATAGACAGCCGGATTGTAATTTTTTTAGTCATTACTCAACCTTTTGATATAGTATAGCACCAACAATTCAAAACTAGGATCATGGGCATGCATACAAATACAATAAAACTTACTAATAGAATATTCCACACATAAATAAATATCACAAACTAGACAATCACACAGTAGGGTAGCACTTTAAGCCCGAATACCCAACATTGCAACCAATGATATGAATCAAACCACAAAAACAAAGATGTACAATTATCACAGTTGCAGATGACTTTTCCTTGTATCCTGCACACCAAAATAAGATCTAACTATCTATCCCTTAGTCTTGCCAAACTTTGGGGCACCACTGATGACATGACACCAGCTTCCTCAATTCCATTCTGTTCTCTGATAATCTTACTGTATCAGCTTCAGTCCTGTCCACTCTGAGATGTTATCCTCCCATCTTTTCTTGTCTTCCTCTCCTTCACCCTCCTTACACAGTACCTTCTTCATAGGGCCCCATGGCTTATCTAATTCTGTTTCTCACTTCATCATTCATGACTACTAAAATGGAGATTAAAACTGCACCAGACAAAATAAAAGCACATTTCTCACTCATAAACAATAAAATATACACCTCTCACCAAAAGCAACACACAGTATATACACCAAAGCAACAAACTTCATAGAATAACAATAGATGAAAACATGGATTTCATACAAAATTATTACAAACACAACAATCAAAGCAAACAAAACACTTGAAACATTAAAAATCATTGAAGGACAAAAAGAACTAAGATTTACAAACACTCTTAACAGCCACATAAACAGTAAAACTATCAGTAAAAGACTACAGACAATTCATATGTAGCCGCCATAATGGAACTATAACATAGCTCTAGGAGCATTACCTGCAATTCATAACACACACACACACACACACACACACACACACACACACACACACATACACACACACACACGCACACACACACACACACACACACACACACACACACACACACACACACACACACACACACACACACACACACACACACACACATCTTTCACTACAAGAACAAACATTAAAACACTGGGTAAATAGTAATATACATACACCTTCAAAATGAACAATGAACAATAGGATATAAAATGTTTAGGAAAACAAAAGGAAACAGAACAGATACCAAAAATACCTCCCACCATCAAAATGAACAGAACTTTTATAAAACTAGAAAACTGAGAAAACTGAAGGCTATTTAATTGTACAAATATATATGTATTAAAGAAAGACTTTCGTGGTCATTCTGATTAAATTAATGGAAGCTATAATAAATTTTGATTAATTAAATTAATTAGCAGTTACTTGAGATGAGGGACTGAAATTAAACATTATATTTATCTAGTTGGAGTAAGAATTTTTGTGAACATATACTTGATACTTGGTATTTGTCAAGATTAAGAATTGTACAGTGTGATGGTCAATATTCAATCCAATTTATAAGAATAGACTAATTATTGATTTGGCAACACTTATTATCATTGACAATTTAATGGATTTGCACAATACATCTTCCCACCAGTCATGTATTTTATGATGCAAGATTATTCATTTAAATAAAATATTGATTATAAATTTATTCTCCTAAGTGGTAAGAAGGTATATAATCAAAAGGATCATCACACATTTTCCAAGTTAGTATATTCTGTTAATATTGCTGGCCATCAGTGAAGATGATTATGGCAATTAACAGCTACAGTAGCTACTAGAACATGAATAAACTCATGCAGTAGAATTTAATCCAATTCTAGAACCTAGGTCTGCATAAGTTTAAATATTTTTCATAGATTTAATTATACTGTACATGTTAAAGTAAAACAAAATTATCATAATTTGTATTTATTTGGTAACAGGAATAATATACAATAAAACAACACCCCATTTCCTCCTCCACACACTCACTCACAGACTTAAATGGAAAGGTAGACAAATACTTATATATAAGCAGATACTTATTGCATTAAAAGGCCTATAAAAATTCTCTTTTGTTGTATTAAAGCTCTTTGCTAAAACATTTATTATTTTTTCAAGAGAGTTTATCGATTTGCCTGAGGTGATTTAATACTAATAAAGCCATATATGCATTGGTGTATATATAGGCAAGTGTGAACCATCTTTCTCTTTGCTGCGAGGATTTATTCCTCTTTCTTGCCATGGAGGGACATCATCTCCATAAATAGGTCCATAGTAATAATGGCGATTAATGTGATGATTTAGTTCAGCAAGGTAGGTAACACCATCAACATGGTATGGACGTACATCAGTATTGCACAATTTAAGTCGTTCGCTTGTGATTAAGTTGTCAAATGCCTAGAAGCAAAACAAAACAATTAGATTCAGAGCGTGAAATTTTTCACACACACAATATTATATATATATATATATATATTGTCATAATTTTTAATGTTTTCTCAAATGTCCACATCAGAAGAAGGCTCTTACCAGACAGAGTAACAAAACTGACAATTTATCACTAATAATAAAAATTACTTCAGTCTTTTTTCTTCCTGTTATAAAAAAGTTCATGCAAATAGCTTACCATTACCTTCATCTCTAATGACAATTGGTTCTCATCCATTAAGATATTAATAAAGAATATTTAGGTCTGACAAAGAAATATCAAAAATATTTAGGTCTGAGATGTAGAGTCTCTCTATGAATATCAAGTCTACCACAGAGTTTAGAAGGACTATCATTGTCAGCATATCTAATGCCATGAGTGTGTCTTGTGTTATCATCTTCACTACAGCCTGTATAATTTTTAGCCATGACTGTGCTGTTCATTGTCCTCTCCATTATGGTCTGTATAATTTTTAGCCATAACTGAGTCTTATATTGTCATCTTCATTTCAGCCTATGTAATTTTTAAAATATCAGCATCCCATCTAACATCCTTGGGGTCAGTAACCTTTAGTCTGCTTACAGCCCAATAATAGGGAAAGAAAGTGTTAGACAATGAAGTACATGTATCTTACATCATTAAGTCATGAAACTTCAACCAAGAGTAGAATTATTACCACCACCTACTGTATGTTGACTTCCATAAATATGTACTGGTAGATAAATACACTCAAGCACGCACGCACGCACGCACACAGGTTTTAGTTTGTACTATTCTCCTCCACCCCTCTGTTGTGGCTCATGTTCACAAAGTCTTCATTATATGTATAGCTAAGTAAAAACTGAAAAAGTTTTCAAGGCAAATAATGATGAAATTGATTAAAACTGTTGAAAAAAAAAGAAGAAAATTGCAAAGATTTTGAAATCTCTAAGAGTACAAAAACACTTTAAGAAGTCACTGTTAAAACTAAACTAAAACTAAAAGAAATCTACAAAGGATCCAGCACAAGAAGATTGGTTTAGTTACTGAATAGCTCACAGCACTGAAACAAATCTCTCTCTATACATATCTATAGTTCAATTTGTTGTAAGAAAAATCAAGAATGTGCTTAGAAGTGGATTTTACAGATTCCAGCATAAGCAATGTGGTCTGATAAGTTTAAAAATATCAGATTGGAATGACATAGACTTTCATAAACTTTATTTGAAAGTGCATTCACTGATGCTGGTGACAAAATCTGTGCAGAATGAGTTTGGGTGACAATACTATTAAAACTCTTGCTAAATTGTAATATATTTAAAGCTAAATTGTAATATTTTTCCATCAGACATTTATTCACTTATAAAAATTAAAATGTTTGGGGGATTATTTTGCAGTTTTTCTAATAAGTTTACAAGTCTCCAGTTAAAATAAATTTTTTTAAAAAAATAAAGGTAGAAAACAAATTAGAAATATAATGTAATTATTTACTATGCATGTTGGTTCCTCAAGATGGTTACCCCAAATGAAGACACTGGTCAGGGTGGTATTAATCTTCATAGCATCTGCAATGGCACAAAGTCCTGTACTGCCAATGTTGTTGCTCACAATCACCAAACTAATTTTAAAAAATAAAAAGGTGTTTTAAAAATTTGTTCATGATACAATTACAAATACTGCACACAAAACAACTCTAAGCCTAAGTGAAGTAGGTTTTCAAATAGCATTTCTTTCAGGTACATGTGTAATCTAATAAGGAGTCATTAAGTTCTTAGTGTGACTGACATAGGCTATGCAATTTAAAGGAATTACTTTTAAATGTAGCAGAAGTTAAGCAATTTTTAATGGAGTCATGAACTTCTTAGTGTGATTGTTATAAGGTACCCATTAAAAGGAGTCATTAGCTTCTAAAAAAGAATAAGCTATATAATTTAAGGGAATCATTAATTTCTAAGTGGGACTGGCTTTTTAGTTTAAAGAGTAATTAACTTCTAACCATAGCATTAAGTTAATGATTGTTTGTTTGTTTGTTTATATATTTTCACTGAGCCAACCATGTAGGTTATCTCATGGCAAGACAGTTCAGATAGACATGATTAAAAAATTTAAGTAAAAATTAAAACAGACTACAAGAAAGATATAAATAAAAATATTTTTTTACAAAATGGGATAAGACTAAAATATAACCTTAAGTTCATCTGGATTTGCACATAAAATAACCCATTGGAAATATATTCCAGATGTGAAATATATTCCAAATTCTGAGTGAAAATAAAATGATTCAGAAGTATGAATACATCTATGCTGTTTAAAGTTTATTTAAAAGTTTTGAGTCCTCGAGAAAGCCAAACATCTCATGTGCAATAGTACAAAATAAAGTTTTCATGGTATAAGAGTTAAAATATTTAATTCTTGTGATAGAGTACATTTTTCAGTGTGTATGGATATGTTCAACCAACAAAGGTTCCTAATACCTTATATTTTGGGACATCTTCTATCCTAAGTAGGCACAAATGTGTTATGTAAGCATGGCCTGTTTTAAGGTGACATAGCATCTTATCTACATGTCTTGAATTTTAAATTAAATTTCTTTGTGGTAAATGGATAATATGAAATTGTAAAATTATTTTACATTTCAAACATCTGACCATTTCAGTGCATAAATATCATTATACTGCGTATATTTTCAACATATAGTATGCTTTAAACATCTAACCATTTCAATACATAATTTTTTACACTTTAAACATCTAAACATTTCATTAAATAAATAACTGCACTTTAAATATCAAATCATTTCAATATATAATTCATTACATCGTAAACATCTTAAAATTTCAACAATAATTTATTCATTTAAACAACAAACCATTTTAAACTTCTGTTGAACATAGCCAGTGCATCAGCAATGTACTTGGCTCCATTATTCTCTATTCTGTTATAACCCAAGTCTAGAGTCTGCAAAACACTGTTCTTCTTCAAGACAATTGAAAGTTCCTTAGCCCCATCTTGACTGATGCGGTTGCTGCAATGGAACAATATGGTGAAGGATTTACTTTTGTGTAAGTGTGTTACTTGTTTTATTTTGAACTAAAAAGTACTGTACTGTGAATCAGACATGAACACTTGCCAAATATTTGACTCAGAAAATAAAATAAAATAACTCTTGGTTCAAAGGCTCTCATGAAGTTGCCTAATATCTGATAATAAAGAAGCCTTACCATCATTTAACCTAGCACACCTGACAACCCTATACAGGTAATGAGTACATCTAGCAAGGACTACAGATGACTGCTATGATAAGTATACTTTAAAATAAAACTCAACTTTCAGGACTGCAGAGGATGATATAATGAAACAAAATGAATAATTAAAAAGTAAATTTTATAATGCAATGTTTAAAAACATTTTAATAATTATTATTATAATCCTAAACACAAAAGTGGTGGGTCATGATATCTTATTAACAGTTAACAGTTTATGTGGCTATTGATGATCAGACTGCATTTGGTGAAAACATTGTTTCATATGTAGAATGATTTTTTCTTTATCATTTGCACATACTGTTAAGGAACTTAGACTATTCAGAATTATTATTATGCAAGACAGGGTATAAAAAGGTCGTTTGGTTTAGCCTCCCTCAAGTATAGATACCAACACTTAAAAAGAGTTTTATACCTACTGGCATATCTGTTTTTTTATTTGTTTAATTTGCAAGTGCATAAATACTACTCCTACTTAGTCTTAACCCTTCTCCATCTCCCTCTACATACATACTAACTGTCACTCTATATCTGTGCTTTTATTCAAATTATGCAATGCAGTTAAAACCTGTACATTATTTATTGTATTTATTAACCTCTTACTCCTTTGTTTAGTTCTTATAAAAATTACTTATATATTTACAAACATTATGTAGCCCGTGTTAGCTTAGGTATTTGTGTCATCATCGTGTATGTATGTGTATAGTCGCATCCCCACGCGTGCAGCAAAGTAGGTCATCGGCCGCTAGTGTGAATCACCGGTGAGTGCGTGCTTTTATTGTTTATGACCACTCCCTTTGTTTTAAAGCGCGCGCTATATTGACGCTAGCTGTGTTAGAGTATATGTTTTTATTGTTATATATTGTTTTAGGTAGTTAGTAATTGAAGTTTATATAAATATATTTAGAAAGGAAATAGTTTATATTTTTAATTGATGTATTTTTGTATAATGAATAATGTTATTGTATTTGTGTATTTTGCAATTTATGTGTGTGTGAATGCTTTTCCTGAAGCCCGCCAACACAGATTTTATTTTATTAAAGGTTTAATTTTTTAGATTATATATATGAAAAGATCTGTATATTAAAGTATAATTATAGTAGTTTTATTGTATATTTGAATTATTATGTAATTGTTAGGCATATAGCTATAATTGATAGTGGAAAGCAAGTAAAGAAACACAAAAGTTATTTTTAGAAGCCTTTTCACACTAGATTTTCATTTTCATAACCCGTGGGCTTCGGGGAGGCCCGCTCTTATAGGATATAATGAGCGTGTGTGGTTTGAGTGAACTACTACAATTAAAGTCACCTAGAGTCTCGGCATTGATAGCAAAACTACTTTGAGTGTCTGCCTCTGAGTCATCCTTGGTCGTCTGTTGGCGGTGTGCCGTTGAAATAAAGATCCTATGAAAATGTAAAACACGTGTTGCGTGTTCTGCCTCTCTCCTGCTGTGGCTGCCGTAGCGGTATTGTCTGCTTGTCTGTCTTATCATCATCGTCATCGTTCATCCAGTCATCTCCTCGCATCCTAGAGTGACCCATATGACGAACAACTACAACAACCACACTCGATCCACCCCATCACAACAAAATTGGCGCTGCGAGCAGGATTCGAACCTGCGCGGGTATAACCCATTGGATTTCAAATGCATAAAAGCTGACTCACAGTCTGCAGTCCATGCCTCGCCAATGCGTTGATATCGTTGCATACGTTTCTTGTTAGGATGAGCTACCGCTGCTACTACTCGATGTAATGGTGCTGCCAGTTTTGCAAAGTCTTTGACAAAACGACGATAATAACTGGCAAACCCTAGAAAAGAGCGCAGTTCTTTTAGCGTCGTGGGTCTAGGCCACAGGCGAACTGCTTTGATCTTGTCTTCATCTGTTGCGATTCCATCAGCCGAAACAGTATGACCAAGATAACTCACTTGGGACTTGAAAAAGTTACATTTATCTGGGTTTAGTTTCAGACCTAACTGACGAAGTCGTGAAAACACTAACTCTAATCGTCGTAGATGTTCTTCATACGAATTTGCATACACTAAAATGTCGTCTAAGTATACTAGAAGTATTTGAAATACGAAGTCATTCATTGCAGCTTGCATTAATCGCTGGAATGTAGCTGGCGCGTTACAGAGGCCGAATGGCATTCTAGTGTACTCAAATAGCCCAAAGGGGGTAATGAATGCAGTCTTTTCTCGATCTTTTTCCTCCATTGCTACCTGATGGTAGCCGCTTGCCAAGTCTAGTGTAGAGAAGAATTTGGAACCCCTCAGTGCGTCTAGAGATTCGTCAATACGGGGTAATGGGTAAGCGTCTTTCTTTGTCTTTGTGTTCAGTCGTCTAAAGTCCACACATAGTCTTAGACTACCATCTTTCTTTCTAACTACGACAACTGGTGATGCATATGGGCTACTGCTCTCTTTGATTATTCCCTTCTTCAGTAGTCCACGTATATGGTCTTTTACCTGTTCGTACTGTGTAGGGGGCAGTCGTCGGAAAGGTTGGGTAACAGGTGTGTCGTCGGTAAGGGTAATCTTATGTCGTACTTTGTCAGTGTATCCTACGTCATTTTCGTCAGTGGCAAATACGTCGCTGTATGCACTAAACAGTCTACGGGCACTATCTTGCTGATCTGTACTTAGTCCCTCTAAGTCAAAGTCAACTGTTGATTTGCTAACATTACATGTATCTAATGTGCTGTACACTTGGCGAATATTTACTACCTCCTCCCTACCCTCCGGAATTATCTCTACCTCCTCAGTGTCACAGTGTACCTCGACAGCTGTCATTATACCTATACAGGTTTTGGGCTGTAGAAATTTGTCTTCTTCGGACGCATTTACCACCTGCACTAGACACATATTATTACTCACAGTTGTGGCTGTCCTTACAATGACTAACCCTGGAATCTGTTCGTTTTTTAATGCTTCTATCATGTATACACTGTCATTCCTTAAGTTCGGTCTTCCGCTACAAGATACTGTCACTGCTGTCACTGATCTGGATGGTACGTGCACGCTTTGTCGTCCCGCTACTTTAACAAACATAACTTTTTCATGTCGAGTTTTAAAATCTGTCCCATGGTCCACTTCTGGTGTCGTAAAAATATTAAATCTACCCCTCTCAGAAAGTTCCCCTAACACATTCATACCTATCAAACAGTGAGTGCTGTGTCGGCTCTTTTGTGAAGACAACTCAGGGTCCTTTATTACAAGAATGCCTCGTTTAAGAATTTTCTCTCCCAACAACTCTATGTCGGCCTCAAAATAGCCTACGTACGGTATTTCTAAGCCATTTGCCGCACGCAGAACTATAAATTTCTCCATGCCTTCTAATTTCTTGCCTGGGGGAGCATGGTGGGGCGGGTAGGGGGTGTTCTGTCTCTGCTTATTAGCTGTTTCTGACGCTCTCTCTCGTACACGGGGATTCGGGAGCGCAGCGTGCGAATAGTGATAAGGTGTCCTGGCTCGGGGTCAATTGGTTCAGTGCGGGCGGGAGGCTGGTCGGTAGTCGGGATGTCAGTC
This sequence comes from Sinotaia quadrata, assembly GCA_028829895.1. NCBI lineage: Eukaryota > Metazoa > Mollusca > Gastropoda > Architaenioglossa > Viviparidae > Sinotaia > Sinotaia quadrata. The sequence continues at coordinate 57,900,250 of CM054179.1, forward strand.
ACCGGCAACGGAAAACTCCGCAGCTGCGTGCGATGTACACGGCGGGTCAGTTCAGGTTTTCCCTCTGGGTAGATTGTGTATGGTGCACCGTCCTTGTCAGGAATAGAATGTACGATGTACACATCTTCTTTCCAGACATCCACAATTTTTGCACGTCCAAGTGGATGGTTGCGTATCAATACACGGTCGCCCACCATAAGATCATCGTCTTTAACATTTCTATTAATACGTTCCACCCTCTCTACGGCTGTACGTCTGAGTCTCTCCTCAGCGTGACGCCTGGCCGCTTCCAGTCTATGAGTGTGTTCAATAATCCACTGTGAGGGATGTCGGCTCGTGTGTATGGCTTCATCTTCTCCTAGGAGAATATCCACAGGCAAGCGTGGCTCTCTCCCAAACAGAAGATGATAAGGGGAATACCCTGTAGAAGAGTGGGGTGTGGTGTTGTAAGCATACAACAGTTCTGGCAAATGGTGTGGCCACAAACGTTTCTTTTCAGGTGGCAGTGTGCGTAGTAGTCCCTGAAGTGTTCGGTTAAAACGTTCACACTGTCCGTTTCCGCTTGGGTGGTAAGCAGTAGTGCGTGATTTGTTAACACCATAAACTTGACACAGTTCTTTAATTATCTGTGACTCAAAATTGCGACCCTGGTCAGAATGAATGCGCAGTGGGACGCCGTACCGATAGAACCATTCTTTTGTCAAAATATTTGCTACTGTTGTCGCTAGCTGGTCTTTAGTTGGCACTGCCACGGTGAATTTAGTGAACACATCGGTCATAACCAGGATGTCTTCCAAGCCGTTGTGTGACATGTCCATCTTGGTGAAGTCAATTGCCAGTATTTCTAAGGGCTTTGTTGCCAGTAATGTGCCCATCTTTGCTTTGACAACGTGAGGTGATTTTCCTCTCACACAGCGTTCACACTTTGATATCCACGATTCTATGTCTTTGTACATATTAGGCCAATAACATCTTTGTCGAATTACTTCAAAGGTGCGGTCGGTGCCTTGATGACCCAGTTCTTGATGACATAGAGTCAATACTTTTGGCCTCAGTACTTTAGGCAATAACAGCTGCTTAAAAATGCCAGAATTTGCGTCTTTAATTAATCTAAACAAGACACCATCCTCTTGACGTAGTTGATGAATATGACGTAAAATTGTTCTTGTTTCTAGACTTAGATCCCTTCTCTGAGCGGTAGTAAGTTTATTATTAGAGCTGATGATTTCTTTCACTCTCCTAATGTCGACATCGCCATCTTGCATGATTCTTAGTTCTGGCTTCGTGTAAGAGTGAAAGCATGAAGTGGAGTCTTCTATACCAGATGTTTGTGTATCGGCAGCAATATTGAGACTATATATCTCTTTGACATTGTTGATAGCGGTGTATACCTCTCCTGGTAACTCTGTTGATATGGATGTAACTAATGTAGACATTATAGCTACACCTTCATCCTCTTCGGGGCCCGAGGGGCTTAGTAATTGAAGTTTATATAAATATATTTAGAAAGGAAATAGTTTATATTTTTAATTGATGTATTTTTGTATAATGAATAATGTTATTGTATTTGTGTATTTTGCAATTTATGTGTGTGTGAATGCTTTTCCTGAAGCCCGCCAACACAGATTTTATTTTATTAAAGGTTTAATTTTTTAGATTATATATATGAAAAGATCTGTATATTAAAGTATAATTATAGTAGTTTTATTGTATATTTGAATTATTATGTAATTGTTAGGCATATAGCTATAATTGATAGTGGAAAGCAAGTAAAGAAACACAAAAGTTATTTTTAGAAGCCTTTTCACACTAGATTTTCATTTTCATAACCCGTGGGCTTCGGGGAGGCCCGCTCTTATAGGATATAATGAGCGTGTGTGGTTTGAGTGAACTACTACAATTAAAGTCACCTAGAGTCTCGGCATTGATAGCAAAACTACTTTGAGTGTCTGCCTCTGAGTCATCCTTGGTCGTCTGTTGGCGGTGTGCCGTTGAAATAAAGATCCTATGAAAATGTAAAACACGTGTTGCGTGTTCTGCCTCTCTCCTGCTGTGGCTGCCGTAGCGGTATTGTCTGCTTGTCTGTCTTATCATCATCGTCATCGTTCATCCAGTCATCTCCTCGCATCCTAGAGTGACCCATATGACGAACAACTACAACAACCACACTCGATCCACCCCATCACAACAATTATAAAATGATTAATAGAAAGTATTATATTCAAATATTATTTATTTATAATTTTTTTAAAAATATCTACCAGCTAATGTCGAGGTGTGTAAGAGTGGAGTTGTATGACACAGTTTCTGCAAAGTGAAATACTCCATAGTCTGTCATACCAAACTTCTGCAAGTGGATTTCTTCCAACCTTTTGTTCAACTAGCCAAGCCGCATATAAAGAAAAATTATTTTTGTGATTATTCCATTAAATTTCAATAGTACTTTTTAAAGAAATTAAGTCACAAATCAAGAAAAATTGTTACAGTTAGAGACAAAACCTTTGTATTTAATAGTACTCTTTCAACCAGACTTTAATTGCCAAGTGACAAATAGCAAAGAAATTAATTATATACTAATGATACCTTAGTTTTCATGCTTTTGAAAGTTAAGAATATCACAGCTATTGATTAAAAAAATATCAAGAGAGAGATTTAACTTTCTTTAGTAAAATGCAAGATCAAAAACAAGTATATCATTAGTCACTATATTATATTATTAAAACTGAATTTCAAACATATAAAAATCTAAAATTTCACTTTGCCTTATTTTCCTTGGGATAAGCTAAAATCAGACTAGAGTTTAGGGTAAATATTTTTCATACAGCCTTAATTACAGCAGAAATGTCAAATAATTAGACGAGTAAGGATAACATTTTGACACAGCCTTAATTACAGCAGAAATGACAGATAATTAATCAGTACATTTTGAATACCAAAAGTTCTATCAAATATGAATATTTTAACAGAGAAGTCGATGGGCAATATCTTAAATTGAACAAATTTATGAAGTTGTAGATGATACTCAATTTTAATCTGTTAAAACAAAAGCATTCCATTATTTCAACATTTCTCTATTGTAGGTATTTAAAATAGTTTTATACAATTATCAAATGTTAATGCTATTTAATTTAGTCAAAACTACATGATAAAAATTAAAATCACAGAGTTTGACATCTCCAGTACAGATCTTAAAGATGTAAATATCTTTGAAATTTGGCCTGAATCTGTGGAATTGTTCTATAGGATTTTTAAAACACTCCACTGATAGAACTCATAAAATCTTGCTCACTTCTTGCCTCATTAGCTTCTGGTTTATATTGCTTTTGCTTAATTGTAAATTTACACGAACATCTAGTTGGAGGTTGTCACTCTGAAGCACAGGAAAATTTATTCAAACTACAAACCCTTTGAATTATTATTTATAAAATTTGAGATGCTGGAGCTCTAAAATAATGTCCATCTCATTCCACTGATAGAAGATAGTAATTTAATAAGTTTTTTAAGGAAAAGGGAAACATTTCATTAACTAGAAGCTTCACAGGAATTTTGTACAATATTTAATTGTTCTTTTAGACTTTGAGCATCATAATTATTCTAATTATGTTCAATATATGTAATTATTCATTTAGATCTTTGGTAACCATACTTATCTTGGCTATGTGTATTATATGTAATCATTCTATTTAGACTTTTGGTAGCCATACATTTTGTTGTATTGTAGTTTTTCTTTAAGACTTCAATAAGCATATTGATTATATATACTAAATTTAATTTTGTTTAGACTTTTGGTTATCATAATGATGCAAATTACAAATAGTACATCATACTTTTAAAGTTTAGGTAACCAAGTTGATCCATGTTATTGTACTGTGAGAAACTACACTGTTTTTTTTTTAAAATCAAACTTTTGAATCCATAACAATATTTAGCATATGAATAAACCTATTATTTTAGATTTTCAGCAGTATCAATTATGTAATATGTATAGCTACCATTTTAGACTTTTAATAACCAAAATAATCAATCATAAGTATATGTAGCTATTCATTTACATTTTTGGCAACCATAAAACATTTGATTATAAGTGGTGCTTGTAAACAAAGCTAAATTATTGCTTGTGTACAAGTGTGTGTGTGTGTGTGTGTGTGTGTGTGTGTGTGTGTGCGTGCGTGCGTGTGTGTGTACAACATTTTAATTATTTTTATGCAATATCAACAATACATTATTTTTTTATTATTTGAACCAAATATTTATACTTTTGTGTATAACAAAAACTAAATATTCCACTGATGTCATGTTGAACTAAATTAAAGTGTTTTATGCTAACATTGCTTCATATCATGCAAGCCTAAATACTTGTCTATGTTTGTAAAATAATCTGATTTTACGATTATAAAATTTTCAAATCTGACCAATAAACAAACAAAAGATATTTTAAAATAAAAATTTTAAATGTAACCAATAGTACTTTTCATATTTTCAGGAAACCTCAGTCCATCATCTTTAATCATAACATAAAAATAAAGCCTGTCATTAAAAAACAAATCATAGTAAAATAAATTCCAAGTATATTAAACTATGTAATGTGGAGACTCTTCTAAATTCATCAATAAATGCAATATTATAGAGTAGTAACCATACTAAAGAAAATAAATATGAAAATAACAACTGTCACCTTCAGCATATCAGAAACATGTACAGTTGCCTCTTCCTGGATAGAGGAGAGGATGGGTCGAGACACATTTATTGATTTCAATGAAGAGTTCTGCTGCAGGACTGATGCCAGAGCTATGATTCCATCAAGTGTCTGAGAAAACAAATGTTCAGCCCTTACAAAAATAGGCACATTTGAACTGTCACAAAACTGTCAAAACAATAGGACTGACAGTCTGTAGGATGGAGGGTGGTTGTAATTTTTGGAAAGTATCAACATAATGTCTATCTGAATTGAAGGAAAACAAATTAGTGTCTATCTGAATTGAAGGAAAACAAATTAGTGCCTATCTGAATTGAAGGAAAACAACTAAGATCCACATTATGATAGGGCTTATCTTCCATCACCAGCATCACTACACAATACAGGAAGTACAAACATTATTTATAGTTATTAAACATACATAAATTTAAAAAACAAGCACAACAGTCTATGTAGTGCACATATTCACATTACAGTCTCATACTTATATATAGTCTATCATACTTATCCACAATTACAAATACCACAAAAATATTAATGGAATACTCTATAGTAATTATTCTAAAACTAAAAATATGTCATATTCAGCTTAATGGTTAGCCTAATGTCAAAAGAAAATATTCATGTACAGAATCTTAAATATTTAAGTCAAAACAGTTATGGTGAGTTTCTATAAAGAATGAAATAATGTCTTTTCCTTATTGCAAGAACTGTTTTTTTAGTAAGACACTTTATTTAACCGTGATGAAGCATAGCAGAGCACACAAAGTACAGAGAAACAAGGAACATGCATTTAGGGTGAGTGGTAAGATGCGCCAGTAAATATAGTGATGACATTGAAGCTATGATGTTCTGATCATAAAGCTGGTCATCAGGTGAGTGTCAGCTACATGAGGATAATGAATAGCACGAGGCTAGCCAAAGCTCCAAGTTAGCAGAGACATAAGTGTTGCAGCTAGCTGAAGCCAACATTGGCAGAGACCTGAGTGCTGCAGCTAGCCAAGGCTGAAATTACCAGAGACTGGAGTGCTACAGCTAGCCTAGGTTGAAATTGCCAGAGACCTGAGTGCTACAGTTAGCCTAGGTTGAAATTGCCAGAAACCTGAGTGCTACAGCTAGCCTCGGTTGAAATTGCCAGAGACCTGAGTGCTACAGCTAGCCTAGGTTGAAATTGCCAGACCTGAGTGCTGCAGCTAGCTGAAGCCAACATTGGCAGAGATCTGAGTGTAACAGCTAGCCAAGGCTGAAATTGCCAGAGACCTGAGTGCTACAGCTAGCCAAGGCTAAAATTACCAGAGACCTGAGTATTACAGCTAACCAAGGCTGAAATTGCCTGAGACCTGAGTGCTGCAACAAGCCAAAGCTGAAATTGCCTGAGACTGAGTGCTGCAACTAGCAGAGGCTAACATTGGTAGAGTGCTGCATCTAGTCCAAAAGTCCTTCTTCAGAGTTGGAAGGTATCTAAGCTGGAGTTGGCATAGTCCAGTACACATGTACTCACTGGACAGTGTGATGACCAGTTTAGTCTCTTCGTGAATATATTGAACCAAACTTGAAAATTCATGGAGCACTCATCATAGGACCAAACTTGAAAACTCATGGAGCACTCATCATAGGACCAAACTTGAAAATTGAATGATGGAGCACTCATCATAGAACCAAACTTGAAAATTCATGGAGCACTCATCGTAGAACCAAACTTGAAAACTCATGGAGCACTCATCGTAGAACTAAACTTGAAAACTCATGGAGCACTCATCATAGGACATAACTTGAAAACTCATGGAGCACATCATATGACCAAACTTGAAAACTCATGGAGCAATCAACATAGAATCAACTTGTAAAGCCACAGAGCACTCATCATAAGATCAGACTTTAAAACTCATGGGTACTCATCATAGGATCAAATTTGAAAACTTATGGAGCACTCACCATAAGATCAAACTTGAAAACTCATTGAGCACATCATAGCATTAAGCTTAGAGCACTCACCATATGATCAAGTTTGAAAACTGTGCCATATCTGGGAGTTTAGGATGAGAGGCATTTTTTTTAAAATCAAAGATAGGTGGCTCATTGAAAAAGGTGTTAGAGTGTGTCAATAAACAGAAAAAATTAGTATATCTGCCTTATGGTAAAGAAATTTTAGTGAAAACACTTGGAAAAAGATTCTGATGCAGTTATTACATTTTCTACTGACAGCTTGTGGTCATGTATTCAGTAATACAACCTTTAGTTATAAGGTCCATTGATGCAGTTCATTTGTTCCTTTCAACTATGAGACAAAAGTCGATCTTTGAACAGTCAGCATCCTATTATATACTCATCTGTTTGTATGATGGGAAAATGTGCATACTCTGAAAATCATTATGAATGAACAATTTTTTCGGATAAAATAAAAACAATACATAGTCATTAGAAAGAATAATTTATAATTTTGCATTTAAAGTATAATATGCAGTATTATTAAATGACTGATTACCTGGGTTCAGGTTTAATCATTTGTGCTGTGGCCAATATTATGAGAAGTAATTGAAAGCAGATTAATACTGTTAACAAAAATAATGAATAGAAGCAGAGATATGGTCCAATAAGCATTTAAAGTTTTTTAACTACCTTAAAACCTTATATTAGTTTTCTTCATATTAACTGACACAAATGATTCAGAAAATTTCTTCTTTCAAATCAAGAAAGAAAAACATCACAAACACTGCTAGTGAGCAAAATATGAAACAGGTATGGCTTTAAGTACTGATGAACTCTGAAAGAAAAACATTACAAATCTCTCTGGCAGAAGACAGGTTGCAGATCTACGGACTGAAGTTGAAGAAAACAAAGGCAAGCATACCAAATCTATTTCTCCAAGATCCAAGTGCAGCAAAGTTTTGTTGACCAATAAAGATTGAGCAAAACACAGTGCACCTTTGTTCGCCATTTTGTTCCCATTCAAATAAAGTCTCTGCAAGGTCGTGTTGGACTGTCAACAAATCAAATAGATGAGTTTATTTTATTTTATTTTATTGTGTGTGAGTTACAGTCTTGTGATTAATGGATGATTATGATCAAACTGATAAATAAGATATAGTTTTTTTAGATACAGATGCTGAAGAAATTACCAATCTTCAAAACCATGAAGGAACAGCTGAAGTGGAGATCATTAACACCTTGAAGGAACAGTTATGTTCATCCACAATGTAAAGGAACAGCTAGACAAGAGCTCATCTACAATGTAAAGGAACAGCTAGACAAGAGCTTATCTACAACGTAAAGGAACAGCTAGACAAGAGCTCATCCACAACGTAAAGGAACAGCTAGACAAGAGCTCATCCACAACGTAAAGGAACAGCTAGACAAGAGCTCATCCACAACGTAAAGGAACAGCTAGACAAGAGCTCATCCACAATGTAAAGGAACAACTGGATGAGGTCATTCACACATCAACACCATAAAGAAATGGCTCAACAAGAGCCCATCCATACTGTAAAGGCTAGAGAAAAACATCTTCACTGTACAGAACAGCTAGACAAAAGCTCATCCACACTGTAAAAAAATAGCTAGACAAGAGCTCATCCACACTGTAAAAAAATAGCTAAACAACAGCTCAGGCACAGAGTAAAGGAATTGTAAGAAAAAAATCTTGATCACACTATAAAGAAATGGCAAGAAAAGAGCTCATCCACACTGTAAGGAAACAGCTAGAGAGCTCATCCTCACTGTAAAGGAACAACTAAACAAGAAATCATCTAAACTGTAAAGGAACAGCTAAACAAGAACTCATCTAAACTGTAAAGGAACAGCTGAACAAGAACTCATCTAAACTGTAAAGGAACAGCTAAACAAGAACTCATCTACACTGTAAAGGAACAGCTAAACAAGAACTCATCTACACTGTAAAGGAACAGCTAAACAAGAACTCATCCATATTATAAAGGAACACCAGCTAGACAAAACCTCGTCCACACTGCAGTCTAGAGAGGAGAGTATCAACATGCAGGGAAAATGAAAATAAAATGCCAACCTACATTTTTATACAAGACAGCAATCAATTGTGACACTTCATATTCATGCTAATGACTAAAGCACTAAATATGATAGATATAATGATAATTTGAAGCATTATTTACAAAACAAAACGTTTCTATGAGTAAAATACAATACTTTATAATAATAAATAGCATTATTATTTATTATTGTAATTTACAGTAGTAGAAACTTTTGACAGGTATTTAATGATGATAGTGGAACTATTTATCAATTATGAATCAACAACTAATTATGATTCTGTGTGATAATTGAGAATTACAAATTATTTAATTTTACCTGTGTAAACAATCTTTATAAAAAGAAATCATACTGTAACTAAAATGTTAAACTTGTAGAAATGTTTACAATTCAGTTTAACATAATTTCATTTCGGAAATCTAGATTCATTTAAATGAAAAGGTAAAATGACCTCAGCTACACTACATTGACTTGCTAAATCTGGATGATGGGACTACAAACACAATCTACAGGCACACACATAAGAGGACAGTTGTAACTTACAAGCAAGCCTCTGGTTAAAGAAAAACTGTAACTTACAAGCAAGTCTCTGGTTAAAGAAAAACTGTAACTTACAAGCAAGGCTCTGGTTAAAGAAAAACTGTAACTTACAAGCAAGGCTCTGGTTAAAGAAAAACTGTAACTTACAAGCAAGGCTCTGGTTAGAGAAAAAACTATAACTTACTAGCAAGGCACTGATTAAAGAAGACAGCTGAAACTTACAAGCAAGTCTCTGGTTAAAGAAAAACTGTAACTTACAAGCAAGTCTCTGGTTAAAGAAAAACTGTAACTTACAAGCAAGGCTCTGGTTAAAGAAAAACTGTAACTTACAAGCAAGGCTCTGGTTAAAGAAAAACCGTAACTTACAAGCAAGGCTCTGGTTAAAGAAAAACTGTAACTTACAAGCAAGGCTCTGGTTAAAGAAAAACTGTAACTTACAAGCAAGGCTCTGGTTAGAGAAAAAACTGTAACTTACGTACAAAGCTTTGGCCAAAGCCTCACCACCAAGTGGACCAATATAATTGCACATCAGGTTCAAACTCACAAGTGCGTCATTCATCTGCAACATAAAGGTAATTTACTGCCATAGTTTCTATAAGATAAAATTATTGCAGATGCCATATTTAGTTATATATAAAATATAAAAGTAATGAACTAATCTGTTAAACTATAAAAGTACAGATAATGTTGTGGACATATTTAATAAATAAAGCAAATGGATACAAAATTTCTGTTGTATTTATTTATTTATTTGGACTGCAGGGAGAGAACTAGGAAACTGAAATTTTTAGAGGCATTGTTTACCCCAAGTGGGACATATAGGTCTATCCCTGGAGCACCTCCTATCCTTCCATATTTTAAATACACCTTTAATAAGAGGAAGCATGCAAGAAGATACAATTCTGTAAACAGAATGGTTTACCTCAGGGTCAAACAGAGAAGGTCAAGATCTAGAGATAAAAGGGAAAAAAGTTTAATGTAAACAAAAGAAAGTACACCAGATTAAGTGCAATGAAGATATATGTAACCAAATGACCACAAGAAATGGTTCAGGTACATATTGAATATGAATGAATATACAGCAAATGTTTTACACAAAACTTGTCAATCAAATGTTAGTAACTATTAAGATGTGATTTGTAAAATTCTTATTATTTTGAAATTAGCTATAGCTAATATCTACCCAGAAGCTCAGAATATGATCTAAATCTTGCAAGCTATAAGAATGGTATTAAGAAGGAAAAACTGCTAATGGCAGATGCTCAAGTTTAGTGATCTGAGGTCTAATGACAGGTGCTCAAGTTTAGTGATCTAATGTCTAATGACAGGTGCTCAAACAAAAGCAATCTGAGGTCTAATGACAGGTGCTCAAGTTTAGTGATCTAATGTCTAATGACAGGTGCTCAAGTAAAGCAATCTGGTGTATAATCTTGGGACTGGAGACTAAATGAAAATTCTTTTTGCTACCAAAAGATTAATAACAATTGTGCATAGGTGTCATATATGCAGAAATACCCTTAGCATTGGCACAAAATGTCAAACCAGTGAAGTATGATATAGGAATAGATCAAGTGTATGAATTAGTGGCTTACTTCAGTAATATTATTAATGTGTGATATAGGAATAGATCAAGTGTATGAATTAGTGGCTTACTTCAGTAATACTATTAATGTGTGATATAAGAATAGATCAAGTGTAATTCTGTAGTTAGTGGCTTACTTAAGTAAAAATGTTAAAATGTAATTATAGGAATAAATTAAAGAAAATTGATTAATTACATGTTTATTCTGATTGTTTCACAAAATTTCATAAATTATGCTCAAAATGTGTTAACTTACAACATATACCTGTTTGATGTAGACCTAAAAATATGTTAACTTACAATATATATCTGTTTGGTAGACCTAAAAATATGTTAACTTACAATATATACCTGTTTGATGTAGAATATGTTAACTTACAATATATACCTGTTTGATGTAGACAACTTACAATATATACCTGTATGATGTAGACAACTTACAATATATAACTGTTTGATGTAGACAACTTACAATATATACCTGTTTGATGTAGAATATGTCAACTTACAATATATACCTGTATGATGTAGACAACTTACAATATATACCTGTTTGATGCAGACCTAAAACTATGTTAACTTATAACATATACCTGTCCAATATAAACCTAAATAAATGCTATTACTTACTAACTCAATGATTGATACTGTTAATATAAGTATACAGACCTAAAACTATGTTAACTTATAACATATACCTGTTTGATGCAGACCTAAAACTATGTTAAGTTGTAACATATACCTGTCCAATATAAACCTAAATACATGTAAATGCTATTACTTACTAACTCAATGATTGATACTGTTAATATAAGTATACATATCTGAACACACACACACAATGTATATATTTATTATTTAAAGAGTTATGTAAGATATTGTATTCATTTCTTCCTAAAATTTAAATGTCACACTACTAATGTCATAACACAAAATGGTAATACAAAAGCAGTTGAATACACAGTACATCACTGGTAATGTCTTGGTTATGCTGTAGTAAGCTGAAAACACAGGTCATACAAATACCCAGTACTCCAGGGGCATATATAGGGAAGACTGTACTGAAATTGATTTTAATGTCTTGAAAATGCTTTTATTTCACACATGAACAGACAGAGAGAAGAGGCAGGAGCAGGGGAGAGAGAAAGAGAGAGAGCACTTTTAAAGAAATGACCTTCAACATAGAGGCAAGCAGTGTGGCACCATCATCACCAATGTTGTTGTAGCGGAGATCTATGGAGGTGATGAAAGAGTTAATCTTCCCCAGCCTTTCAAGAATTTTGCAGTCTTCATCTGTGAACCGCGTCGCTGACAACAACTTATGGTTTCCAGCCAAGTACAAGTTCATGTCCGTTTTAGTTTGTCTGAAAATTGCATACTCAGTAAGTAAACCATCTTATGATTTACCTATAATATTTCTAAATTTATGAAAGCAAAAACATAACATGTAACAAAATAAAAACATTATGCACAATTATATAATGTAATTACTCATTTATAATTTTTCCTTCATACAACCAAATGAGCATAAGCATACACAACAGTGTTGTGTACATTAATAAAGGGTCCACTCACTTTAAAGGAAAAATAATTAAGAAAAGCAAAGTGATGTTCCTTAATTTGTTAGCTCCTGTTTGCTTACTATATACTCATTACACTGTGTCCACATCGAGCCACCGGATTTCTCTCAATCTTTTTTCTGTTGTTGTTATTTTACTATCCTGTATCACAGATAAGTTGAGGTTTCTTAACTTTTATAAGTTAACCAAAATCTGAGCTGGCTTTTCTCTCCTTGTCTGATTTGTCTACATTAATGCCAACAATTTATGCTTGTTTCCAATGTGCTCAACTTAAAACAATATTTCAACCCCTACCCATCTTGCACAGCCTGTACACACTGTAAGAATAAAAGCTGTTCGTGTTTTGTGACTGCTGAAGAAATGTTGGTTAGGAGAAAATGATTGTATGCATCTAGCCATTCCAGTGGGTCATCCTTAGTAAGGTTATTCATATAGCTACTAATATGCATGCATGTAAAGTAGCAGTTCCACACATAAACAACAGAAGATGACAAGCTGAGTCCAGTGAGAATACATGGAAATATGCAACAGAGCACCATTTCTGTGGCCAAAGGGACTGAAATGTTACAGGACAGTAGTTCTAGCACTGACCTAGCTACTGGTCACAAGTTATAGCAGTCAGAGGCTCTCACTATTTGCACCTGTATACTTCAAATGTACTATACTCAGGTGTGTGCTCATCCTAAGAATTAGCATTCCCATACCAAAGTTTAAGGTGTCAAGTTGCCTACTGATACACTACAGGAGATATGCATCTATGGATACACTACAGGAGATATGCATCTATGAGACATCTCAGTGAAAGGTGATCAACCATTTTTCTTACCCACATAGGATAGGGAAAAGAGGTTTATTTTGCCTCATGGCCTTAGGAAATTTAGAGGCCAGAAGTTCTTTTTCATTCTAAAAGAAAGAGTAGGCCCTATAAAGCCTCTTTTTCACTCTAAAAGAAAGAATAGGCCCTATAAAGCCTCTTTTTCATTCTAAAAGAAAGAGTAGGCCCTATAAAGCCTCTTTTTCACTCTAAAAGAAAGAGTAGGCCCTATAAAGCCTCTTTTTCACTCTAAAAGAAAGAGTAGGCCCTATAAAGCCTCTTTTTCACTCTAAAAGAAAGAATAGGCCCTATAAAACCTCTTTTTCTAAAGGGAACATGTGCTCTTATAAAACCTCTTTTTCTAAAGGGAACATGTCCCATCTAAGACAGTATAGGCATACCTTGTTTTAAAGCACTTCACTCTGGAGTGCTTTGCTAAGATAGCTTTTTCAATTATATTCATATTTATTATTGCCTTGCTCTTAAGAGGGCTTTTGGCAGTGACACTCACATCAGCTGACTTCAAGCTAAATCAAGCAAGTCGACTGGTACCATTCTGTTACCTGTGTTCAGTCCATTTATAGGAGGAAAATATTTTAAGGTTAGCAATACAATACTGTAGCACTTCAAAATTTATTATTTTTACTTTTGCATAGCTTTTTTAGTTCTAGTGCTACTACACACTTAATAAATGATAGTGTAAATAGGTTATAGGCTTTTATATGCAGTGACAAGTAAAAAAAGGCTGTGATCTGCTTTAAGATAATATTCACTTTATGGTGGTGGTCTGGAACCTAACCTGCTGTATTAGCAAAATGTGCTTACAGTTCTCAAGTAATGAGTGATGATTCAATTTTTATTCTTAATTTTCTTTTTTCGGGGCAGGGGCAAATAAACTTCTACTGGGATGGGTAGGATCCAGAAGTTCATGACTGACTGAACCATAGTGACCCAGTGAGAGTTGTTTATTATTTCGTGTGACAGCTTGAGAAGCAATAACTTGAGATAATTTGTTAAGGCCTCTTCATCTCCTTTCACAACACCACCCAAAATCAACCAAGATACTGCTAAAATGTTCAAAGATGAGTATGCTACAGCAAGGAATTATTTCTTTCTTGGTGCAAAATGCAACAGAGGGAGCAAGAGAACCTTTCTCTCCAGGATTTTATTCCAGACTTTTGCTACTTGCTAGTATCAAAAACCCTCAGGAGAATGGAGACTAGTGACAAATTTGAGCTTTTTCAATGGGTTTTTTCCTTCTCTCAACAGGTTTCTTCTTTTTCTCAATAAGTTTATTCCTTCTCTTAATAGACCTATTCCTGTTCTCAATAGGTTTATTCCTTCCCTTAGTAAGTGTATTCTGTTCTCTTCATTTTAGATGCTGTCCATCAGTACCTATGCAATGTTATTCTACTAAAAGATTTTGCTGTAAGTCAGGATTTAAAGGATACTTACTTTCACATCATGAAAAGACAAAGGTCTTTAAAATATTCCATTTTGCATTACGGGAGAGAGGTTTATTTTTTTTTAGTTTAGGGTTCTTTCTTTTGGTCTGTCTATCAATCCTTGGATATTTATATACATATTAGGGATATAATGATGGAACTGTTTTCACCTCTGACAAGAATGGCTAAGAACATTTATGAGAAATTTAATTTTTTTTTAAAACTGTAGCTCCGACCAATACAATTCTTTTTGATATCTCAATGGAATAAAGTCATACAGCACTGCATGAGCACGACAATTGCTCCCCTTCTCAGGACTGTTGGTGTACACTTTCCCTTTACCTCCAATTCCCTCAATTTACACAGATGTCACCTGGTTGGGTGGAGAACAGTACTGATTCCCATTTCTTTTTATCATCTGATGTCTGAATCAGAGAAAAATTACAAATAAACTGCTTAGATATGCAAATTGTGTCCTTCTCCTTAAAGAGTGGGAACAGAGAAATAGAATGATTCTTTCAGACCAGACAGATCCAACATCAAGGAGACGTTAGACTATCTAATCGGCACTAAAAGGTCAGACAGTATTTCAACAGTGCTCAGTAAGCTTATCACTACTGATTGTATGGAGAATATCAAGTCAACACTATGAAAGAAGTAATGGTGACTATGGCTGCTTAAAGGTCCAGTACTTTAACTGCTGATCAGGTTTTAATGGAATTTGTTTATTGTAAATTTTCTAACCAATTTATTTATCTGGCTATTTGAACCTTAAGATAGAAGGAGTTGCCATGTCACTTTAAGACATTTTAATTATACATCCTCAGTCAACAATATCGCAAGCTTCTTACCAGGGAACATCTTATTACTTATTCTACTCTCTTTTTTATTATTCTTCTAAGTGTGCTTGACCAATTATGTGAAAAAAATAGCAATCTTTTTAAATAAAATATTTTTTCTTGAATAGTTTTTGGATGAGTATGCTCATAGGCTTTCCCATCCTCCCATCCTTTCTTTGAATTTATACATTTACTCTCAAAAAATAATTTAAGGGGAAAACCACTCTACTAGGTAAACATTTTATAAATGTATCTTTCCTTACAGAGAGTGGGTCCTTTATTAAATATGCATGGTAGAAGGTGTTTTAAATGTCCTGGTAAATATATCTATTTAGGGGAATAATTATTTGAGGTTCTTGTACAGTATATGATGGACACTTTTTCATGGAGCTACTAAATAATAAATCAATTATTTTAAAAATAATACTGATAATATAAAATCATAGTATGACCACAACAAAAACTGAAAAATGTATAGTAGATTTAAATGCAAGTAACCAAATAAATACATATATATGGCCTAAAGGTGCAATATCTGTGATTTTCAAAATAATTAATAATATAGTACACTTTTAGTTTCAAGGCAAGAAAACTGTATGAAAAACAGGGATTTTTTATAATAAAGTGTAATAAGAAATGAAAAATGAAATAAGAAAACACTGGAATAAGGACTGTCTATAAAGCACAAAAGCATAAATTGGTCTTTGTATCCTAATCCTCCCATTATGCACATTCTCGTCCCATTACTAGAATACTTTTGAGTTTATGGACAGTTCTTGACCATAAATATAATCAATAGAAACATTATAAACATTTCCAAAGAATGTTCACAGAAAAATACATAAATGCATTGCACATAACACAGAAAAAGAAAGATGGGCCTGATTAAAACTCATAAAGAGTAATAGCATTTAAAAAATAACATGAGCATAATAAATGGCAAGCTGTGCAGTATTTCAGTACTCACCCTAATAACTTGTAGCTATAATTAAAAGAACATATATAGATTAATAATTAAATTTTATTGCTACTCTCAAGTTATAAACAGTTGTGTAAAATTAACACTTTTGAAAGTATGGCTGATATTATTAATTTATCATTAATATTCTTTAACTGCCCAATCTTCTTATTTGATATTATGAAAATTTTCCTACATACAAAACTGGCATTAAACTATTATGGAGCTAGCAAAATTCTCAAATTTCAAGTGCAACTATAATCTATAAAATATCTGTATATTGTAAATATAGAATTCTAAAATTTAAGTAAAAATAAGCAATGAAATCTATTTCAATGTTTATATTTTTCAATGGAAAACTGTTAATATTACTACAACTAATGCTATTATATTTGACCAAACTTACTCTTAATCTGTTCCCTGTCAGAGGGATGTATAGGTCCCAGGTGCATGCAGGCTTATTTTTTAGTCTTTCAAATGAATCAGTGTGAAGCTAATATCTGTTTGCTTTAGCAGGCAATCTGTATAACTTCTACTATTTAGTAGAATAGTATAGTATTACATGTATTTAGCCTGCTTGTGTGATGATGAACAGTTGGTTTTGGGGTCACCCACTATGATTTACCAGCATAGAAATTTTGCAAGTCATGGGACTCAAATGCATTGACAGTCTGTGTCAGCTCAAAGCCAAATTCTGACTTGAAACAGATGATTCTTCTATTTTATTTAACTGAGAAATATTCATTTAACAGAAATATTCAGCAGTATTATTCATCAGAAATTTTCATTGGAAAATGAATAATTACCAGCTCCTACTTTGGTGAGAGATGCTGACCCATATTTGCCCAAACTAGACCGGTTGCTTTCAAACAGGTGGGGATTGGCATGCATGCAGATGGACTATATTCAACTTCAGGAAATAATTTTCATTTAGAAAATATCTTAGGACTGAAAATTATTGCAGAATAAATAGTACTTTTGCATCTAATCAACAATGGGAGTTTCTGAAGACAAAAATGTTTTTATCTAATAATCAACAATGGACTTCAATTTGCACTTGGATTTGTATTTGCTTTTTTGAAAAAGAAATATTGTGAACACTTTCTTATGACAGTGTAATGATTTTTTTTTACCTTGCATTTCTGGAAAACAATTCATCATATTCATCAAAAGGTAAGGGAACTTTTTATTATACATTTAGTTTTTGAATTTTTAATATTTTTAAAATAATAATTTTAAAATTCTTTGATATGTTTAGCATAGGCAACAATTTACATTTTCAAAATCCATTCATAATTACAACTGCTCTTCATTTGTAGTAAGCTCACCCATTCAATCTTCACTGAGTGGCAAATTAACCTGGAAGGCAAGTGGTCAAAATAAACAAGCTTATTTTAATAAAGGGATAATTTAAAGACATAAGTCTTTGTGTTAATAAAGTTACTAAAGGTTTATTGAAATGTTTTCCACAAAGCTTGGAACCAAAGCTCATCCAGATAAATGAATTTCCTACATTTCTGATCTTTAGTTAAGTAGTAACTAAAATAATACTTTAGCATGCTGTCTTCAAGTCAACTCAATGATCAAGTACATATAACATGTTCAAATCATTTGCTGAGATACTGTGCTTCCACAGCATATGACTGATAGGGTCACAAGTTTAGAAATATATTTATTAAATAAAATATTATCAATCCAATAATGTATATCAGTGAGTATTTTGTGTTTACCTGTACAATCCACACCTTGTTAAATTCTGGTTGTTTTATGTTATTTTTTTCTGGTCCTTCCAAACTTTTGCAATCCATATAAAAGATTAGGTACTAAAGTACAATACAGTAGAAATGACAAATGCATAACACTTGTAAATAATACATAAAGCAGAAATGACAAATCCATAACACCTGTAAATAGTACATGTACTTATAGTAGAAAAGACAAATCCACATATTTAAGAATGTGTGAGTCTGAGTAAACTCATGTAAAATTGACCCAACTATCACCTCCAACTAAAGAGATTAATTTTCATGCTAATAAAAAAATTAATTTAAACTGAATCTTCAGGAATTTTGCCATGAAAATAATTTTCTATGATTTAATATCTATTTGCTTTTAAGTCTGAACAGATGTCATATATAACAATATAAATATGAATGAATATATCACCTACAAGAAAATGCAGTATAGATGATATGGCATGCTTAATTCAAGGTTTTCAATCAAAAACCAAAAAGAAATTGTATAATATTAATGATACTTTTAGAATAATTGAAACAGATTATATAAACAAATATTATATATAAGTTTCCAATATTCTAAAATTACCATTATAGATCTGTTTGTAATTAAGAAATCTGAATAATTCATGTAACTTGAATCAGAATACTGGTCATAAATTAAGGAACCAGTATGATTTAAAAATGAATGAGTTTTAAAATATTAAAACAAAGAATGTACACTCACATTAACTCGTTTTCTCCTTCTCTTTCCAAAATCATAGAAATGTAGGGGTGTGGCTTCACACCCAACTCGTTGGTAATCATTTCAAACTGTTTTACTGTTGATGTAATGTCTGACATGTTTGTAGTTTGTACCTAAACTATTGCTGTCTGCAAATAAAGGTATTAATAAATTATAAAAGTATCTGTTAAGTGAATGCCTGAATGATTACAAACTGAAAAATTGATTTATCTAATAAGTAAACCAGATATATAACTATTCATTTATTTTTCTTTCTTTTTGGTAAGAAAGTAATGCTGGTATTGCTCTAATTAGTAGTATAGTGCAAAAAGTAAGAAGCATTATATATTTATGACTAGAAGATCACACAGTGTTACTTAGGTCTGAATCAATGGTAATAGCTAGTGGACAATATTGATATTAAATGTTCTCTTGTTTCTGATTTTTGAGAAACTATGGCCCTTATGAATAAAACTGAGAGAAGAGAGACAGATCAGGTGGTTCCTGTATGAAGACCAGACAATGTAGTTCTCACTAAGTCCAATAGGACAGCAACAATCATTGATGTCGCTGTTCCAAGTGATAGAAACATAAAAACAAAAGAAAGAGAAAAAATAGAAAAATACACATAATCCAGTGCATCTCAGGCTGTTTAAATCCATAAGATTGAAAGTACTTGTAAAAGCTGTTTTGCTTTTTTTTTTTATTCTCTTTATTAAAACTAACATGAACTACCAAAATGGCATTAACTTTAAATTAAGAGAGTCTAATTGCTTTAAATTACTTTTTCCCCACTGAAGAGTTGCTACATTTGCAGATTTTGAGTGTGCAGTGAAACAGCACTTATGATAAACAATTTGATTTATAAAATTGTAACAAGAAAAAATTCTGTGACACATGATTAGTGAGCATGTGACAAATGTACATGTGTGTACTGATGTAATTAAGTAGGTACATAAAGTTAATAAGTAATGAACTTCTAGTCAGTTTGAAAAAGTATCAATAAAAGCCTGTCCAGAGTGTAATTATTCTCAAAAAGTAACTAAGTCCAATAGGACAGCAACAATCATTGATGTCGCTGTTCCAAGTGATAGAAACATAAAAACAAAAGAAAGAGAAAAAATAGAAAAATACACATAATCCAATGCATCTCAGGCTGTTTAAATCCATAAGATTGAAAGTACTTGTAAAAGCTGTTTTGCTTTTTTTTTTTATTCTCTTTATTAAAACTAACATGAACTACCAAAATGGCATTTAACTTTAAATTAAGAGAGTCTAATTGCTTTAAATTACTTTTTCCCCACTGAAGAGTTGCTACATTTGCAGATTTTGAGTGTGCAGTGAAACAGCACTTATGATAAACAATTTGATTTATAAAATTGTAACAAGAAAAAATTCTGTGACACATGATTAGTGAGCATGCAACAAATGTACATGTGTGTACTAATGTAATTAAGTAGGTACATAAAGTTAATAAGTAATGAACTTCTAGTCAGTTTGAAAAAGTATCAATAAAAGCCTGTCCAGAGTGTAATTATTCTCAAAAAGTAACTGATCCAAAACATGAGCAATTTCCTCTAAAATAAGAAAAATTAACAATTTAGCATGAAATTATTTTTTAAAATAATAAACATATACTCAACCAAAGTTTAAAATGTTAAATTTATCCATATCAAATTTCACACCTTTAAAGAAAAAGAAGAGGACTGATGAACTGCATGTACAATTCCCAGATGTCGATTACAATAAATGACTCATCATGCATGTTCACTTTAATAAGAACGTAACATTCCCATAATTATTTTTTAAATTAAAAGTGCTCCAATTTTACAGTCATTAACTAATCCAACAATAGGGAAAAGTTATATATTAGTATTACAAATAAATAATATTAATACCATGTGGATAAAACTATTGCTGTTGTGTTTTTACCAGTTATTCCCGTTACTTTTGTTTTAATTCAGACTCAAAGCAATCAATGATCTGTTCAATGTTCGTGAAGGTAAAAATAAGTTATTTATGTTTGTAAATAATAATTTAAATATTAATAAATCTGTGGAGTTCCTATTTCATATGCACAAATCTAAATTAAGTACGGAAATAATAAGCATAAATCTAAATTAAGAACAAAAATAATGAAATAATAAGCACAAGTCTAAATTAAGTACAACACAAGTATAAATTAATACTAAAAATAAAGGAAACAATAAGCATAAGTCTAAATTAAGTACTAAAATAACGGAAATAATACGCACAAATATAAATTAAGTACAAAAAGAACCAAAAAAAAAAAAAGAAGAAGAAGCAATAGTGAATAGGGTCAGACGAAGAGGTCGCAGATTAAACTTTAGTTTCCTGGGAGGCAGGCTATGATAAATAATAAAAGATCTTTTAATATCATTAATAAACTTATACTCACGTGGGTTAGTGAGTTTAAGAACTATTTTATAAACAGCAAATTACGGAAACACACAGGGACAGGTGAAAACCAATTTGTATTACGAACTGCATGAACTTAGTTTCTATGGTAACGGCGTAAATCGATAGTTGCTTCCCCTACTCATATCAACATAACCTGAACAGGCACATTACATGTAACTAGAAAAAAGCGAGTCAACCAGAACGATACAGGAATCAAATCAAGTAAAAAATAAAAAAATTAAAAATTAAAAAACAGAGACAAATAAATTAGAGAAAAAGACAGTCGGAAATACGAGAAGATGACTATCAGAAGATTAAAATTTCATATTTGCACTGCACCCCCTTTTAACCACCACACACACATGAGTCTCTACCTTTAAAAAATTCAAAGACGAGAAAAATACGCAGAAAACCTCAAAATGTCAGGAAGAGACCACAGCAGGAACAAAAATCAATAGCGACAGAGACAACAAAATTAAGACAAGACCAACAACAATTATCGGTCAAAGCGACAGAAACCACAAATCAAGACAAGCAAGACCAACAACAATTAACAAAGTGACAAAGACCACAAATCAAGACCAGCAATATATAACAAAAAATTAAAGGCCAAAGCAACAGCAACGTAATAATCACTATCGAAACTACCAACAGCGCGAAAGGGGTGTTTTCACCTCCTTTGCAAATGTGCTGAAGAGAGGAACTATTACTTCGTGATGGCTAATGATAGAATCAACGACGGCATTGTTCCCACAAAGACCACCATTCGGGATTAAAGTGGATGTATCATAACTAGTTTCCTCTGATGTCATATGACGTAATTCGCAAGTGATCGTCAGTGTCCCTGAAATGTACGAAGTTATAAAATCCAAAGTTCTTGCAGTCATGGCGGTCAAGCTCGATATTCTTGAACTTGAGAATGGGTGAGGATCAATTACAAAATATTCCCATGATCAGGGTTTGGCTAGTTCACTCGAAGTTAGCACATTTAGATCATATCCTTACATTCTCTCTCTCATACAGAGACACTGCACGCGAAGTTAGCACATTTAGATTATATTACATCTCTCTCACTGCATTCGAAATTTTAGTGTAACACTACTAGTTATTGGTTATGATTATTATTATTATTTAATCATCCATAACTAATTACAAGTGATGAGAATCTTAATTTATGTTATTAATAATTCTCCAGAAGACACCACTCGTCTCTCTCACTTAGTGGATATGGGACGATGTAAATGTTTTCTCTTTTCCACAATATTAAAGACAAACATTTACCACACAATATTTCCGCAAGTGGAAAACTTCTTACCAAAGGAGAAGATAAGTCTGCCTTTTAATCTATATTTAATGAGTCCCAATATCTCTCCAACACTTGATTATAATATCAATCCATGTAAGGTCAATACATTTAACAATGAATTTACTAAATCAACAATCAAATTTACAACATATGAATATACTCAAAAGATCTTGACATTTACATAACTTCACAACAATCTTTGATTAATGCTAGACAATCATTCAGTTTATCCAGGGCTGCTTTAAGGTCTTCATAGGCCCTAGGCATTATATTCATAGGCCTTCCTCAACTTAAACTGCCAACTAAGAAACCAACTGTGCATTAAAGTTAAACGCTTTCTGCCAGTATGTGTGATGAATTTATTGATTTATTAGGATCCGAAATATTACATGGGAAATTGAGACATGATGCCTTGATCTGCAGGTCATCACTGTTAAGTGGGGGGGACACAACGATGCATCATCTTCTCTTCAAAGCATCCTTAATGAGTGATGTGCCGATACGTCACCTCTCTTCGAACATTGACAGTACTAAGTGAGTAGTTATAAAAGGCAAAAGCGCACATAGAATAGCTGATTTAAGAATAAGATCACTCAATCATATTCTTGATGGACAGATAATTATTGTTGTTGTTATATATATGTGTAATACGAACTTTAATACGGTGGTAAATCCATGCCTATTTCATGTTAGCAGTGTGATTCACTGCATAAGAATTGTATATTTACTTTTATTTTCACTTTTTTTAATTTCATCTTTTCATTCCTCCCTCCCCACAGAGTGTATGACATTCTCACTTTCTAAAAACTAGTTATTCACAGTTTCTGAGAGGGGCGAAAGAGTTTATATTTGTATTGTTTTGGTTCTGTTTGTCCAGTATTCACTACCATCATATTCACACACTCGCATGCACAGCTAATAAAACGTTCCTTTGCACGACAGAATAAATTGGGCCCCACCCAAACATCAATGGTGTCTGTCTTGTGTCTTTTGTAAAATCTTAAAGACGACGTATTACTGGCATGTCACAAGCTACCCAGAGATACACCGGAACAGCCAAACGAGACCACCCAGTCATGACAGTTAGCTTATGGTAAATTTACTGACTGATAAAGAAAGAATGGACTTTAAAATATTTTGTACGTGTTTGCTATTGATCTCTGATTTGAATTGGAGAATGCTTTACATAACACTATGTAACAAATTTTCACTTTTGTTCTGTTCCTGGGTTGAAAGTGTGTTTTCCTAATCCGTTAGGTCTAGAACAGAAAGGAAATCGCTGTTATTCCAGAAAAACTTTGCTTCTGTGACCGGGAATGAAATTTGGAAAATCGCGTGCGTTCGAGAAAATTCTCGATTTGCTTTCAATGCCGAGCTTCCTCCCTGAACTGCTAGAGTTGTCCACATGTTTCTACAATTCTCCTGAACACTCTAGAACGTTCAAGAAACTTCCAGAACTTTCGAGAAACTCTCAGAACTTTCTAGAACGTTCTTGAACGTTCCAAAAGTAGCTGTACAAGTATAAAAGCACAGGTGTCTCGAACCAAGATTCCAATTCGTGTTATTGCAGACTGAAAGGATAACGATTCGTAGTTGAAGAGAAGTTATTTATTTGATATGGCATCAAGAGATTGTTTGCATCCAGCTGATTCAGTCTTCGGCCATCTTCAGGAGACAGCAGCAAGTCAGATAGCGAGGCAGATACTAGAGATATGGACTACGATTCCGCAGATGAAGTTGGGGATAGAAAGCCGTACTTCCCTGACCAGAAAGACGTGAACGATTTAATTAGGGACCTCGGGCTTACGAAATCGAATGCTGAGCTTCTGATATCCAGGCTCAAACAGTGGAACTTGGTTGATGATAGCGTACAAGTCATGGATCAGAAGAAGCGGCATCAAAGATTCTCCAACTTCTTCAGTCAGCGTGATGGGCTGTGCTTCTGCAACGATGTTGCCGGTCTATTCCAGGCTATAGGTATCGCATGTAATCCTATTGAATGGCGCCTATTCATAGACAGTTCATCCCGGAGCCTCAAAACCGTGTTGCTTCACAATGGAAACAACTACCCGTCTCTCCCGATGGCCCACTCTGTGCATCTCAAAGAGGACTACACCAGTGTCAAAATGTTGCCGAGTGCATTAAAGTATGACGACTACGGATGGGAGGTCATCGGTGACTTCAAAATGGTATAATTCCTCATGGGTATTCAAGGAGGTTTCACGAAATTTCCTTGTTTCCTCTGTCTCTGGGACAGCCGTGACACTAAGGCGCATTATCGCACAAAGGACTGGCCACAACGGACCGAGTTTTCTGTTGGGAAGAGCAATGTGAAGTGGGCGCCGCTCATAGAACCTCATAAAGTGCTTATGCCACCGCTGCACATCAAGTTAGGCCTCATTAAGCAATTTGTCACTGCTCTTGACAAGGAGTCAGCAGCATTTCAATACCTCCAAGATCTTTTTCCAAAGCTGTCCGAGGCTAAGGTCAGGGCTGGTATATTCATCGGACCACAGATCAAGAAGATCATAGAATGTGAGGATTTCGCAAAGCTGAGGAAACAGGACGGAGAGAGCGGCTTGGAGCAGTTTCGTTGCAGTTGTTCAGGGCTTCCTAGGTAATCACAAAGCTAAAAACTATGTGGAGTTGGTGTGCAGACTCTCATAAAGAATTACGCCACAATGGGATGCAGAATGTCTCTGAAAGTCCATATCCTTGATTCGCATCTCGACAAATTCAAGGAGAACATGGGCGCTTACTCGGAGGAGCAAGGCGAGCGCTTTCATCAAGATATTGAACTTTGAACGTCGTTACCAAGGACAGTATAACGAAAACATGATGGGTGACTACATTTGGGGGCTACTTCGAGAGTGTGATTCACAGTACAATCGTAAATCTAGAAAATCTACACATTTCTGAACCTTGTTGAGTGGTTTCCGACTGTATTTGTCTATTCCTTGTGCAATTTTTGTTTTTACCTGATCATAATGACGAAAATGAAAACAAAATCGTTCTATTTTCACAAAAAAAGAGTTTTCTTCGTGCTGTTGTCGTGTAAGCAAAGTTTGTGCTTAATGAAGTCATTTTTTCACGTACTTCAGACATAAGCAATTGAAATATAACACTTAGAAGCCAGGAACAAAAATTGTGTTACATAGTGTAATTGAACCAGGGAGAATAATAATCATGAGATGTCATCTAAAGCTTTGGGATCAGCATTTTCAATGATAACGTTTTCTTGATTTGAAGAACATTTCTGGCTCCTCCAAGTCATGATAATGGAAAAACTGTCATTCTCTTACTTTTAGTTTTTCATTTCAAACAAAAGTTTCTTCTTATTTCATTTCCTTAAGATAAAATTAGAATTATTTAGTTTAAGACTGTTTAATTAAGTTAGTGATTACAACTTAGTCAACAAGTATTAATTTATTTTAATAATTAGATACATAATAATATGAATCCCATCATAGTTTGTTGTTTCCATTGAAATTAAATTAAATGTTTTGAACAATAAGATAGTCAATTATGAAGGGTGATACAAATGGTGAGCAATAGACGGATGTGCTACTATGGAAAGGTATTCTTTCCTGGGTATCAAGTGATGTACTAAAGCTGTGCCAAAGCTGAGACTGTAAGAAATTTGGCATCAGGAGAACATATGAACATCATGGACATTCAGACGATTTTGGGGTACATGTTGTGTGGGCCTGCCACATTCCAGTATGAGTATATTACCTAAATGGTGTACTTTAGATATGGTGTTTTTAATTGACTGTTTGGCTGCCCTGGTCCTTGTCACTTTAGATATGGTGTTTTTCATTGACTGTTTGGCTGCCCTGGTCCTTGTCAGTTTGGAGATGTGTTTATACAATAAAATAAATGAATGCTATAAAAGAACCAGTGTCTTGTTGTGTGGTGTATATTCATCATACTATCATCATCTTTAAGTTTTATGATGCAGAAGACAGAAGAATAGCAACTCAGACGTAGTGACATTTTATGATATAATTCCTTAACATTGGGAAAGGTGTTCAAAGAGTTATGGTTTTCTTGATTGGTATTTTGAAGGATGAGTTGTTAGTTTAGAATTCTGGGGAGAGTGCCATATTTATTTGTGTATGTGTGGGATGAATTTGATTATCACTTGTCATTGGGGTGGTTTGTAGTTATATTGTAAAACCTCTTGCTGCTTTGAAAATAGATTAATTTTAGCTCCCTAGACTGGCTGTCATCTCACCCCATGACATATATTTTACTTTACTTAAAAAGTATTTTTTAAAGGATGTAATATACAATTTAAAATCATTAACAACGGATGCACTCTAAATTAATTAAAGATCGATATAATATACATTCTAAAATCATTTAACAACTAAGAGGAGTTTGGGTTAGTTGTTGAATGATTTAAATCAGTAGTATTATTTGTTTTGATTACATAAATAGTTTGCCCAACATATTTTAATAAAAGATATGGAAAGAAGTGTTTTGGCTAGATTTTTAATTTTACCAGTGTACTTAAAGGCACTTGAACATTATACTGAAGAAAAGACACAGGCCTAAGCAAAATATATATCTCATGAAATTTCTGATATGAGAAACAAGTCATAAAACATACTACATAACAGAGGAATGGATTATATTCTGTGGATATAATATCCACAGAATGGTGACCATTAAAAGACATATAATTCTGATCAGTATTATTAATGCTCCAAATAAAAGATTGACATTTAGCTTATCTGTCACTGAGATATCATGAATGAGAGTGTTTGACTTTAACACTAAACTAACATTGCTACAAGTTGCAACATCTTAAAACATTACCATAATGGTTGAAATTACTTACATATCTTGTTTTTATAAATATAAATGTGTGAGATACTAGTTCCTCTTTAATTGGTTTTTGACAGCAAGTTTGACTGCAAACATTATAAGTTTATTGTACTATTACACTTTATATGGTAGTTTGAGGTTAAAGGGACCAAGAACAGGTCCATTGGAAAGCTCAGACTATGTGAAATATAACAACAAAAATACAATTTATAATGTGTATAATTTTATTAATATAGTAAGTATATTGTATATATTTACTAATATTATTAAAAACTGAAAAAGCTTTAATTAATTTAAATTGAAAATTATTTTGAGCCGTTTGTTTTAAAAGTTGTGACTACATTTGTTTTAGCTGCACAATCATGCTCTGTTTACCTAATCAATAAATGGTGCTGTACTGTCTTGTGTACTTGCTTTCATAAAATAACACACTAGTGGTTCTGTTCAAATTGTTTAGTTTAATTAGCACATTTTATTATTTATCTATCTTTATTTTCTATAAAAAAAACTGAGACAAATACAACTTTTTATTTTTTAATCCTTTTTCATTATTAAAGAAATAAACAAAACCCACATGACACTGTTTTCAAAAGTTTGTTCAAAACAACTACTCATATACATGAATTTTATAGTACAATCAACATTAAACACCACAACCACCCCATCCCAATCAATCAAACAACCAGCCAACCAATCAAATAAAAAGGCAAACAAACAATACCATGCAACTGTTTTCTATCAATAATATCTGTATCCAATTCAATTCATTGAATTTATGATCATAATTTTATGTTTACACTTAAATATTTTTAATATAAATATATATTATTAAAAAGAATAGTTACCATAGAGCAAGAAATTTTTGCAGTTATTTGATCCTGTAATATTTATTTCTTTTGGTAAAAATCAATTTTGTTTTCATTTCTTAAAGGTACATTCACTGTACATTAACTTAACACCACACACATAATATTCAACTTTTTTCACCACACTTAATTCCACAGTACAAAAGTATATTTTCACAACAGTAAAATTATATACAAATAAAATAAAAAGAACATTGTAGAGCAAAACAAAAATATAATCCTAATGCTTTTAATAACTGTACAAAGCATCCAAAAGGGTGCCAGAGATGAATATAAAATGTAATGTCCTTCAATTTGTGTTCTAGATTGCCACAATTATGTATTATTACAGCCAGGTGAGAGAATAATTTCATGACAAAATGTTCTGTGAACATACCTTAAAATAATAAAGTCCATTATTACTTGTATTATACTAATAAACTGCTTATATATTTTCTCTCTATCAATCTATATATATTTCTATGCATCTGTAATTTTACATAAATATAACACATTGAAATGATGGTGGAAAAAAGGTGCCTTTTACAAGTCTGATACTGTAATTATAGACAGTCAAACTATTTTGACAGGCTTAATGTTTCTAATTTTTAATGATTCAGCATATTTTGTAAAGTTAATGTGCAGTAGTCAGCAAAATAATTACTATTTTACACTGCATCATGATTGTGTGGTGTTAAATTCATCTGTTTCTGAAACAATTGGTGGTTTTAAATTTTAATAACATAGTCAACAAATGCACATAAGGGTTTCAAGAGATCATCTTTAATGTTCACAGAGTGTGATATAAATGAAAGCACAAATGCAACCTAAGCTCACTTTACAACTTGTTATATCTACAGCAGCGTAAATAAAAACTCAACCAAGAAAAGACAATCAAAATATGAAAGCAATTAAACTAAACCTAATTTCAAGTGAGAAATTTCTTACACTATTACTAAGGCCAAAAGGAAAAAAAAAAAATCACATAGTCTATGGGACCTTTGTTTCTCTCTTTAAACAAAAACAATTTCCCTTTAATTTCTGCAAAATGTGTATCATTAGTATTATTAAAAAATAAATTTGAACTTCATTATTACAAATTAATGCAAATGGCACATCCCCAAAATTGATGAAATATTACATTAAAAATAATGTATACTAATATTTAAGAATAATTATTTAATTGATTAATGGTATTTAATTAAGCATTTAATACAAATTCATTTAACTATTCTAAATTATATCTTATCAAATGACATTCCGTTCTCAAAGCAAAGACACCAAAATAATGGACACCATTTAATAAACTACTGTAGACATATTAGTACATGGATCTGTAAATGACCTCAAAACAATATTTTCCTAAGGCTTATAAATGAAAGACATTAAAAAATATAATTTCAGAACCATTTTAAGAGTACGGCTAAGACTGCAATTTTTTAATAAAGAAATCACATCTTCAAACGTGTATTTAATTGACAAGAAATCACATCTTCAAACTTGTGTATTTAATTGACAAGAAATCACATCTACAAACTTGTGTATTTAATTGACAAGAAATCACATCTTCAAACTTGTGTATTTAATTGACAAGAAATCACATCTTCAAACTAGTGTATTTAATTGACAAGAAATCACATCTTCAAACTTGTGTATTTAATTGACAAGAAATCACATTTTCAAACTTGTTTATTTAATTGACAAGAAATCATCTTCAAACTTGTGTATTTAATTGACAAATCTTTTCCTATACTTCTGGGAGAATGTACAAAAGATCAATCCCATGCACACTATGAAAGAGTGCAGTCAAGACATACAAATTCACACATAAATATTTATATTCTTGTACATCTTGTAAAAGACAAAATTGTAACATTCTTAAAAGCCTCAATGCTCTCTTTGTACAATTTCAGGCTCTATATTTACATTACATCACTTGTATTTTGGGCACAAAATCCAACACAGACAAAAAATATCTTCCATTCTGGAATCAAACTACCAATGAGATTTTAATTATTCTATTGAAATTAAATATAAAGAAACAGATTAGTTTATCATGGAGATTTTTAAGCAGTAAAATGACCGAAATGTAACTGCACATAACTAACAGTATTTAATAGCTTGACAATGACAACTACAAAGATCAAATGTGCAAAATTTCTGATAAGATGAACACTATTAGAAATAGCTCTACATAAAAGGTACTGAAGCATTTCAGTCATAAGAGGAACAATTATGAGAAATGTCCTTTGCTTTGAAAAAAGTACTGAAGCATTTTTAGAGTATTTATATGGTGTTGCTAAATAAAATATGAAAAAGAAAGAATCTTAAAAATAATTCTGCAAAAATTATGTTACCAATATGATTTTATTTATTTATAAACAAATATGTGCTAACAAATTATTATTTTTCATTTCAGTGATATGCAGTTACATAGCAAAAGCACAAATCTAGGTAAGCATAAGCACAAAAATAACACAAAGTAGCAGCAAAACACAATTAAGCTACACAACCTATTCTATCAACTGAAGGCAATGGTACTGGGCAAATAAATAATTCACAAATGAATTACACCAGATTTTTACAAAATGTTGATGAGTGAAAAGCAAACTAAAATGTTTATGGAATAAACAAAAAATATTCCTGGAGTACAGATCATGGTTCTTGTTGTTGCTGGTGTCATTGTCAGAAATATCTGTATTATGTGAATGACTGAATCTATACTTCATCACTAAGGTACTGGTCACAAAAACTCTTTAACTCGCTGTCCAGGAAATCTGCTTTGTTCCTGCAATCAAAACAAACCACTTAACAAAGTCTTCAGGTTTGTCAATTTTCATATTTTTATTTATATATTTTTTTGAATGGGAACACAAACTGCTGACTTATTTAACTATGACAAAATGACACATAAAATACAACCCACCAAAGAAAGTTATTAACAACACTTCATTAATACCTATTTACCTAAGTTTACAAATAAAAAAAATGGCTCCCCTAAACCTCCATGTACACAAATTAATAATGATATATGTAGCAGAGTAGAGAAACTAATAATAATGTTGAACAAAATATTTATCACTCTAGACAAGTTAATAATGAAATATGCAGTGTTTCTTGCGTGCAAAGATAATTTTAAAAAAAGCCCCACATGTAAATACATGTGCACACGAGCTAATAGCTAAAGGAAATCAGCAAAATATTTACTGGTGTATATACATAATAATAAAACCAGCCCAATATCTACTTCTTTAGAGCAATTAATAATAAAACTAGCATACTGTTTACCCAGATTTAGAAACTAAAAATATTTATGAATATTTACAAACAAATAAATGAAACCTGGAATACAAGAGTACTTTCTTTTATGCAAATTAGTAATGAAGTACTATACTATTTACTTGTACATAGGTAAAGAGTGAAACGTAAACAGTATTTACCTTAAACTCAAGTTAATAAATATGAAAACATATTTACATATAAATGTGTAATAATGAAACAGTATAGAATTTACCTGTATTAACAAGTTCATAATGAAAATACAATTGTATTTATCTCAGTAAAAAGACAATAATAAAAATCTTTATTTGATTTATCACTATAGTACATTTAATGATGAAATCTTTATACTAAATTGCTTCTATAATAATACAACATGTATATGTAATAAAATAATCTTAAAAAATGATATTTAAAAGAAAATTAAATTAATTATTACAATAATTAAAAAACAATTGTCTGACTTCACTAGCTTTTTAAATTTTAGTTAGAAGTATTTGCTTTGCTTGACTAACTCAGTAACTGCACAATCTAATATATATGTATTTGGCAGTGACTCTTTCAAATAAAATATGGCTTTTAAACATCAAAAAAAAAAATTGCTTTGTCTTTGACAATCTTATTGATGTTTTTCACCACTTTTTAATCTACACTTTCATTTGAAAGCTGCTGTGTTGGAATGAAGTAATTCACTTAAAAACAGAATTATTACTATCTAATGCACTACAATATTTTTTCATATATATATATATATATAATTAATCATTCATGTGCACTTGTATTTACATTTTTTCTAAGTAAACCTATATGTGTAACACAATAATACTGGTCTAAAGATTCTTGCTTAACAAAGTCAGTACTGGATGTCTTTGATGATTTTCATTAAAAAAAATAAATTTATATATGAAGTAATTGCAGAAAAATAAGATTATAATAATTTTTAGAAAGTTTTTTTTTTTTAAATTTCAACAGTACAATGGACAATGATGAATCAAGGTCAAGGGGTCACGAGGCGATAGTAGTTAAGATAAATGATGGTATGCATAAATGTTTGGATACTCAACGATTTTCTGTATATGTCCCGAAAGATGGAATAGCTATCCTGCATCAAAACTGAGGTTACACTAGGTCATAGCAAAGAGCAGGTGCTGTTCATAAAGTTAACTCTGGAAATGTACAGGCAATAGATGACATGCCAAAAGGCTGTGAAAGCTGGGATAAGTCATTTCACACTGTCACTTCTTTAATCTAGTCAGTGTCAGATTTCTATACACATAGCTGGCAACCTTTAGAAGATGCTATCTTATTCTGGTCATATAAGCTGCACCTGTTTGTTGATTATCCTGCAGTGTCCTAATCCTGGCAAAATGTCTAACCCTCAGGGTAACAGTATGGTTTTGCAAGGTATCATCATGTTTCAAGCGGACTACACTCCAAAAATCAGTCCTATATTATGACTTACTGTGACCTCCATTCAGATGCAGGACAGCTTTAACAACTTGAAAATAAATATGTGCTTTCTAAAAATCAACCCATTACATATGTGTTAAAAAATCCTTGTTTTATTCAAAACCTTAGATGAAAATATTTAATAAATTTTTATAATACAGTTGTACTCCCAAAATGCACACTGTTTTATAGTGGACACGGCATTTACAAATGTGGAGAAAAATTGTTTTCATTGTTGTGTGATTGGAAACAATACATTAATTATAATATATCACATGATTGCTTTAATTGCAAAAAGTGTTAAAATAATATAATAAAAGAATAGCACTTTAGAGAATGATTGACTAAAATATATTTGCTCATGTTTCTGGTGACAAAGCAGTCTTTAATACAAAGCATAGTAACTCACGATAAATGATTTTAGCATTTACTTTTGGCGGCTATGAGCTATATTAATATAAATAAATTCAATTTCAATAACAAATATTGGCTACTGAAGTATGCATACATTTTTAGGTGACCCCTATATGACAAACTGTGACACTTGAATGAAGTGAGAATTTATCTATAAAATTAGATTACTTTTATTGTTTTTTTAAACATAACAAAACAAAGCCTTTTTGTCACAAAAATGCTCGAAATTCTGAGATGAGCAAGTATATAAGTATATATTCACACATACAAACAAATGTACCAATACTCGCTTATAAGAGTACAAGAATACATGGCATTTTTGGATTTAGTGTATAAAGAAGGAAAAGTGAAGTAATATAACAGTAGAGAACATGTTAAGCTTTGCAATGCTGAAAACATATTTGTATACACCTTTGCTCATTATTCTGCAAGATTTGTTAAAGTAGAATTTTCTCTTGTTTGTGACTTTTTCTTGCATTTTATGTTAACAAATGGTTATAGTAGCATGCATAATTAAGAATGAGAATTAGGTCAGAAATGGCACAATTCATTAGAATCAGCATCTGTCACACTAAATTGATAGACAGTTTTAAAATATATTTTTACTGAAAGGGATTTTTTTAATAAAAACATATGTGCATTCCTATTTTTTCACGACTTGTCTAATTTCATGAAATGTAAAATGTTCAGTACTAACCTCAGTGACTTAGCAGCACTGGACACCTCTCGTAGACGTTGCAAGCCAAAATCCAGTTCTTTCAACTCTGCTGCTAGCTGTTGTTTTGTAATGTCAGCTTGATGGCATAGGCGTGCGAATGTAGAAGACAGTTCTCTGTAAATAAGAAAACCATTTGTAGATAAGTAAACCCATAATGTAAAGGTGCAGCATGAAGATATTAAAAATAAATAATGAAATGAAAATATTAAACAAATAGCCAAGTCAAGAAAATAAACTACAAAACTAAGAGGCAAAAACATGGAGATTGCAGAATTTCAGGACACTTTGCTTTCTCTTTGGCTCCAAGTCTACCTTAGTACGGTGTTTAGGTTAAACCTGATAAAAAGTGCAAAAAGCTGCTTCTGGTTATCAATCAGGATATCTGATAACCACATCAGTACGAAACAAACAAGCCAAACTTTTAGCCATAAAATTTTGGGGCCTAGGTGCTGTAAAA